>ML685954.1:1719047-1764705 GCA_007922175.1 Pelusios castaneus | reverse complement strand
CCACAGGACTCCTTCTTTGTTTAAATGAAATTGTGTCTCTCATTCTTTGCATCATTTTCCAGGGGCTAATGCCAGTTCTTCCATAGGATGCAGATACCTTAAATACCTTTGTGGACCTGGGCCTAACTGACTTGTGCAAGGTGACATGAACTTTGTACAGCACTCGGACTACGGTCACCTATAAAACACCTTCCAGGCTCAGCCCTAAATGACATTCCCACCAGTAGCATGTGAAACCTGAACCACCCAGAGGGTTGTTGATGGGAGGAGAGTCTGTCTGTCCCATGTCACATCTAGAAGTGGGTCTGAAGCAAAACCCAGGCCTGAACCCAGCTGAATTTTGGGGTTGTGTCCTACTTCTAGATGTCTCTGGGTTTGACTAAGGCGGGACAGCTAATCCTTTTCAAAAGGAGCCTCCCAAGTCTTTGTATAGTAAATTAAGACTATTATAATAATTACCAAGCTGGTTTCGGCCAGTTAAAGTCCTCAGGAGAACAGGAATGGCTTCAGCTGAGTGTGGAACAGAGAAAGAGAGAGGATGCTGACCTGACGTCAGAAGGCAGAGGGAGCACATTAACCAAGGCAGAGGTCCCTGCTGTGCTTCCTCTGAATTTGTGAACACAGCAGTCCTGTGGCCAAGGAATGTGACTTACAGAGCAGAGTATAAAGGAAAAGAAAATTGGCAAGGGAGAGCACATCAAAGCCATGGAAGGGCTTGTAGGTTGCTTGAAGCATTTTAAAATGAATTGGAAACTTCACAGGGAGACAGCAAAGGGACTGAAGCAAGAGGGGAATATAATCAGGGTGCTTTGGGCCGATGAACGACCATATTGCAGAGCTGTCGACCAGCTGTGGCTTCTGGACTTGCGTGTGCTGAGAGCTGGAGCAACTCCGATCAATCCGCCACGGCATAAACTAGCAGGATGGAGGCAGCCAGGGAGAGAAAGTGGCTTTGTTCATTGATCAAATATCTCATTAGTGGGCTTAAAGCAGAGAAAAGGGATCTGGGACTCAGCTGCTATTCCCAGCTCTGTCACGTGCCACAGGCAACTCACAGCAATGCTCCGTGCCTCAGTTTCCCCAGCTGTAAAAGAGAAATCATAAGGGTGCTCCCTGTCTTCTCAAGGCTGTCAATGAGGCTTGACTGTGAAGTGGTTTGAGGCTGCTGGATGAATAGCTATGCAACGTATTCATATATATGCAAATGAATATACAATTATCTGACTTGGGCTGGGATTCCTATTTTTATCAGGTGGGTGGGAGTGCACAAAGGGAGGCTAGATTGCAGGTGGAGGGGGCAGCAGCTCCCACTTTCATTAGAAATGAGCATTCAGGATTTCTGAGGTGCCCTGCTGCATCTATCATGCTGCAGAGAAAGCTAAATACAGCCCAGGTGGAGTTAGCCCAGGGAAGTGAGCTGACAGGTGGAACCCAGTGGAAGCTCATAAACTCTGTGCTGAAAGTACCAGACCAAGCCCAGCCCCTGAGATAACACCAGCTCGTAGCTCCACTCATTCAGCTCTTGCAAATATTCTGATTTTGCAGGCCAGCCCCAATGAGGCAAAGAACAATAAAATCATCCCGGACTACAGCACTGCATCATGGCAGCATTCCTTTGCTTTCTCTTCCCTTTTGTTTGCAGGTGTTACCAGCAGAAGAAGGGCTTCCTAATGGTTAGAACAGGAGATTGGGAGTCTGTTAACTGACATGCCACTGACTCACGACATTGCCTTAAGCATGTCATTTAACCTCTCTGTGCCTAATGTTATACTTGGCGGTAAGAGGAGTATGGGGAGGGAAGAAGCTGAGCTGCATGTGCACCACTGTCCTTTACTGTACTGCATCAGAGCTGCTCAACTGTGTGTCATGTGCCCTGCAATGCTGGAAGATAAGGAAGGCTCTCCAGTTGGAAATTGTTTTATCCCAGCTGTGGCGTTCTGAGTGGCTGTGGTGGGTGCAGCAAAGCGCCCGGCAGGAATTCCTAGCTAGCCATAGATCTGTTGCAATACAATAGCACCTGACACAGCCGGGTGTTTGGGAGACTTAATCAATGTCCGTAAAAAAAACCTCAGAGATCACCAGGCCCTTTAAGCCAGTGCAAAGAGTTACTGCCTGGGGTGTGCCCTGGGAAGAAGCAGTGGTTAAAAATGCACAGCCAAGCTAAGGGAAGCATTATTGAAAGTCTCCTGTGAGCAGCTGCAAAGGGATCTGCTGGGTCATAAGACAGCAAAAAGCCCCAGATGAAAAGCTCTCATGTTCTATTCCCCGCATTGGGAGATTAAACGAACACTGAGTAGAGTGCAGTCGGCTCTGTCAGCTTTAGCTGCCTACAGCTGTGACAACAGCCGCTCAGAGCCCCCCTTACATTACTGGACTGGGGGTTTGCTGACATAAAACACTCAACCTGCCTTCCATGTACCAACAATGCCTCCCAGTGCCCACGCTCAGGTACTTCCAGCAGGAGTTATTTCCTGACCCCTTTACAAACCTATTTCAAGGCCCATGAAACTTAAGCCTTTAGCAATGAAGAACTAGGGGACAGGCTTCTAGATCTTTGTTTGCTTCCTCTAGATGAGGCTTTACAAACAAATCCACGTGATTTACAGACGAGGCTGTTCCATTCTATATAAAATCCTTCGTATGCTATTTTAAAGAGACATTGTTAGCATGTTGTTTGCAGCAGAGGCACAGTCCCTCTTGAGTCAGTGAGGGATCTTGGGGATTACTGCTGGTCGAGAAAGAGTCCTAAAAGGCTGGGCAGCCTGAAAAAGTGTCATGTGCCTATTTCACTTTCTTAATGACCATAGGGTAGTGATATGTTTCCTTGCAATATGTAATTCAGCCAGGAGATGACTCCACTCTGCACTGTGCCACACACTGGAGAACCAGGTAAACAAGAAAGACAAAGCTGGATCTCAAACTGTGTGGAAGCCTTCATGTGTATAGGCAGAGGCAGCCTTTGGCAATTCAGGGCCCTAGGTGATGGCTCATTGAGGGGCCTCCTAAAGGCCTCTGGGGACCCCATAGGCCCCTCCGTCACTCCCGGCTCCCCCCTGAAGCCCTGCCTCCTCCCCCTGCTGCCAGATCTGGCCCCCTTCTCTGTGGCCCCACCCCCAGCCACTGGTCCCAGCTCCCTGCCACCCCAGCTCACCTCTCCAGTCCCAGACCCACACCACTGTCAGCCCCAGATCCCACTGCCAGCCCTGCAAGCGCCTTCTCCTGCTTCCAACCAAGGCAGATGCAACTTTTGGGGTAGGCAAAGCAGACGACGGGTCCCCTTACTGCTCGGGGTGCTAAGCATGTGTCTGCTTCGCCTACCCCAAAAGTAATCTCTGATAGTTAGAGCTGTTTTCTTTAATAAATACCTCCTGAAGGAGGCAGGTCCACCCAGCATGACAAGGGAACAAGCCAGGGGAGAGAGTCTAATTTTAGTATGTGGATTTTGCAGGACCATTATAAAATTCATTATTTTAAAAAAATATATATTGTTACCTGTTAGCAGCCAGGTATTTGGTAATGAACATTTTAAACCTGTGCTTTTTAATTGCTGCAGGTCACTGAAGACAACCCACAAGGGGCCAGGTATGCACATCAGGTTATTGACATGAGAAACTGGACTGAAACCGATTTCCTTCCTGTGAGCTATTTGGAAATTTTTTAGATGGTAATAACTTTCAACCACACACGAGTGCTGACAAGAATTCAGCAGCACCTCTCTACTAATGCTCTCGTCCATAGGACAAAAAAAATGGCGTAAGAAAGCCCATTGCCTGGTTTATCAATCACCCTCCAGCTCCCCTTCCTCCACAGCGCCAGGAGTGGTGGGATGGTATTTCCCAGAATTTATGCACAATAAAGACGCTGACATTCCCTGTGGGTGTTGCTAAGCAGTTTCCTTTTGTTTTCTAAGCGCTTGTGGTGCTTTTATATATCCCGGAATAACAGCCACAAAACAAGCAGAGGAGATTCAGCTGGAAGGAGGATAGTTTGGGGAGCCAGGAAATCACAGCAAATTATGCAAGTCACATTCAGGATAGGGGCAAAAGGAGGGAAGGACTGCCCAGCTTTCTGGCTGTTGTGCTATAGGAGAGCTGCTATCTCCCCCTCTCCTGTATCAAACTCCTGAGGTGGAGGACCTGTGCCACAGTAGGCACATGGGACAAACTGTTGGAACCTTGTAAACAGCTGGTTCAGCAGTCGTCATTTCTACAACCATAACAGCTATGAAACCATGTGTGAAGACAATCAGGCTCAATCTGTGCTTAAAATGGTTTATTGCCATCACGAAGAGGCATGTGATAGATATATATATTTGCACCAACATAGCTGTGCTGGAAAAAGCCTTCATGCAGAGAGTTATATCAGGATAAGGGATTTTAGAACAGTGTATCTTAATTTTCCTTCAGCAAATGCAGCCATAGCGTAAGAATTTTTGTGTACACTGCTATAATTGTGTCTGCACTAGGGGGCGTTTGCCAATTTTACTATGCTGTCACAGTAAAGTCATAAAGCAAAACTCAACTATAGACAATGCCAAGGAGCAGAAAGGGGCCACTGAGTACAGAAGGGAGAGTTATTTTAAATGAGCAGGTTGCGTTTGAGTGGGCAAGAAATGGCAGTGGAGTAGTTAAGCACTGAAATTAAAGTGCTTTTAATGCAATGGTTGAGTAAGTTTCATGGTATCTTACATGCCTTCTTTCCTCTTTGCACTTGTCCCCTGGCTAGGGAAGGATCCACAGGTCAGGGAGGAGCAAGGATTTTGATTATGGCTCCACCCACCTACAGCTGATGCTGGCTGCATTGAACAGCTGACAGACCAGCCCACACAAAAGAGGGCAGCTTGCTATAATTTCTGCTCTATAAAACAGCTCTCCTGCCTCTTGGTCTGCTCCCTTCCTGGGGCTGTAGACAATTGTTACTGCAGCCAGGGGCGGGCTAGAATTAAAAATAAAATAGTAGCTGGTGAATATTGCTTTGTGTCATTTTGGACCATGACCCAAGTCCACTTTTAATAAAGGTTCTCTCCCCCACCAGCTTGTTCCCGTTGTTGATGCAATCCCCAACCACCATCCTTCCAAGCCAGGCTCTAGGGTCATTGCTCTCGCAGGAGAGACACAGAGATAAAGACCAACGCCTGCTTGTGCACAGGACTGGAGCAAACAAACGGTACATCACAGACTCTGGTCAATGAATGATCAGTACGGTGCCTCAACACCCTCATTTCCTCAGATTGCAGCTGTGGGTGTGTGAGCAGACTCTTTCCACCTGCCCTAGTGCAGTGCTTTTCAAAAGGGGGCTGCAGGGGGGCATCAGATTGCTGCCAGCTCCCACACATGCTGGGGCTCTAGCTGTCAGCAATGCCTGCGGCTGACAGGGCCAGGCAGCCGGAGCCACTGAAAAAGCAGCAACTGCTGTTCTGTCCTTGGCAGCCCCTGCACCAGCTGCCACCAAAGGATGCCCCTTGGGGTGGGTTTTTTAAAAAACCCAAAAAACACCAACCAGCTGGGCTGGGGGGCTCTAGGCACACCCTACAAAGAAGTCACACAGCCCAGCCCTTCTCCACAGTGGGCCTGGCAGCTCCTGTCCAGGGCATGCATTTACACAGGGAAAACATGGGGTGTGGGAGGTAGGGTTTTTCCATTTCACCCCTGCTGCTTTTTTGAGGGGAGGCCCCATCAAAGGGTGGAGCAGGGAAATACAGGCTCCCCAACACAAGATATAGGAATACAAAGGTGCTGCTGACCTTGGATAGTGGGCAGGTGTCAGTTCTTAATCCCCAGTGACCACAGAAAATGACAGCCACCCTGTTACTACACCAAGAAAGTCATCTTTCCATTGGGAATATTTTATTTTGATAAGAGAAGTCAGATGTTAGTCTTCCCCCTAGCCATACAGTTGAAGAAAAAATAAGTGTCTCAACAGCTTTAGTTCCCCTCCCTCCCTCCTATAAGTGCTAGAAGAGTGAAGACCAATCAAAAATAATGGAATCAATTCATCAAACTGCAAAGTGCAGACTTGCTACTGTAGCAATTTTTTTTTCTTTTTTTAAAACAGGCAGCACGTGTTTGTATTGACATAGCATTTCCCCCCCACAGAAAGGAGAAAGCAATTAGCACCAGCACAAATCCTTTAATAGAGATGTTTAAAAGATCTACAAAGACCAGGCAACCTAGTCAATAAATCAGAATGATAATTTTGTTTAATGACGAGTGTTCTCCAGTTGTCCAACACCGAGTGGTAATTAGTTCAAACCTAGTATTGCATTATAAAAAAATCTAATGACCAACAGACAAACATTTGGCAGATTTTAGAGTCCCCGTTAAAGGAGACGGTCATCAACCCTGGGTAGAGTTGCTCGCCAGGCATCACTCACTCATGCACCTGTTGATGTGTTCCACTTACCCAACATCCAGGGCATTGCGCACACGTTCCTAGATCATTTTTGGCTAAGCTTTCACTCTGCTACCCTGCTACTTTGTAGGCAGTTACGCAGCTAGTCCATGAGATTCACCCCCACTTTGCACCTCACAAATACATCAGCAGAATTAGTCATGCTGCAGGAAGGACTTCGAGGAACCTTCTGTTCAGGGAATGAAGCAGACAGGATTTATTTACGAGTACTGCACCTCCTGATACAGTACATCGATTGCACATGTCCCTTAGAAACAATGCCTGGCCTGGACACACCACAAGGGAGATGGAACACAGCCATGGATGTGCCACGCTAAGCCTGAGACATGGAGCAGTGGCCAAAACCCTGTTTGGGCAAGTCTTCTACAGGTGCCCCTAATACTTGGATAGTAAGGTGTAAAGGCTGAGACTATCTTTCTCCTTCAGGCAAGAGGTGTTTTACTCAGCTAGCTAGCTGAATCTAAGATATTGAATGCTACCCCAGGAAGGGTTCTGGCACAGCCATTGTGGATATTCAAACTCTTCCTCCACCACCCCCTGCCCTAGGTAAAAAGGTAATAGACTGAGATCACATGGAAAAGGGAGGTTACCATATATTTTTTCCCCACTAGGGAGGTCCAGATGCATCTTGAAAGAATGCACAATTGACTGTAGATCAAAGGTGGTGACAGGGGAAGAAGTGGGGTGTGAACAGCCAACATCTAATTTGCCAGGAGTACATGTTTAAGCTAGCATCTTGAGACACGTCCCTCAACACACTACTCTGGCTGAGCATACTACTCCCCACATACCACAAAAGCTGTCAGATCAGCCCTCAGAGTCTTTTCAGGGCAATGATCGAACAGCCTCACGCCATAGTGATCAATAGCTATTTACATGATAAGACCCCTCAACTCCTTCGGAAGTCTGCACTGTGTATGGTCCACACACCCCTTTGTGCTGCTCACAGGAAGTCCTTTGCTCCAAGCAATAACCCCTACTACACAAAGTTTAAACCCGCAGGCATGGTTTTCCTACCATTTGGGTACATTGCATCTGTTGCTGTCTCCTGATCTGCAGCCATTTAAAGTTTCCTCAGCCATCCACAGAGTTACAGAATTGCCAAAAGGTGACATTGTGGAAAGGACAAAGAACACTATCTTCAAAGTGACTATTTTCACTCCATGTTACAAAGCTGACAGGAGGTCCTCGTAGCTGGATAGGGTCGTGCATCCCATTCTGCCAGCTAATATGCAGTTCTGACCCTTTTTCGGTATTGCCCCAACTGTCAGATTACAAGGAAGAGAAATCATTTGAGGGGGGGAATGCAGAAGCTCTGGAATAACTCACCCCATGGTGACCTTTCACAATATCAGGATTAAAAACCCTAATTCAGAGACTTGAAGAATAAAGAGAAGAGTCCGATAGTGTGTACAAGGCAATGCACCTGGCTGTGTCCCCGGATAGGCAGAAAAGCTTTTTGAGGTTCATCCGAGAGCCAAAGAAAACTAAAATTGTATATGGAAACCAAGTTAGTTAACAGCTTCTGCACCAGGGTATCAGAGCAGCACAGGTGAGATTGCAGAGGAACCAACCATTTCTTTGATTCAAATCAAATGACAGCCACCGTGTGATACCTGAGAGCCAACTAACCAGAGAAACCCAGCTGCTCATTTTGGAAAAAACCCACTAATGTTTCAGACCAGCGAAGAATGAGCCTTCAGCCTCAAGCCCCACCCTGTCACGACAGCAGACATCCTTATCTTGAAGTTACCCAGGCAGGTGTTTCAAGAGCCGAACACAGATTTATAAAAAAAAGTTGGCACGGTCTCTATTAAGAAGTGGGGACAGCGTTCCGTCATTGCCACTCACTGAGAAACTCTGAGCAAGTGAACCCATCCAATCACATTGCAAGCAGGACCAGCAGCACAGGCCAGTCAATGCCCGTTTCCCCAGATTAGTGCAAGCTTCCTGACTGGGCACAAACCTCAATGTAGGCCTACTTCGTAAACTCATTTCCATAAGCCTTGAGCGGCGCAGGCGGCTAAATACTGACATTTTCTGACTATAACCGGTTATTGCTACATAGCACGTAAACCTTGTTTGCATTGAAGGAGTATCTAGTAAAGTGCCTTTCGCTTTTAGAGTTCTCTTGAGAGCTTCTAGGTGGGAAGGGAGGACGTGGGCAGAGGAATGGACTCTTCGGGAGATCAGCAACCACGTCTCATTCTTCAAAGCCGTTGGGCTGGAAGCGGCAGGTGAGAGGTCTTGGCACGTGCCAGCCCTATAACAGGTGGTCTTTGAAGGCTTCGTTTCAAGTGATAAAACCCGGTCAGTCCCATAGCTCAGCTCTCTCTGCAGGAAGCATTGGTTGCAGCAATGCGGTTGGATAGCCTTCGGGCCCACCTAACACAACACGATTGTTTGGAATCCATTATTTTATCTCCAAATCACATATCCATTCCAGAGTCCTGCCAATGGACCTAGAAGGATTCCGGTCCCCAAGCACAGTTACGTGCGCCCATGGGAGTTACTCTCCTGAAAGAGGCAGGCCCTTCAGGCTTCAGCAGCATTCTGGTCTTTTTTACTAGCATCTTGAAGGAGTGGTGTTGTTTCTGAATACTGAGGTGGTTCGCTTTGTGAGTCTGGCTCTTGGGTACTCTTCTCTTTGGCATTTTTCTGAGTGAATAAAAGCAAGAAAACGTGACTTAGCATGCAGCTAGACACTAGCATTTGTCGCCATCACATACCCCAGTGACTAAAGATTTACACAGGATACCCAACAGTATGTTCAGCACTGGAATTTGTCGTGTAAAGACTCCAGACTAGCATCTAGTTAGGTAACACCCAGAAAGGGAGAGCCACTTGCTCCCCGTCAGCAACACGTCCCATTCTGAGACCAGAAATTGGAGGTTTCTATTAATTCACAGCCACTGTCCTCCCAAGGTATTTACCTCATCCCAAGATTTAGGCGCACCAACCCGTTGTCCGTTTGATCAGAGAACATTCAATATTGGTTTCAAAAACAAAGCCAGGATGAAATAAAGCTAAAGAGTGCTGCAGGTTCCAAAGAGGGGGGTAAAATTGGCCTTCGTTACAGTAGCATCTCAACAAGACAGTAAAATACATCAGGTTTTCTAAATTAATAAATTAGCCCCGATAACCTACTGCACTTGGTTTGTTCTTCAGTTGTTCCATCCTGCCAATGAAAGTTGACTAAAAAAAGCCTTTTGTAGACACACTAACGAGGGCAGCTTACCCCCAAAAGCTTTCCAAAGCAAATATTGTGTGCGAAAACAGCGTGAACTGGTGACTCATTCTTCCGAAGATTGACAAATCAGGATTGCTCTTTGTTTTTTATCAAAAAGCGTGCAGTGAGTACAAAACATTTAAATTGGTAATACCAGGCCACATCTTGTAAGACTATTCTTTAACCCTATAGATCGGGGCAAAAACCCACTATTTTGCCTAACAAGGGTGAAGTAGACTCCGCTCCATGTGAGCGCTGCTTCTGCACACAGTTCCCACCGCGATATCATGAAATCCCAGCAGAGGCTCTGCTTCAGAGATCTTTTCCCCCCCCAGTTAGGTTACGCAATCACAGGCTGCTAACCTGGGAAGCACGTACACATGCGTGTTGGACTCCCTTTAGGGAGGATCTGTTCTTGAGTACAGGGCCATAGTGCTTTGTTTAACATTTTAAAGGTTTAAAACCTTCATATCTTGAGATGAACTAAAGTATTTAGTGATTTAGTGGGAGTGGTCCTGCTTTTTAATAGGGGGTTGGACTAGATGACCTCGTGAGGTCCCTTCCAACTCTATTATTCTATGATTTATCACCAGCCAAGAAAGCTTTGTTCAATCCAATTCACTGTGTTGCCTATTCTCTCCTGCATCTGTTACAACACCTCAGTTCTCTTAAGAGCAACGCATTTTAGTCTCCAAATGCATTTTCATATTTGGCCAAGTGAGGCAGGTCCACAGGCGTGATCCAGACTCGGACATCATTGCCAATTTTACCCCTCTCTGTTTCCCAGCAAGCAAAGTTCTAACAGATGATAGGACCATACACCCCTCCATGCCAACTGGCACAGCCAGCCACCATTGCACCCACCTCCATGACCAAAGACAGTGCTTCCCCAGGAATCCAACAAGAAGGGTCTCGAAAGAAGAGCTACCTGCACCTTCTCTCCCCAACACCCAATGAAGTGCGATCTAAATGCATGCAATACTCCCATTTCCTAGTGTAATCCAAAGCAACCTTATTGCCATGAAGCATGAATGAAGCTTACAAAGAGGACGTGTATTTGACACGTGAGCACTTCGGTTTGAAAGCAGATTTAGGCAACATTTCAACCGATTTATCAAGTTAACATTGGTTAGAGAAGAGTTTTACCTTTACTGGTTACCCACCTACAGTCTGGCTTCCTGCAGCACCGTCCCCTTAACTGGATTCAGCGGTTTTTCGGACAAGGCCTGGTTGGCCTCTTTAGTCTTTTTATTGCTACTCCAAAATAAAAAGCATTTTTCCTAGAAGATAACCAGGCTAGTTTATGTTGTATTTTTAAAGACATTTCATTTTGAAGAAGGTTTCTACTTTAAAGAGGGAGGCCGTTTTTAAGTTGTAATCATGGTTTGAGTAATTACTAAATTCTAGTTCTCTCTACACGGCGTTTCAACTCTAGAGCTACTTCGTTCTCATTTTAAGCATAATTTAATCATCTGTACCAAGCCACTTTTAAAATGGTCTGTTCACACTGGAGACTCAATGAGATTTAGAAGGGTTTGTTCCCTGGATCAGGGTTGCCACTCACAGTCAGAGTGAAAGCTTTGCTGTGGTTAGGGAAGGTAGGATTTTTTTTTTTAATTTTAATTTATTTATTTTTTTTTAAAAGGCGTTGTTGGAATTGGTTGGACAGAAACACCATTTTAAATGGGCTCAAGTTACAATTTAGAATCTAATTTTGTACTTAAGACACTATTTAACATTTTATTTTCCAGCATCTTACTGAGGTTGAGTTTAAGTAACAGTACTCCCGCTAGAGCATTGCTCAGGGAAACATGCAGTTGCAAGAATTTGGTTAAAGGTAGGGCTTCATAATGGATTACAGATGGATCGAGAGCCATCGTCTACATAGGCATTCTTGGTCAAGAGTGATGTGGTTCTCAAGAGGGAGGACTGTGGTTGATTAAGCAATCTATTAAGAGTTGATTATTAACACTGCACTAGAACAATCAAGAATGCACCTGAAATGCAGATTTTATTTCAACCTATGGTGCAGTTTGTATTAGGTATCTACTGATTATGCAGTTCCATAACCCAAAATGCCCAGCAGGATTCCCCTACAGATTTATAGCACCAATTCCAGATTCTCTGCTGTGATTTTTTTGTTCACTCACCTCTTTGTGAGCAAGATGATCGTTTCTTGAAGTTGCATTTGGTTGTGCTAACGCTAATATAGGGTCAGTTAGCTGGCAACGCTAGCCATTTAGCTCTCCCATGGATAATGGCAATTGCCTCGTGCCTCGGCTTATTTTATGCAAGCAGAGTTTGTTGTTACCAGAAGCAGGAATGGAGGCAAGTGGCCAATTGGAGTTAGAACCCCATACTCAATCCTCATTTGAGGAGTGCTCCTGTGGAGGAATCTCACGTTCGTTAGTTGTGGCATCCCTGTTACAGCCAAGCCAAGGCCAGTGGATTGGAGCTGCAGGCCAGCATATTGGCCAGCAAGCCTAGCAGAGGTTGCAATTGCCCTGTGCATGCACCTCCACCCCCACAGGAAGCTCTGTGGGCTTGTCTTCCTTGCAGAATTAACTTGGGCTCCTTGCTCTGGGCTCAAAGCCCCACTTCCATCTAGGGGTACAGAAGTGAGACGTTTAGAACCAGCACAAATGTGGAATAGCTTTTGATTCATAGATTCCAAGGCCAGAAGGGACTTCTCCCATCTGGATAACACAGGCCATGGAACTTCCCCAAAATTCTTCTTTTCAAACTACAGCATTTCACTCCCTCCCCCTTTTAAAAAAAAAAAAAAAAAAAAAAAAAAAAGGATCCAATCTGGATTTAAAGATTGCCAGCAACTGAGAACCGATCCACAACTCTTCTTAAAACTGTCACTGTGGTTAATTACGCTCATTATTAAGGTACAACCGAAGTCAGTCATCCATGTGGCTCCCAATTTATGCCAAGTAACAGCAGCACTTGGCTTTTCACATAATGGGGCTCAGTCATAACAGGTCAGTCACTGGTCAATCATGCTGAACACCATTTAATCCAGCTAATTTACCAATCTAAATCACTTCAGAGAATCAGAAAGTGAATCAAACACTATTTTAAAATGCAGGACTGAATCAGTTTCAGTGTACAATAAATGGTTTAACGTTCAGCTTATGGGCTCAGTATTCCTTTGGCATTGTTCATCCATGCTCACTTTACAACAAAGGGATTTGGAAAATTATGCACTTAAATCAATTATGTAGCTGTGTGGCTTGGTTTAAAATCCACTTATTCACCACTTGGAAAACCCTGGCAGCTAGTTAAAATGGGTTTGAAATAAGGGTTGAATATCAGTGATTAAGGTAAGTGGGATGAGGAAAAGCCAGCCATCTCTTCAGCGTATGCGCAAGTCTCGATTGTTCTGAGGATTTACGGACTGATGGAAAATACAGCTCTATTTGCTGGATCTGTGATGTTATCCTGACAGATGCCCAGTTACAAACCAGTTGAGCAGAAGCACCAAGTTCTTGTGAATCAAAGCCAGATTCAAATGAGCTAGTTGGAGGAGTGCGATTAGTACTAGAGTACACAAACATGACTTGCTCTTTGGTAAGCAAGAGCTGTTGTAAAGCAAATATTGACTATCTGGGTTCATGTACTGTTTTCAAATGCAGGTTTGGGGGGCAAAGCTGAA
Organism: Pelusios castaneus; assembly: GCA_007922175.1. Taxonomy (NCBI): domain Eukaryota; kingdom Metazoa; phylum Chordata; order Testudines; family Pelomedusidae; genus Pelusios; species Pelusios castaneus. The sequence continues at coordinate 1,751,404 of ML685954.1, read as the reverse complement.
AGACCTCACTACCCAGGGTTTAATCTATTTTTACCTTTTTGCAACTTCTCATGTTATACAGCAATCCTCAGGATTACTCCAGTAAAGGAGTGGGACAGGCCCCTGATGCCTCTGCAAGTCCCAAAGGCACTGGTGTTGAAGCACCCTATATGCTGCACTCTGAGTAAACAGCATAGATTCTCAGACAAAAGTCAACACACCTTGATGATCTTCCCCAAGAGAAAAGGGCCACAGGAAGCTTTCCTGCCTTAAGAGTGCCTGGAAGGGACTACTGCATGTCTACATTGGTTAAGAACAACAGACTTTTTAGGAGCATTTAGAAGCAGGCTTGAGTCCTGAAGTTGCTAGATGCAGCAGACCCCTGCAATGGATCCTAGAGTCTAGGATCTAACCTACTAGGGCAGACTGCTGCCTTTGGTACTGGGACAGGAGGGGAGGAGGAGAAGAGCAAGGAAGGAAAGGCCACCAGGAATCAGGGTTCCAGGAAAGGAGAAGAGAGACAGCAGCTCAATCTTTTCTCCCAGCCCTGTTCCATCCTAGTTCAGCCATGTTTATCATGGCCCTTACAGAAAGGGTTTACAGTCTGAACTTCTAGAAATCTCCTTGGAGGCCCCGAGCAAACTTCGACAAGTAGTACAGATGTCAGTCAGCGCTAGGGCTGCTGGGTGGAAAGCGAGCAAGAAAAAACAAAACAAAAACACACCCTACAAAAACCTTTCAAGTCACCACAAGAAGAGCAGCTCTCTGTAAGCTTCTCTCAGCACCAGAAGGGGACCCAATAAAAGATATTACCTCACGCATCTTGTTTGACTAACATCCTGGAGCCAACATGACTTGCACAACATAAAATAATCAACCAGACTTCTGGAGAGTACTTTAGGATTAACTGGTGAAAGGAAATGTTTGCACACTCTCCATTCAAGCTCTAACGCCTTTGATGCCTGCTCTGTCGGACCAAAAAGGAGGGAGAGACCTTCCCACACCTATAAAGTGGAGGAAATGGCTTTTAGGAATGTTGATGAGAAATTCGGAGGTAGTGCTGGAAGATAGACAAGACAGGGAAGCCTGTTGGTCTTTGAGAGTGTCAGCTAAAGAGAGCCACTTGTTCCTTTGTGTGTTAACAAAGAGCTAGAAGTGATCCGAAGAAAGCAATGTCTCCTCCTGTCTGCTTCACAGCCGAGAGTGTGTTACCATCAAGCTATGACGTTTTACCTACATTAATTAGCACTACCATTAAAAAAAATCAGAGTTTTCTGGGTTAAGCTGAAAGTTGGCATTAGTTGATTATGCCAAATCAGTTGTCCAATCGCCATGTTTGCTCTTACCTGTCTCTTTACCTCCAGCATGATGGCAGCAATAATCAATGCGGCACCCAGAGCGATACAGATGTATTGGATGTATTCCAGCATGGATGGGATCAGTACCAGATTGGTATAAAATTGCTTTAAGACTGAACCCTCAATGGCGCCACTCTGCCAGAAAAGAAGAATTCAGTGGCAGTTTAGTAGATCACTATTTACAGCTGACAGCACAGAGATTCTGTATTAGCAGCACCTGTATTTGCATTCTCCCCTACCCCACTGCCCCCACAAAACATGGCTTGGACAAATTTTCATATATAGAGGATTTCAGTGAAATGTAGTTAAGAGATCATAAGGAAATAAATGCTGCTCTTTAAAACAAGCTGAATTGGGACTTGTGTTACCATTTAAATCTACTATGGGCAAGAATAAATGCCTAGGAAGCAGGGTCTAAAGTGTTAGCTCAGTGACGTTAAGTTGTATTCATTTCATTAACTGAAAAATACCCAGTGTACTTGTATAGGCATGTGCCCACCTGTGTTAACTTGGAGACCTAGACCGAAAAGTTAAGCTAAAATACCACTGATGCTTGCTAAAAACATACCGAAGAGGTTAATTACTCAATAAAGTGCAAGTTTGAGTGAGGAAGAGATTAAGTGAGCAGGCAAGCACTTCTAATCCATTTATGCAAAGTTCCCAATTAAGAATTATGCATCTTAGACCTTTACTCCAATTGAAGTTTCTCCAGTAAAGTCATGTAATGCGGCCCCTCTAATCCTTTCCACACACAGCTTCTCATTCATGAGCCATCTGTTTCTGCCAGCAGTCCCCACATTTCTTCCTCTTCAGTACGGATTTTGCACAATTAGCAGAGTTTCCTAAGCACGGGGAGGAAATTTAACTCACCTCTGCAAACCAGAGTAGAGGCAGGACAACTGGCCTGATCTGTCCTGTTTGACTAAACAGAAAGAAAGGATGACACTCGTATTTATAATCAGTCAATCGGCAGAGACCACTATATATTCCAATGGTTTCTACGGAGCCAGTCAATTTTTACTAGATTTTCAAAATTTGGCTGGCATGAAGACAGCGGAAAGAACTGGTGATTACCCCCCTCCCATTTCAGTGAATTATTTTTAACAACATTAGGCATGATTAAACCTCTTAGATGCAACCTTTAAAGCTCTTCCATTTTAGGAGAAGGGCTAAAATTTTAAGCTCATGTTTAATATGGACAGTCAGCATTTACCAACCAACATCACCGTAGTGTCCAAAATACCATGTTTTGTCGCTTAGACTTCAAAAAAGGGATCATTTTGCAAGCAGTGAGTTTAATGGTAACCTTTATGCTTAGTCTCAGATTTGTGACAAGGCATTCTGGTCACCTGTGAGATACTGGAAGCGTCAGTAATAGTGCTGCTATATCAGCTAATTGTTAGAGGCAAGAATAAAACTGGTCTGTGAAAACAAATTTTATTTCCTCCTCCAGGAACAAGTAACCCTATTGCTCCACAAGCCATAGCACCAGATTTCTAGAAGAGTCCCGCACCCAATCTGGAAGTCTGGCCATTTGTTTTGATACTTGAGTGGGAAGAGCAGGCATTCGGAAGGCTGGGTGCAACTGCAAGCACACTGCATTTTAAAATCTGACCGAGAGAATCCTAGAAGATTAGGGTTGGACCTCAGGAAGTCATTTAGTCCAACCTCCTTCTCAAAGCAGGACGAATCCCAATCAAATATTCTATGTATTTCATTTGCAGCAGGGCCAACAGAACGGGGAAGCTATTGCACGACTAAGCACTACTACATTTTGAGCTCTTTAGCTGCTGTCTGATGTTTGGCAGTGTCGACACTAAAATGTTTTGTCGATATATCTCCTGCGTGGATACACATGCAGAAGCGAAACTGCACTCTGCACCATGGAGAGGCCACCCCCAGTCTGCAAACGAAACGAACACCACCAGTAAGAGTGCTATCTTGTCAGTATCATCAGGATTGCACTCACAGCTTGAGGGCACACCTCCTCATACCCTGACCAATACAGCTCTGTAGTCAGGAGCTTGTGTGGATGAAGCCTCTCCATTAGCTAAAGCAAGCTATGCAAAAAACCCAACTGAAGAGAAATATACCCGTATATGGTATGGTAGAAAAGGAAAGGCACATAAAGCTGGTCTGTGCAGAAGCTCGGCTGAGCAGCAAAACGCTGAACATCTCTCCCTCTCCAACAGAGGGCACACAAAGCTTTGAGGCGGTCTTATGATGGTATCTTGTGCCAAATTTAGGTCTGACAGCTGAAGTCAAACAGGAATGGGATTAGATGGTACTACAGCAGAGCCTTTTTTGGGGTCAACAGAATTATCAAAGAAGCTAGTCACATATCAGTGCATGTGTAAAGATGTTCATTTGCCATTGACTTTCAAGCACGCAAGTGACATCTCTTGAACATCCCTACAGCAAGATACTTACGTTATGCCAGAGACTGTCTTTATATACAAACTCAGTTGCAGCTTGACGGAGCAGTTCATTGGAATTCCTGTCATCTGTATTAAAACAAGATTTCAGACAAGTGGTTTTCAGCAATATCTCCAGGCTGTTCCTGAAGAAAGAGTGTCAAAAAACACTAACAATGTGTGAAAGCAAATAGCACACACAGAAAAAGAACAGAAAGAGGGCAAATGCCTCCAAAGGAGTGTTCTTCCTCAGAGCAAAGCTTTATCATTGCTTTACACTTTTCACCAACAGAGCATGGGCTACAAACAGTACTAAAGCAGAGAAGAGGAAGTGTGGCAGTCAGGATTCAGAAAACACAGTAGCTGCCTAGAAAGATAGTAACAGCCTCTGCTGAGGAAAGCAGGAAATCTGATTTTTTTTTTGCAGCAGCTGTTTTCAGAAGTTACTGGAAAGGATCTTAGCGGACGGGCCATAAAACCATTCCTCAAAGGTCAGATGATCGCAAAGACTAAAACCCAAAGTGCTAATACAGAAACACTAGGTGGAGCTGTAGTAAACATTGTCAAATTAACAGAGTCCTGTGGCACTTTTAAAGACCAACCGATTTATTTATTGCAAGTGCCACAGGACTCTGTTTCTCTGCAATAGACTAACACAACTACCCCTTTGGAAATTGTCAAATTAGAACAGAAATCCCGAGCCAAATAATCAAATTACACTCTAGCATTCAAAGGCCTAAAGGCAAGTTGAACTATTAAGAAGTTTGGCCTTGTGTTCTAAGTCTAGCTCACCCCCCACGAAAAGATAGTTTTAGTGCAACATGAGCTTGATTTGAAGTTTAAGAGCACAGAGGATACAGCCCCTTCCATAACCAAGCATTGAGGTAGTAAGATGTACTAATAACCCGGTCAGTGGGAAGTTTGATGAACATCCACTCACATTGGGTATGTCTATACTGGCAATTGAGGTCGACTTAAGTCGACCTAAATTACTCCCCATCCACACTGGACTTTCATTAAGTCAGCTTAAGAAATTCTTTCAGTCAACTTAATGAAAGCTTAGGTCGACTTAGTAAGAACCACCAGTTAAGTGGACCTAACCCTTAAGTCGACTCCTTGGGTCAACTTAAGCACAGTGTGGACATGGATTAACCCTTAAGTCGACTTTACTAAGTCAACTTAAGGAAGTTAGGTCGACTTACAAAGTCCTTGTTCAGGGTAACCACTTTATTAAGTCAATGTAATAAGGTCAACTTTAAGTTGGCTTAAAGTCGACACCTAACTTTTTCTAGTGCAGACATAGCCATAATGGCTTATTCTTTGATTCACCAAGCCCTTTACTAATCATTTACCAACATTACTCCCAACATCAGTGAAGATGACTGAATTGTTTAGAACCAAACTGTTGGAGTATAAAAACCACACCTGCCAAATGCAGAGATGAAGACCACCAAAGACAGTCAAACCTCTAAGTGATGTTACCATGGAGATTTAAAAACTAAGCAGAGCAAGGCCTTAACAGGCCTACAGCACTGCTATAACTTCCTGTCTAAGGGTAGCATAATATCTTTCATCTAGTTAGCACCTTCCTCCCAGACCCCCCACCACCAGGCTCTCTCTCTTCCTCCACTAAACTTCAATAGCTTTGCTGTGCAGAGGAACTGAATATTTTGCTCCTTGTGCAGTATTGTGGTTTTATCTCTACAGATAATGTTTATTACATCTATTTTAATTAAGCCTTTATTGCCATAGATGTTATTTTATTGTCTATATAGATTAGCAAGTAATTGGGGGAAATTAATCTTTTCCTTTAAAAGAAACAAAGTACAGATACCTCAGCCCAAATATTGTAAAACCATGGACTGATGCCAGACAGCCAGAGTCAGAAGATAGATGTTCTAGAGCCAAGTACCACCACTCCTCTTTACCCCAGAAGACTGACAGGATACTTGCATGTGATTTCTTACTTTGGTGATTCAGAGGACGTTATTTTCAATCTGAGTGGGCATCTAAAGGAAAACTGTTCAAAGTCCACCAAATGGTATCTACATGTTAGAACACAGGCCCTTAATTTGTTCAAGATTACTTCACTGACCTGCTCTTACCAGAGGTTCAGTTGCACTATCTGCATGTCCTATGGTTGTTGGTCTAGAGATGACCATCCTCAAACTTTGTTCTCTGGAGTTTTAAACTTCACTGAATACATGTGCTTATTACCTGGAGAAGCCCTCTAGAATATGGGATCCAGGACAGCAACTGGACCGAAGATAATGGGACTTTAGGATCACCTGGTAGGCTACCACACTCAAAGTGTCACTTCTATTGTGCATTGGATGTAGAATAGAAACAGATGAGAAATACAATCAAGTCACAGGGGAAGCCAGCCAAAAGCAAGTAACCAGAAGGGAACAGAGTAAGCAAGATTACCCTCCAGAAGGTTCAATTAAGCTTTAAATAGAAAATTCAAGTTTTGAGTTAGGCTCATCCAAAAGGTTACTGAAAGGGTCTACTGGCAATAAGAAGTGAAGGGAAGAGAAAAGCATTTATTCCTCCATGTTTGTACTGACAATCTTTAAATAGGTCACTTAGTTATAATTATTGCACCAACACTAGGAAGTGTGGTTTATTTCTAAGTGCTGAGTATGCCACCAGACTGTTTTTCTCCACATCAAGCAGTTTTGCTCTAATTTCATGGACAGCATTCCTGTTTGCACTACAGAGCTTCATTTACTGCCAAATACTAAGAAGAGGAAGATATTTCAGCCACTTCCGTAGGTTAGCCTCGATTGAGTAGCCGATGCTCTTTTCAGACTTTGTCTTGAAAAACAAACAGCTAAATTCTGCCAATATACAGCCAAGTGATGTACTTTTGAGAGGTCCTCTGTGCAATGAGGGAGAAAGTCATTTATTCCATTTCTTTAGCACATAAAGCACTCATTAAGTCTGAAAAGCCCCACAGCAGGGTGAGAAATCATTCCCAGAGATGCAATTAGACCAGAGCCGTCAACACAATTATGTTGGTGATGTGTTTATCTAGCATGTTGTATTTTGCAATTCTCTGAAAAAAGATTAGTGAGTTTATTCTCATTATGATTTTACAGCCCTTTATCTAAACACAGCTCAGCAATAACCATTTTCTATCCTTGTACTATGGAATCTGCTCCTCTGGTAGCAGTTTTAGTGCTCGAGTGACATTGAAAAGAAGAAAACATGTGGGCCTGTCTAGCTTTTGCAGCGAAAATAGCATTCCCCGACACCTCCCTCTGTTCAAAGCTTAGACAGAAAGACATCTCTCAAGAAAGCCAGCTCACCGGATGAATGTCGAGGAAGAGCGCATGCTGTTCCTTATTGGGATGTAATCCATCCACAGCTTCCACCAAGACAGGATCAGCATCGTAAAAGTGCGGGTTGGAGATGAACACTGGTGCATCTGAACAGAGTGAAGTCACCTTAGTGGGTATGCATGAACATGCTTATTTAGAGAGAAGTCAGCCAGAGAAGAAAATGCAAACAGGAGTCGGGAGGGTTTGCTCCCTCCCAGCCCATTCCCCAGACTTGGGCAGAAAGAAATCAATCCTAAGCCTGCTTTGGCAGGTGAGCCTGAAAGAAGATTTCCATACTGCCCCAGGCAGCTTATTCTGTTGCTTAATGAAGCTTAAAATTTCTTCATACTTAACCTACTTTTCCCCTGCTGCAGCTTAATCCAGTTACTGCTTACTGTCCATGTTAATTTAACATCAACTTTCCATGTCCTCAAGCATCCCTGTAAAGTCAGAGAGCATGAAACACGAGGTATCATAAAACTGGACATTTACTCTTCTGATCTCCAGAAGAAGAGATGAAAGGTGATCTAGCTTTAGCTTAGCTCTCTCAGACCATTGGATAATTCTGTGCCCCCAATTGACACATTTATCTCTTCAAAGCGTCTGACGAAGTGGGATTTTCTCTCACGAAAGCTCATGTGATAAATAAATCTTATTCTGCTTCTGTAAAGGCTCTTCTAGAAGGCAACATTCACCTGGTTATGAGCTAAATATTAGCAGTTTTTAAAACAGATTGGAGGGGCAACAAGCAATGCCAGAGGAGTCATGCCAAAAGATAATCCATATAGCCCATCAACGGTTGGCCAATCTCAATTTAAGGCCTGTTGCAAATTTTTTCCTTGGGCCATGACTGCCTTTCCTCAAGGCAACAACCTAGAATGATCTTTGTGTTAAAAAAGCAATAGAATTAGGATTCCACCCATTTTGTAAATCAATCAGAGCTCTCGCACAACTGCTCAAGTACCCCAAGAATTCTGTCACTCATTTTCATTGAGCTTTAGACATCTACATTTGTAGTAATTTTAGGGTGTCTTACAAGATCCTCAAATCGATTGACTTTTTGGGTCACCGTAAAGCTTTATGCTCAACTCCCCACTGCCTTACACTTTACTTTGCTCACACTAGTGCATAGTCTGGGTAAAAATACTGCACAATCAGAATTGGCCAGCTACACAAATGGCAGCATGCCTAACTGTTAGTTGTATTGCTGAGGCCCATGGTTCCCAACCTTTTTGGCTCGAGGGCCATAAATATTTTTACAACCCTGAAGGGCCACCCATCTATCAACTCAAACAATATACTGATGTGTCTGTCTACAGTACAGAGTACACCACTAAGGACTCTAGATCTCAACCTATTCTGAACATTTACTTAGTGCAAAGCAGATTTAAAATTTTAAATTTAAGGTTTTCTAAATAAAAAGTTGTAAAATCTAAAGCAATTCAACTGTTAAAAACAGTTCCTCTGGTGCTGAGAGGGCTGGTAGCAGACATCAGGTAGGAGGTGGGTATCTGCAGGAAGCTGGGAGCAGGCACGGGGCTGGGAAGCTCCCAGACAGCGGGAGGGGCATGTAGGCCATTTCAAAGGCCCATGGGCCAGAGGTTGGGAACCAGTGGCAAGACCACAAAAGGTTTGCTTAAGGGAACAAGAGGAATACTATTCCTTATGTCTTGAGATTAGACTGGCCAACAGAGTTGTTGAAACTAGGCCGTCTTCTCTGCAATGGAAAGGGAATGGACTGCATTGCATAACAGCCTGCCTCCAACTTCCGTTGGTGGTTTGGATAGACACCGGTACGCAAGACTCACTCAATCTACAGGTGCTGACATTCTGGATTCCCGATTCCCTGCAGGGGCAGAAGCCTTCATTTGGTGGATAATCTGTTCCGTTAGCGAATAAAGTCTTCGGAGCCACAAATCGATAGGTCGGCACCCCTTTAAATTCTCCAGACTGCTCGTACACTAGCTTCATAGATCTGGAGGGATTATAGCGAAACATTTAAGGGAAAGGAAACAGCTGTTCTAACAGACGAAGGGACATGGATGAGTTGTTTGATGCCACTAGAGACTATTTGATGGGCCATGTTAGGCCGATCACTTGATTTAGTCTTCGATTGAAGAGAGACGACTTTCAGGAGACAGTTTGCCCCTTTCATATGTGGGGCAAAACAATTTTAGGCAGTGGCATAGTCTTTGGGAAACTCTGGTAAGAAGGAAATCAGGAAAGAATATGTTATTGCACTCAAGGGAAGTGAAAAGGGATGAAGAGAAAATTCCATGCCTCCTTCATGTAGTTGCACCCATGTCTCTAGGAGCTGAAGTCCTGCAAGTGGGAAGATCCTCCTTTACATGGTTTGGGACAGCTGAACTCAGAGCATGTTACTTGCGTCTTCGGGGCTCTGTACTTAACCCTGCATCTTCCCTTCAAGGAAGGAAAGTTTTTTTTAACTCCTGTAGGACACCATGGAAACCAGCCTGCAAGGTTCACATCAAAACCATCCCAGGCACTGGGAAAACATTCTGTGTAGGACTGATGGTGGTCTTGGTTTGCAATAGGGACAACATGAGAACAAGGGAAGGAGGATGAATTGGAAGTAACCAGAATCATTTCTGCAGTGGGACCCCACAGCACCACGACCTGCCTGGGGCTCTTTAGACTACATAGGCTTCCCAATGCAGAAGGATTTATCCGTTTATTTGGAAGTGACTGCTACCTGGTGTGGAGCTCCAAGAGAAACCGATGGTTAGTTCAGCCTACAGGATATTGCTCATCCTTGAAGATGACCTTTCGTTTTGTTAGAGAAAGATAAGGCCAACGAATTATCCTTACAACCCGAGACTCACAGCACTTATTTACTAGGACACCCAACCCCATGTCCTTGGTTCTCTTGGTATTACCCAATACCTCGGGCAGGCACATGTTACGTTTCTATTATAAAACGGCCTTTGGCATAGTGGACTAGTTCACATGGTAACTGGAGAAAGTTAAAAAACCCCAAGCATTTTCAATTCTCTTTACTGTTGCAGCAAGAACTTATTTTGGATTGCAACGGCTCTCCAGTACTGCAATTAGCATTGGGTCATTAATGCTGCAAACGGAGTCAGTCCATTTTGAAATGAACTCATCTGCCCCAAGGATGCAGAGAATGCATGTTAGCACTTTATACAAATTATCTAACTTTACTACCCTTAAAGTAACCTCCTGGCTTTTCAGCAAATCTCCACAGATTCTCTAAGTATCGCTGCTTCCATCGGGGCCGTTCCCAGTATTGCTATCAGGAAAAGTCACCACTTTTAATTCCAAAAGTGATATGCTGGAGACCCTCTGAAACATGAAACAGTGTGAGGCAATAGTAGTATTTAACCTGGTTAAAAATACAAAGAGTACTTTTAGCTTCCCTGAAGTTAGTTCTGTAACCAAAGTATTGTAGTTCAGATTGTGAGGCCAGTAGGCACCACTGAACCGCAGTGTGACTGTCTGTCTAAGACAGGCCATAGAACCTCCCTGTATTCAAGTCTGAACGGGAGTACATTCCAGAAAAACATCCCATCTTGATTTTTAAAAAGTTTCCAGTGACAGACAGAATCCACCACAACCCTTGGGCAGTTGTTGTAATGGTTCATCCCCCGTTAGAGAGTTCGTACCTTATTCCTAGTCTGACTTTCTCAAGTGTCCTCTGCTACACTTTGTCTGCTAGGTTGTTTCAAAGTCTTTGAACACAGATTCTAAAACATCTGGTACCAGAGTCTACAGGCTAAACAGGACTGAAATGAAGAAGCCTTGGTGCGACTCCTTCCGCCATGCATGATTTCCAGCCTTCCCACCTTCCCTTTGGGGATGCCAATATGTTCTCACCTTTAATAAAAGGTAGTGACAAGTGCAAACTTTTTTTTAATTTTATTTTTTTTTTGAGAACAGCAGATTCTTTGATCGCTTTAGAGAGTTGTAAGCTGTACTTAATTAGTACATAGGCTTGCCAGCGCTGAGCACAGGCACCTCTAGGTATTAGAATTTCATAGTCCCAGCATCTCCAAGCTTGCTGCATCAGTTATGAAAGTGTAATAATTGCATTGCTCTAGGCCTTTAACTGCTTTAGCATGGACACCTTTCATTGGCAAGTACTTCAGAATTCTAGCTTGGATGGTAACTAAAAAGTTTAGTTCCTCTCAACACACACCGATTTGTAAAACAAGCAAATTATGCTAAGGACAGCTACTTAACTAAGCCTGACCACCCATCTTCCATTCACATTGCCTCTTGAAGCTGAAGACTCTGGATTTCCAGTCACATGGGTAGGCATGCACAGAGTGTAAAAGAGAATTTAAGTTCATCTTACCGGCAGGCATCAGGACTATAAAATTCTAGAGAAGAGGAAGGGGTCATGAAAGGAGGCCACATCTCTCCAGCAGTCCCATTGATCATGTTACACTCATCAGACCGCCAATAATTCACCTGCAAGGAAAATTGTAAGAGGGATTTTTAAAAAAAGACTGACACACACAGCTATTCTAACAGCTTCCTCTACATTTTAGCCCCAAGTTGTTTACCCACTCCCCATTCTCTACTTCAAGTAGTCTTCCAACAGTTCTCTGAACTTCTCCTTGGTTAGCTGCAGCGGTCAAGCAGAAGTCTAGAGAGTTCAAACCAGAAAGACTTTCCAAAAGGCTGCCATGTCAATCTTGTCGCCCAACCAACCACCAGAGAGAATGCATTCCCTCAACATTTAAGATAGACAGTTCCTACAGTTGTGCCTTCTCAGATGATGTCATTTCTAGCGAGAATAAAGCAAGAGGTAGCAGGATCCTCTAGAGGGGAAGGAAAAATAATTTACAAGCACACCTTCCAATGAAAGACAAGTAATGTTAATAGGGTCTTCACCTTTCCCATACACACAGTGCCATCTTTATGTTTGAAAGTCTCACCCCCGTTTGCCATCTTACATTCGAAGGGTGTCCAAATAAATGAGATTTAAGGAATCCAAAGCTGACTGTTCCCAGATAGGCCGGCATCAGTGCCTTAGAACTGCTGCTACAAAAGACTTTTTGTAGGGCTTCTAAAATGGGCTATTAGACCCGAGTATGATCCAGAGGTTCCCTGGACTGTTTTTCCACTGAAAACTGCATCACCAACCGATCAGTCTTGCTAAAATATCCGGAGATAGAAGACGTCTGAGAACTTATATTAGTCACTAGGTTGATTTTGTCAGTGCATTTATTCCCAGGAAACCAACGCTTAATTAAGATACATTCTCCAAGAACCAACCTTCCAGCTAGATTACAAGTCACTGAAATCTTAGAATGTTGTCTAGCATCAGGCACCATTTCAGCTTCAGGAAAAGTGATACTGTTTTGACCACTAACTTTTAGTCCATCAAAGAGCTCTTGACTTTGCTTAGCAAGACAGTGTTAGACAAAGCACCATCTTTTAAGAAAACAAGAGCATTCTTCCTGGGAACTTCATATTTACCTTTTTCAATCCATTCCATGTGTCCACAATATGGATTTTATTGATGTCGGTTGCCCCTGTATACACAGTGAACAGTCCTGTATTTGAGTTGTTAAACTGTACAGAAGGAAAAAGATAAAAATTAAAAAGGAACACTTCCACCAAATCCATCATAGGCAGCAAAAGTAACAGCATATGGTGGCATTGCTACCTATATAAATTCGGTCTTAAGGATGCTTGCTGAAGACTAACTGGGTTATTAAAAGCTTTGCTGACTATCTCCTTTCTATGGTATGCCTAGGGACATCAAGTTCCTCCCCTGCTGGGGAATGTTTAGTGAATGGGAACAGAACCCCTAGGCACCGATTTACTGTGCGACTCCAAGCATGTTATTTAAGCCAGGGGGTTGTGGGGCCTAAAGACAGAATTTTATAGTGTTAGCTAAACTAACTCCATTTTGTCATGTAACCTTTGCTGCAAGCCTCACCCTTAACCAGGGTAGCAACAAAATGCCCATTATGATAAAAATAGAAGCGACGTTTAGAAGGACGCATTGTTAGCCTTGCTTGGCAGGAAACCACATGTAACAAAAAGTCTAACTACATTGTTTTTCCTACTTGTTGTTGTTGCCCTTGTTCCCCTCATGAGGGGCAGGAGCAGCCCCACGGCCGTGGTCAAGAAAGGGCTCTTTTCTTCTCCTTCAGTCTTGTTGGTCAGTTTGTAGGGAATGACAGGGTTTTCTCCACCCTCCCCCCCCCCAGGACCCAGTTGAAAAAAGTCATTTATGTCCACGACCCAACAATGACATCTTTGAACAATGCACTCCAGTCTTTTGGCGGTGACAGCAGGTGGCACCGCGACCCAGTACCGGGTCCGGACCTGTGGTTTGAAAACCATTGATTTAAGCCCTATCTACACTTACAAGCTTACTGTGGCATAGCTGGCTCACTACCAGCTGTGTCCCTTGAGGGCGGGCGGGGCGGGGGGGGGGGGAAGAAAAGGGGAGAGTCGTCCCCCCCCCCCCCGGCACGCATATGCCTGAGCGACAAGTTTTGCTAACAAGTTCTAGAGTCAGGTGCCCTATACCCAAGAAGGGGCGACCACCACACAGGAGTATCGGGAGGCGAACATGAACAATTTCAGATGCTTTGATACAAGACTCCAAGCAGTAGAGACGTGAACTAAGTAATACTTTAACCCATCTGGGCTTGTTTGCTACATTTCACCTGCCATGACCATTCCTATGTTGGCACAGGCATTACCGCAGAGTCTCCTCTCCCCCCAACAGCCGGGTTGGTACGGTTTTAACGTTGCAACCATGAGTTTACTTACATCCATGAATAAGCCAAATTTCCCCTTGAAAGGGAACAAACCAGGCACAAAACTGTTCAGCAGATCTACAAGTGGATCGTCATAGCCCCACATGATCTCTCCCACGGTTCGGTTCATGAAAGCTTTCTGTCCCAAGCCAGCCAGAGCACCACTTATCAGCACCTTCAAGAAGTAAGGCAGCTTCTCCATCATGACAGCTGCCCCCTAGGGTAGAGAGATTCAGACAGGAGTACAAGAATGCTGTTTGGTACAGGAAGTGAATGGTAAGTGTTCAAGTTCAGGGAAAGCGAGTGTCAGCCAAATTGTTCGGAACGGGGATTCTTCAAGCCACAGCGTCCTCTCCCAGCTACAGCCTTTTGCCGTTAGCTCCCACTGCCAGCACAGGATACCTTCTGCTTAAAATACTCATTCAAACTGCATGTGAAGATTGTTTTACATTTTGCCCCAGGCTAGCGAAGGTAGAGAACCACACCCACACCTCCCAATCAACTTCCTGGAAACACCCATTTTATTAGGGGGAAAAAAATAGACCCAGGGGATACCCAGCAATAGCACTGTAACACCACCACAGTGCAAGACACTTTCAGGAGTCCTCAGTGGAGAAGGTCCAGCTCCACCAGGGATAAGCTGAAGTGCTAACGCAAGGCTTTCAGGAGATGCTCCAGTACCATGTGGTGCGGAGCACAGATTTCTGTATTGAACTTTGCTGAAGAGAAAGACTTAATGCTTGCTCCTCCCCTCAGCCACTTTACCACAGTCCTGGCTGCAACACACCTTCGGTTTTATAGGATATCCTTCATGTACATGTCAGCTAGCCAATGTCTGAACACGCGCATCTGGTGTGGATAATTTCCTAGTCGCCTAGACCTCCACTCTTCTGCAGGAGTGAACAATTAACCTCCCACCCTCCCCGCAAGTTTTGGAAGTAGGGATTAAGGACAGTAGTTTCTGAGGTGGAATGCTCAATTTTGTGAATGTCCTCCCCACAGCTACCCCCAGTATCTTCACAGAAGGCCTTTATACCTCAATATGGAACTCTCACTTTGCTGGATAACCCCCTCCTGCTGATGCAAAGCTATCAAAATACATCACCCCCCCCCCCAAGAAACAAGTTCTCCATATCCTGTAGGCCACAGCAGCCATACTGAATCTGTCCTGGATTAAGTCCAGTGTTTAGGGCCTAAGCAGGTGCATCACAGCCTTAGGGTGGTTCAGCACAGTTACTCTCCCAACCTCTGCAGACGCAAGGTTAATAAATACTCATCTGGAATTTAAAGTAGGCTTACCATCATAAGGATGTTTGGCGCAACAATGTAATCCTCTTCCAGCCCATCTGACAGGTCCGACTGGAAGTAAAATCTCCGGTATTCCAAAAAGGAAACTGTACCGTTGTCATGGAAGGTTATATTGGTTTTAGACCTGTACTCTCTATTTAAAGAAAAAGAAAAATAGATATTGACAATTCATTGGGGAACTTTCCCCAACAGCTCCAAATGACATACCTTCAACTCCCATTGCAGGAATAAGTGCAAAGCTCACACAACATACTACAGTTTTTCAGCCACGTCACTGGTGCCTCTTCAGTTCTGCCTTCATTAACTCTATTGCTGGTTCACACAAATTCAGCAACTCGCAGATAATCGATAAGGGGCAGAAATGCATCCTCCTACTCCCTGGGGAGCTCAACGAAGATGAAACAGAATGCTAGGAGTTTATATTTCCTTCCCTAAGGCAGGTAACATCTAGCACATCCAACTGGTAGAGTTCCCACACTGATTTAAGTTAAGATCAGGGATCCAGTTTGAGACTCGCGTAGCAAGCGCCGTACAGGAGGCCTGTTTCACCAGGTTGGGAGTTTTTAGTTCGTGTCCAAAGTGTGCCTGTTATGCGAGATTCAGGAGAACTGACTGATGATGTAGCTTTGAGTCAGTGGCTGCTCAACAGAAGGCCTTCTATTGTATGGGCCAGATGAGAATGGAGGCCCAATTATTATAGCAGAGAAAGACAAGAGTCTCAATTTGCTGTAATTAATCCTAATCAGCTGGAAAATAGACATTCATATTAAGCAGCTTTGCCTGTATTCAGTTTGTAGACTCAATAAACCCATTCAAAACTGAAAGCGCATCAAGGTGCCTCAACCTACAGGCTGTCAACATGGCTTTAGCAGAGTGCTGACTTGACAGTTCTGTTGGAAACACCAATGTGTATATCCACTCAGGCTACCAAATCCTACCCAATCAAAAAGGCGCTTTTGGATTAAAAAGAGCTAATCTTCTCACAAAAGCTTTCTTGGTCTACTGAATTGACTGTGTACAAGTTTGTTCCAGAGATGTCTGATAAGATTGCTATTAACCAACGGGAGGTGTAGGGTCTAATTCTTTCCCCTCCATGAGCACTGAAGCCAAGACTTTCAAAACATTAATAGCAATTTTGGGTGTACCCCTTTACACCCCTGCTCTGTTTAAAAGGCCTGATTTTCAGACAACAGGTGTTCAGAACCTTCTGAAAAGGACAGGCTTGTTAGGTGTGCGAGGAAGGGTGCTGTGGGGATCTATCATGCATATGCAGACATGGTTACACTGTGAATGGAAGATCACAGCCAGGTCGGACAAGGATACCTAATCTGCAATGGCATACTGCCACATATTTTCACACCGGCCTGGGCGCCTCAGTGTCTGGAGTTCTGTGAGACTTTACTGATAGTGAGGAGCAAGAAGAGCAGTAAACATAAATATAAATCTAAGGGCTATTTAACCAATGGCTTACAGGTTTGCTTTACATAACTGTATATGCACCAATTAACTGCCTTGTCATGGTTGGTGGTGGGACTATGAAAATATATAAAAATCTTTACACATGTATCAATAAACGATTCTTGCTTGCAATCATATTGGTTGTTGTGCTTGATCCGTCCCGCCGAGACTCGACAGGGTGCCTCAATCCCAGGACTAAACTACTGGCCTGAAATATAGCAGTTGGAGTTTAACCAAATAGTGCTTTCAGCTTCATTTTTCTCTATTTTTTTTTTCTGTGCTTCCTAGCTGCATCCTTGTTCTAAACAGGACTGAGCAAGCCTTAAGCATCTCAGAGAGCTCTGTTTTGGTTTATGTAGCCATAAACCGGAGGATAAAACGAAGACTTGAAACAAAAAGTGTTCCCCATCTTGCCTTGTCCAGCTTCAGGGATGCAGAAGATAGAAGCGTGGCATGGATTTCAACTATTCCTCCCACTGGTTCTGCAGGGAAGGAGAGTCACCCAGCTCACCTTCCCTGAGCTGGAACAAAGCTGCAGGGCTTCAAGTTTAAAACTGAACCCTTCAGCATGCCGGTGACCACATCAACGTAGGAATACTAGACCTGTAAACGTAAGGCCCACGCTGGTTCACCACTGGCTTAGCTCCCAGAAAAACCTCTTCTGGATTCATCACATCAAAGATGTAGGCCGACAGGTAAAAAGGAACCGGAACTTCTTTCCACATACTGAAGGCAATGCTATTGGGATCGATCCTCACGTTCTGCAAGAGAAAGCAGACATTTAGGCTAGGCTTGATCACACCTGTATTGGTCCCTTTCACAGGATTCTGTTAGATGCTTCATTCCAGTGGGAATGGAAGATTATTCTTTACTCGCTTAAATCCCATAGTGACGGCAGGGTACGAGACCCTAAACGGAACAGTGATTTTACGGTCATCAATGCAGTGCACTCCTTACAGAGCATCTTTTAAAGCATGCAAGACAGCAAATGGACAAGACACATTTGTCATATTTAGGGCAAAGGAAGGAAGGCTCTTCTTGTGCTGAACTGATTTTTTGCACAGCTAAAGCTCTTATGAATTTGATGCCTTTCCTAGAGTTCCTTTAGCAAGAACTAGCCATGATGATTAACACGGATATGTAGAACTCTGTCTAGTACAGCCTGGTAAGGAGATGCAGACAGCCTGGACTTCAAGGCCCTAGGGCACTGGGTCTGCTCCACTTTGCACTAGGAGATGCTTGTCTGGGAGTTGAACAAGCAGTCGCTGTATTACCATCAATGCGTGCAGATATTGGGGGCTCTTGACACGAAGCTGACTGTCACTCCTGAACATGAACATGCTGACTCACACCCAGAGGGTTCACGCCATGCTTTTCACATGCAGCCCAAATGCTTACATTGCCTTAGAACAAGTCAGCATTACATTTGCCTTGCACAAACTGTTCCCTGCCCTGGCGCATTTATAGTCCAGTGGCACAAAGGATGCATAACAACACAGATTAGCAGACGAGT
Source organism: Pelusios castaneus (assembly GCA_007922175.1). Taxonomy (NCBI): domain Eukaryota; kingdom Metazoa; phylum Chordata; order Testudines; family Pelomedusidae; genus Pelusios; species Pelusios castaneus. Next base: position 1,733,287 of record ML685954.1, on the reverse strand, counting down.
TGGGAGAGGTTCAGGAAACCATTGCACACAACTGTTCCAGACATACAGCAAGTTGACAGCATGAACTTAAAAAAAGCGAACACCAAGAATGAGGGGGGGGGGGGGGGGAAATGGAGAGAGTAGCCAAAGAGTTGCATTGGTGGCATGGAAAGAGCAGGAAAATCTCACTTATGCCACAAACTGCTTTAACTAAAACACTAATTTGAGCAGCACGATGTGCCTCTCTTTAATCTGCCTGTATTTGAGACGAAACAAGCCATCCTAGGATACAGATAGATCAAGGCAGGAAGAAAGAACCTATTGAAGCCTAAGAGTCTAGAAAAGAATCAGGATTCTGTTAGATTCGTCATTCCAGTGAGAATGGAAGATTAATCTTTAGTTGCTTAAATGCCACAGTGTCAGTAGGTACGAGACCCTAAACAGATTCTTTGGCTAGCCAGAGAGAGCGCACGCACACCATCATCTTTGGATTCAACTCTGGTTTCCATTTGGCTGTTTGTACAACTGTATCTTGACAGCCAAACATAGAAAAAAACCCACATTCTTGTTGGAAGTATTGATATTAACAGCCTTCCAAGGGAAGCTATGGGGGCAAAAATCCTAGCTGATTTCAAGACCAAGCTGGGTAAGTATATGGAGGAGAGGGCATGATGGGAGAGTCTGATTTGGCAATTAACTCATCTTTGCCTACGAGCCATAAATATGCCCTGTGGCCTGTGATGGGATGGTTCTGAATTACTACATCAAATTCTTTCTAGGTGTCTGGCTCGTGAGTTCTGCCCATGTGCTCAGTGTTTAGCTGCTCACCACATTTAGGATGGGGAAGGAATTCTTCCCCCACCCACAGCCCTGAGCAGATTGGCAGAGGTTTTCACTTTCCTCTGTGTGGATTCTCACTCGCTGTGGATTCTCTGTACCTTGAAGTCTTTCAATCATTATTTGAGGACTTCTCTAACTCAGTCCTAGGTTACGGGTCTATTACAGGGAGTGGGTGGGTGAGGTTTTGTGGCTTGTGTTGTACAGGAGGTCAGACTAGATCATCATAATGATCCTTTTGGACTTGAAAGGATGTGAGTAACCTCCTTAGGTCCACTGACTCCCAAGGAGCTCTACCCGCATGGATCAAGAGTACTTTGCCACAAATGGCAGTATCTAGGAAAAAGCACTGGACTCTGTATTAAGGTATAAAGGAAACCGTACAGCTTGTTAGGTTGTTGACTGGCAGAAACTCAACTGATATCAAGAGGATGTGACTTGTCAAACATTTAGCCAACAACTGACTATTTAGCACAATCAGAATGAGTGTCAGGTGCGATCAGGTATAACTCAGGAAAAAAGATGTTGCGTAAGCTACATTACTTTGCTTGTTTGTCCTCAGACAAGCAAAATCTCCATTCAAAAGGAATTAATATGGGTCAACAGTGACAAGATTTTAAATATTCTTATTGGAGAAGAACTTCCACCAGATCCAGATTACACATAGCCTTTTTTGTCCAAGGGCTTCCCCTTACTGTAGCCCAAGTTACAACTCACCATCCAAGGTAGAGATGTACCTCTTTGGATGAGTCATCAGGTTGGCTCAGAAGAATACTCAAGGTCTTGTACTTTTTTATAAGTATGCAGCCAATTAAGAAAGGGAAAGATGGCTTAGTTGACTATGCCTCTACTCTTAAGAATTTCAGAAGAAACACAACCCCAACACGGCACTAAATTTAAGGAGTGAGCTACTGCACTTGTTTATAGCCATGATCCAGGGGTGTTTAATAAACATTTCTAGTTTTAATGAGAGATCTTAGAAAGCCTTAATCCTCAATAGCCCCACGACAGGTAGATTGCCTGGAGAGAAGATTTGCTGTAGGCCAGAATGTATGCATTAAAGTACATATGAAGACAAGATCCTTGCCCCAGAGATTTTACAAGCACAAAGCACATAATGCTCAAACTGTGAAGTGCGATTGGAATTTTCCTCTGCCAGATCAGTTAAAATGAATCCCTCTTATGGGGAGATCAAGGGTCAGCAAGCAGCCTCTCAACAAGCATGGTTAAGTGTACTTATGTCAAGAGCATCCCTTTCGATTTTGGTTTTGTGCACGTTCAATACTTAGTTAAATCTGTTTCCTTCCTTCGTAAATGGTGTAAATTCTATTCAAATGATTAAGTAACTCAAGACACTTAGTTATGGAACCAGATTAAAGTTGTGTTAACAAGCAGTTAAGGAATTTCAATATCTATTCTGCTTTGCAGTTCTATTCTGTGACAAGTCTGGTCTTGAAAAAGGAAAGCCACATGAAAGGTTTCATAACATCACATCCCACTGATGTTAGTTCTTACACGACATCTATTACAAAACTAGATTTAGGATGCTTTGACTATCTGGGTCATGGTTATTTAAGAGCAGCAGTGGAATTTGCATCAGCATTTTCTAGTCGATGTGAATAGCTTTAAAGGCAAAGCACCCCCTCCTGCCCCACCAATGCCCATTCACTGTGTTCACCATCATACACAGCCTAGTCCCAATATCTTAAGAAGACTGATACTAAAAATCAGTGGATTCATTTTATAGAGGGATGGAACACAGAAGGTCTTCCCCATCAGCCCCTGAAAGGGCAGGAGGTGCAAAGCCCAGCAGTCCTGAAGGTTTTTCTTCAGGAAAAAAAAACAGGGACATGCCAGCCATTAGGATCCCAGCCAGTGGACGAACGGCACTTTTCAGATTCTTCCAGGCCACCAACTATAGAATCTACCCATGTACAATATGAACATAAAGGCTAGAAACAGCCACCCCAGCCTCTCCCACTTGAATGTGAAGAGATAGAACATCTGGTAGGAAACTGAGCAGAAATGATTCCTCTGAGTTGGACCTTCTCCTCGCCCCCCCCCCCCCCCAAATCACTTCATTCCTTTCTTTCCTTCCATTTATATGGCACCTAATAGCCAAATCTTTCAGTCTCTGAAGAGCAACATCTCCTTTCTTTTCATTCCCAGAATCCTCTTCATCCTGTTCTCTTGCCCACCCTTCCCACCAGCTTCTCTTCTCTTCTGCCTCACCCAGCTCCTTCCCCTTGTCTCTAGACTCTCCTGCCTCCCTTGAGCCCAGACTGCCAAACAGCCTGTGCCTTGACCCACCTATACGTAACAAAACTGCATATAAAGCTTTGTGGATACATTCACTCCATGACACTCTTGTGAGGCAGCAAGTAAAGATCTGATTTAAGAGACTTGAAAACTAGATGCGACAAAGCAGAGACCAGATAGCAGGAGTCTGCAGGTCTCAGTTCTGAGTCGCAGAAGGCAGTTTGTGGTAAATCGGTAGATACAGCAGAAAGACTGCTGTTTGCATTAGCCTGACATTCTGCAAGGAAGTCCTCGAGTCTGCTGTTGCTTGTGCACAGCAAATCATCAAGTCAGCCAATATTAAATCCAGCAGTGAGTACTGCATGAACCAGTCACATACCAGTCTGTTAGCAAAACACACAGAATTGACCCAATGGCCTGCTCTGACGGGGCTAAGTAGGTAAGCAAGATAGCTGGCTATGAATTGAGCCTGCCACTGACTAGGTGTATTATGGATTCTGGATCCTCAGATACAGGCTATATAATTAAGTGGCCCAAAGTCTGACCATGAACAGCAAATCTCATTTAATACACCAAACTGGCATGCAGCATTCGTAAACAATGCTCATAGCTGGTTTTGTAACTACCACTTTAAGCCTCCCAGATCCACAGCTTCCTTTTATGCAGTTCTGCTTTGTGGAACAGCCATTCTATGGGAATTAATACATTACCTTCTGGACTAGACTTATTCCAAGTTCGCTCTCCCCTCAAGTGAAAGATTTAACCTTTCAAATATCTTACACCACAGCTAAAATTTGAGGTTTAGCATTTGACATTTTGGACAGTGGAAGAGAAAGATTTCTAGACCTCGTGAATCATGCTGTAACTGAGCTTGAATGTGGTCTCCGAAGCATGAGAACGTCGTTGGCGTTGCAAAGTGTTTATGCTAATTATTCATTAATGTTGCTCCTGGTGTTAAGCAGCTCAGCCACGATCCTTGAGGCTGTGGGAAAGATGAATTAAGTAAAACTAATGACAGAGAGCATGAGTGCTGGATTAAGCAATGCCGATCCATCTTTCTATAGGGGCTCTGTAGACCTCTAGCTGAAGGCGAGTACTGAAGAAGTTTGTTGAAAAGGATTTAGATGAGCAATGAAGTGTGTGGGTGGAATCTTCCAGCCAGAGCATCTCCCGAACACGACATGCACCATAACCAACACAGTCTTTTCTCTACTTTAAATTCTATTTGCATTTGTGGCATTTGCAGCAAGCCAGTGCTATGGGGCCAGTAAGTTCATCCCTTGACAGGGAGTGAAACAGCGACCAGTCCTCTACCAGGCAATGAGAGAACGGTTTTAAAAGCTAGCCTGTACAGCTCTTAGCCAGAAGGATTGAAGCTGAGAAGCACATCCATTGGGAGGCTCAGAGGGTGCTGCAAGAATGCAGCAGACAGGATACGAAGGGCGAGTGTAACAGGAATTGCTGCAGCAGCAGCATTCAGCACACACCAAAAGCAAGGCTGAAAGCTCCGTTTTGCTTCTGATTAAGTGGCTCCTCATGTGATGGAAACGCAAAGATTGATTTAGGAACCGAAACAAATGCCTTTCTGCCTAAAAACTTTTAGCATTGTCCACGAGCAGCTATATCCTTTGATGATTAGAGGAGTCTTAGGAAGCACATGAGTATCAGAAACAGGATGACCTTCTGCTTACTGCTACAGTTTTCCATGCTTAATGGTGACACATGGTGTCACATGACATTATAGACATTGGGCCACAGAACTCGTTTGGTAGCATGAGGTCCTTTGGAGGTGGGTGTTAATTTTTGCTGATGATTTGGAGCTATTACAGATACAGCTAATGTGCATCTGAAAGTCTGTCTGAAATGTTTGTGGATAGCTAGGACCACAGCCAGGCCGACATCCCTATTTCCACTGGAAGACAATCTCATATGTTTCCCCCCCCCCCCCGTACTTTGGAATTGAGGGATTTGAGCACTAAGCTGACAGTTACTTGTCTTCCAGGACATCCGTGAAAGGTGCTCCTATTACCCCAAGGCAATGATTCAGTTCACTGAGTTAGTCACAGTTAAGACCCGCCTACTCCATGTTCTTCCCACACTTTACACAATCTGTTCATGCTCTCCACTGCTAGGTGCTAAGAGCTGGACAAGAAGAACATAAGCTCTGTCAATGTTATCTATTGCTGAAGGACTTGACTCCCGCTGAATTTCTACAATCTGCAACCCAAAGAACAGCTCTTCCTTGCTAGCAGAGGGGCTAGGGGTGTAACTGGTTCTCTGGAAGGACTTAGTGTAACCTTCAGGTGGGCTAAAATTAATTAAAGTGCCCTTCTCCAGTGCCCCACAGAAATACACCCCAACCCCTGTGGAGAAAAGCAGCTGGAGACCCAGGATCCAGTCTGTACAGGACTCACGGCGAAGCTTGCTCAGAGCTACACTCACACATTAAAATACTACTAAAAACAAACATACCAATGAACTTTATTAACTACTAACTAAATGAACCTTATCCTAAGAAAACAAACTACAATTAACCAAGAACAATCCCTTGCATGAAAGATACCCAAGAGTCCCAAAGTCTGTGTGGAGTTCACCCAACTCTCAGCTACAGTCTCTGTTCCAGTGTGGAAGCTTGCATGGCAAGAAATAGCTGTCCTCTTCTTTCTTTGCTGGGATCCTCTGTAGCATTACATGCAGGCTTTCTCTTCTCCTCTGCAACCAGCCCTCAGTCCCATATGCATGTCTGCAAGGTCTGGTGCAAATAACTCCTTTACATGGAGAAAACATCTTGTTCACTCCTGGCTCAGCTCCTCTCCAGAACACTGAGCACATGGTCTCCCCTCAAGGCAGCTCCTGCCTGCTGTCTGCTCAGGCTGCTGCTCTCCAGTCATCTGACTGATCACACCAGCAGGGTACACTGTGGAGCATGCTCAAATTGCTACCACTCCCTGCTACTGGAAGTTTCCAGTTGTTTCCAGTTGTGGGTCACTAATCTGCCCAACAACAGTAACCCACCCTCAGCAGGTCTCTCAAGAGATAGCCTTTTCAGGCATATGGGTTACATTAGCAAGGGGAACTCAAGATCATCAAGCAAGGCAAGTGTGAATCAGACCCTTCCTGGCTAGTGAACTGATCTCTTGGTCCCTCCTTCTACTAGGAATTCCATTCATCTTCCAAATTGCGGTCTAATCACAGGGGCGTGTATTTTAATTCATGGTCACATTGTGAAAGACAGGATTCACGCCACTTAAACCCAGATCTGCCATATGAACACTTGAAATCAGTGGCAGTTAGAAGCCTGAATACCTTTGATGACCTGGTCCATCCCCATTTTGTAAACAGTTAATGTCCCATCTGAAATTTGAACCAGTGAGGTTGTATGGACATAACAAAAAGCAGAATTTAGGTTATGCCAGAGCTCAACAATCTCCAGGAACCAGGGATCTGTACCATGGAGCCTACCTGTACTAGAGTACTTCAGGGGTAGAACACCTCCATGCAACCAAAAAACCCACTGGCATCTTCAGCAGTGTGGTGCTTTTTTTCAGGATGGGGTTGGGTGGAGGGGAGGTTTCTTCGCCCCACACTCCTGCCAAAAACATCGGCAGCAGGCCCTCAAGTGCTGTACAAATAGCCGCCCAAGTCTTTGGGCTGGCGCCTACGTGTATGGCACACGTCAAATGCCTTGTTCAGGTAAGGTGTCTGGATCTTTGAATTGCTCTACAGGAACTCGGTGTCTGAGACTCAAGAGCCAGGACTCTTCTTTAGCAGTTACCCTTAGTGCAAGCTGTTCCAGGCTGGCATTGCTGCACATTGCCAGACCCCACAGTATGCATCCCCATTTCAGAAGGGGATGAACAGTAAAATGACAGTAGCGGTTTAATTCTGTCGGTTTCTAACCCATCTTGATCCTTCTTAAGCAGATCCAGGGCATTCTCAGCACTTCTGGTGAAACTCACCAGAGATGCAGATTCTGCTACTGGGGTAAAGTATTAATTGTATCCTAGTCAAAAGCTCAGATCTGTTTACAGTAGGGCTGGGCTTTTGACTGGTCTAAAAACAAAATAACTGGTCAGTTGATTAGTCAAGTATTGTCAAATGTCAAAAATGGTGAAATATTTTGAAGCACACGTTTACTAGAACATGATCAGTAAGACTTCACGGTCTCCAATAGGCTTAGCCCTATGTAGGTATTTATGTCTAATTACCAAAAAACCCAGATTATTTAACTCTTATTTTAGCTCGTGAAAAATGTTAAACAGTTAAATGAAATCCCTGACAAACTCCCTTCCAGTTACTTTCTATAGGTTTGTCCACTCAATTTAGACTAAAAACTTCAGGGCAGAGACCGAGTCTGAACTTGTTTAATGTGCTTTGTGAGTGACCATGTACGTTGATGGCCTGGTATACAAATACATAATGCTAGACTTATTCTAGAAGATTCCAGCTAATCATGCTTTATTTTCCAATTATTTTGCCTTCCTTCACCTTCCCTGCTCCTCCTCCCCCTGCAAACCGGAGGCCATAAGCAGGTAGTAAAGGGAGAGTTAACCAGCCTTGCTATCAGAGGGCATCGGGACGCAATCAAAAAGGGAGGCTGCTGCCTACATCAGGGCTTTCTTACTGGAATAGTGACAATATTTAACAGGGATCAAATAGGTGATCAAGTTGAGATCATTTTACCATGTCATATGCAACGTTGCCCAGGAAATAAGAGACATAAGGCGGGTGAGGTAGCATCTCTTTATTGGACCAACTTCTGTTGGTGAGAGAATTTTTGAGCTATACAGTGCTCTTCAGGTCTGTGAAGCTCAGAAATGGTCTCTCACCAACAGAGGTTGGTCTAGTAAAGAAAGATTACCTCACCTGCCTTCTCTTCTTTGACCAGTCAATTGACCAGTTTCCCAAGTCTCTCTCAGCCAATTCTGCTTTCAGTTAGCCCCACGCAACTTCCCGGAAAACAAGCTCAATTAGGTAGCGTAATGGAGTAACTGGGTCAGAATCTATTTTAAAAACCTAGAGCCCAGAAGCCTTCAGGCAAAAAACTTCATGGACCTAAATAATCTGTCCACCCCAGTACACCTTGTACCAGAGCAGTCTTTTCAGCCAACAACGGCTTAATTCGGCTTGAGAGGATGACCGTAAATGCTAGTAATGTGCAAGTCCTGCTGAGATTTCGTTCATCTTTTGATTTTACAGATTTGGATAAGGACACACCTCATCCATGAATGAGCTTCTCTTCACTTGGCCCACCCATAGAGATTAATGGACACATTTGCCAGACAATCCAATACTGGAGGAGACCAGCTCATCTGAAGAACATGGCCGCCTGCTCCCACTGGAGCCCAGCATCATCTTACGACATGACCATCCGATGTCTCTGGACTAGGAGTCAGCATCAACCCAGCTCAAGGCAAGTGTGTTTGACAAATTATATGCAAGCAATTGCTTGTAAGTAGTAACATTTTGACTGATCCATTACAGCAGATTTAAAACACAAAAAAACCAAAACCCCAGTCTGAATGGATCATTAGGCCTAATTATTGATTGCTGGTCTAAAATGTTTCAGAAGATTAAGACTCACACATGCTGCATCAATTCCTGTGTTATCATGGCAAACCTCACATCAATTATGCAATCATAAATTTTGCAAATGGGCCAAGAGAGGAAGGAGAAACAACATTAAAATTAAGATCATGCTAGTAAGAGGCAGTGGGAGGGAAGGAGGGAGAAGTAGAGAGGTAAAATATTTAACTAAAACATTTAAATGATAAAAAAAAAAATCACATCATTTAAACAATATATAACACCCCTAACTCCAGTATGCTGCATGCTTCCCGGGTGAGTGGCACCAGCCTAGGGGACTGCGCAGGATACCAGGATCCCCGCCACCCCCCAGCCTGCAGGACAGGATAATAAATCACTCCACGCCTTGCCCGTCCCCCCCATGCCATACTCCTGGCCCTGTCCCAGGACAGAGGACACTCCCTGTGCTCAGCTCACCCCTGCACCCTCAGACCCTTCACCTGGGCACACCTCAGCTCACTCACTCTGCTCCCGCTCATCTGGTACCACTACCAGTACCAAATGCCCCAGCTGCCAGGTTCGCCCCGAATCCCCGCACAAGCACAAGTCCCACCTCCTTGCCCCCCCCCGTAACACCCTGTCCCCACTCCCCCCCCCCTCCATGCAGCAAACAGTGAACACAAATTAGTAAATGGCAAGTCTTTAATATTTACGGATTACTTACTGGCTAACCGTTTGCTATTTTACATCCCTAGGGGGAGGTCTCACCAGTACTCCATTTCTTCCGATCCTTGCCACCCCCCTTGAAGAGTCAGCCAGTTCATCTCCTCTCAGGACCTCAGATTCCCCCATTCAAGTTGGCATCACGTGTTCAGGAATTACCTTAAATGTAAGAACTTCTTGCTGCCAAGTGCCTGGTACCACAATCATCTTCTAGCTAATCTTTGACCGGCTATACAATAAATGTATTAACTGGCACTCTAGGCCATGCGTTGAACATCTGACGAGAATCTTTGCCCTCAGGAGCAAGCAGCAGCAACCACGGCTCCGTAAGAAACTGGGTCTAGCATTGACAGTTCAACAAGAAGCTTTCCAGTGCTGTGTACATCTTACTCTTAGTAGCCCAGGACCTTTGAGCCCCGGAGGTATCACATTCTGTGGTGAACACCCCGTAAGCCAGCAGCACATTATTCGCTAGGGACTTGTATTCCGGGCCTGTGAGGGCAATTAAGCGCCTGCTCACCCACTGCTAACATCCGACTTGATGGCTACTCTACACCTCAAGGTCTGATTCATCCGAACTAAGGAAAGTGCATGTCATTTCACAGGAATAAAGATCCTATGAAACACAGTAGGTACTAAGGCCGGAATATTAAAAAGTCAACTAAAGGACTCAAGCAGCCATATTCCATTGACTTTAAATGGGACCGGGCTACCCAACTCCGTGGCTCCTCTGAAATCCCAGCCTAAATGACACCAGCATGTAACATGCTAGTCCCATAAATCATGTCTCTAGCTTCTGTAACAATCTACGCCCACTTACAGCTTTAGATGGACCACAAAGCCAAGTCACCACTTGCAATCGACAGCAACCATAAAAGTGTATCTCCTGCCCCAAGAGATCAGATCTCCTATCAGCGGAGCTAAAGAAAATCTCTTTTACCTCTTAGCTTTATAGGGCCTATGACTCAAATGAGCAGCTCTGACTATCCAGATGAATGTAACAGAAGACGTACTACCTAGTGTGATCAGAAATGTGAATCTTTCACTACACGTCAGATAATCATCCTGGGTGACTCACAATGTTACTCACTGCTGTGTAGAAAATCTGCTAGATGAGGTCCATATTCTGTTAACCACTCTAGTTTAAACATATCCTCTGCAGTCTGGAGGACATGCCCCCATGCCAAAATGAAGTTTCAAAAAAATATAAAATTGAGGATACTTTAAATCACACTGCTTTGTTAGTTTAAAAAAAATCATCCTACAGTGATTTATTCTCAATGGCAACATAGCCATTTACTTTATATTTTATCTTTCATTTCAGAAGGATCCCAAAGAGAAGACTGAGGGGGAAAATGATAACAGTGCTCAAGTATATAAAAGGTTGTTACGAAGAGGAGAAATTCTTCACATTAGCCTCTATGGATAGCACAAGAAGGAACGGGCTTAAATTGCAGGAAGGGAGGTTTAGGTTGGAGAGCAGGAAAAATTTCCTGTCACGGTAGTTAAGCAGTGGAATGAATTGCCTACGGAGACTGTGGAATCTCTGTCACTGGAGGTTTTTTAAGAGCAGGTTAGGCAAACACCTGTCCTGCCATGAGTGCACGAGCCTGGATGAGAAGACCTCTGGAGATCCCTTCACTACACAAGGCAAGTTGAAGCCATTGTAGTTTCATAAGCAATAGCACTCAAGTGAAGCAGACGCAAGCCACAAGCTTCCGCCCACTCCCATCACAACACTCGCTTTCCCGGCTCAAAGGGGATCTACACTGCAAGGAGGCAAGATTCCAGTGGCCGCCAATTAGAGCTAGCAGAAACCCCTGGGAAACTTCAGCATCCCAAAATACGTTTCAGTTCTGAATTACAACAAAACCAGACATTCTGAAATTGTGTTTCCAAACCAAAATTTGCTCCATCAGACCAGCCTACAGCTGTGGCGTGAATGACAACAACATTCATGTCAGCTTCACTGTTGCAATAAACAATTTCACTTTGAAGCTGCCAGTCTGGGGCCAGTCAAATTATGAGGCTGCCCCGGGGCCGAAGCGTCAGTTCTTCCAGACTCCCGGGCCAGCTGTATTTCATCATTGAAGTTTCAGACCAGCTTTCCTGCCAATACCATGCCTACATTAATCACTGATGCCACGACTGGTACTAGCAGAAACTTCAGGGAAGCTGAATTTGAGGACAGACTTCACAGCTTTGCTAGTAATCCTAATTTGTTTAGGTCAGAGAGCTCTACCCCTTCCGGCCTTCTCTCGCTACCCAACCCATAGAGCAACTTAATTTTCATTAACCAATTCTTTTATATCACATAATTAGAACAAATGTCATTTGGGAAGAGAACAGAGACTTTAAAATATACTACAGCACAGGTAGCTGATGCGTTAGCACCATCCCTGAGCTTCTGACAGCATTCTTCACTTCAGGAAGTATTAGAGTTTTGAACATGCAAGGTGCAATCAGTGCTAGATGTATTTTAGTACTCAGTAGAGCAATAGTTTACAAGAGAGTCATTGGATGGGGCCTTTTTCTCCACTTTGGCATCTGACGAAGCAGGACTTGACCCACAAAAAATAAGTTTGTTAGTCTTTAAAAGTGCCACAAGACTCCATTTTTTGGAGCCATTGGGCTTTGTGGTCATTGACGTTGCTCATTATAGTACATCTTTAAAAGCTGAAAGTCATTCATCCAAAGTCATCTCTACCTAGAGCAAAGACAGGAAAGCATGCTAGAAAGTTGAGTGAAAACCTGAGGAAAGTTTTCCACCCAATAGAGAAACGTGGCCTGCTTTTGCAAAACTCTGGATTGTCTATATTACCATTGCCTTTTGGGGTATCAGGAAAAAGTAGGGAAGCAGAAAACCCAGCACCCAAAAAAATCATTTCTGTAAAGCTAGATGGGAAGAAGGACAAGTTTTAGCTAATTGCATAAGGGGCAGGAAAAAAAAAATAGCGTGGGGAAAGTGTAGGATCCTCACACCCCTGCCTTGCTCATTGCGTCCCTCCATCCCCGGAGCAGGAGGCAAAGAGGAGTGCTTCTGGTAACAAGCCATGACCAACTAGAACCTCCCATGATGTCATTTGTGGGTCTGACCCCAAGTCCTCACATTAAGATACTTGTACAGATATTTCATGTCAACAGGGCCTTCTACTGAAGATCTTTAACCCTTACTGCTTTGAGGGAAAGCTAAGGGTGGCCCGCACCTGGCAGAAGCAATGAGAGAGTTCACTGGTTAGACCAGCAACACAAAAGCAATTGAGTCTCAGATTAAGGTCAGAAGGGACCACTATGAGCACCCCCAGCTGCTGCTCCCAAGAAACTGGAATGCATTGCTCAAAGGTGTAATTGTTGGGTTGTGGGCATACATGATTTTTTTCATGTGGGTCTGGAGGGGGGAAAAAAAGGTTTGAAAACCACTGACCTCATGCACAATCCAAGCCTCAAAACCTCTCCCACCCATTCCTGTAATAAACCTCTAACCCAGCATTTCCTAAACTAATTTGGCCACAGAACACTTTCTGGGCTTGGAATATATTAATAAAATACATACACGCTGGTCTGGAAAGGGGGGAGCAGGGGTGGGTTTCATACCAAAAAAATCACTGCACTCATTTCTCAAGAGTTGATTGGTAATAATTTCATATTTAATATTTTAGAAGAAAAAAATATCACTACCATGGAATTTTTTCCCCAGAACAGCTATTCACATCACATGGAACAGAGTGCAGGAAATGCCAAGCTAACCTACGACTGCGTTATAGAAGTCCTCAAACGGTGGTTTATCAGCAGTTCCCAGTAACGCAACACATTTCAATGAGACAAACAATTCCCTGGTGCAGCCAGCGGCTTCAGCTGAATGGACTGCTCCTAAACATCCCATTTACTGACATTTACTATGGTTACCGTCTTACTAGGCAGGTTTGCAATATAGTCCCTACAAAAAAGCTAAAGCAGCATCCAACGCATTGACATTTCAAATCCACCAAGAAAAAAAAGATACACAGCATCTTAATTCTGCCCTTTTCGCCACCGGTGTTTAGAATTGCAACTCCTAACGCCCCTGAAAATGCATCCAGTTAAAAGCCAGGTGTGACTCAAAACCCGGACACCCGGCTTTTAACGTGTTGATGCATTTTCAGGAGCATTCGGAGCAGCAATTCGGGGGAGAGAGAACATTGGTTTTACACGGGTTCTCCTACAAAACTCCCCAGCGCGCCTGGACCCTCGGCTCCAAAACCCACCGGTTTAGACACACGGCAGAAAAGCCACCGGCAAGAGAGACGAGCCCCGGACTACAGAGGAAGGCGAGAAACCCCCAGAGCCTTTGCCCGGGAGGAAAGCCGGGCGGCATCGGTGCTGGGCAGGATGCGGGGTGAGCCGCGGGGACCCACCCGGGATGCGCTTCGCTGCCCCATCTCCGCAGGCAGAGCCGCCGCTGCAGCGCCCCGGGGAGAGGGACCCGCCGAGCGCCCCGCACGGGCTGAGCCTTGGCCGGGCTCACCTTGATGACCTGCTCCCGGACCAAGCGGGGCAGGAGGCCGAGCAGCAGCAGCCCCAGCAGGGCGACGACCAGCCCGGCCAACCCCAGCGCCAAGGGCGCTTTGCACCGAGCGGACGCGGCCATGCCGGGCAGGAGCAGAAACCAGCGCCCGGCGGGCCCGCTGCAGCCGCCGCTTTATTCCCTCCGCCGCCCGGGCCCGCCCCGCCGCCGCCTCTGCCCGCGCCGCACGGGCGGGGAGGGAGGAGCGGGCTCCGGCTGGGGGGCGGGGAAGCCGCGGGGCTCTTCCCTGACCCGCCTCTCGCCCCGCCCTCAGCAGCTGGGGGCTGCCTGCCCTCCAACCCCCCTCCCCCCTCCCCACTGCCCTCCAACCCCCCCACTGCCTGGGGGGCTGCCTGCCCTCCAACCCCCCCCC
>ML685954.1:1680758-1712900 GCA_007922175.1 Pelusios castaneus | reverse complement strand
TCCAGGGTGATGGTTTTGCCAGTCAAGGTTTTCACAAAGATCTGCATTTTGTCTACAAAAATAAACATCACAAGGGCATATAAGCAGTAACTCCAAAACACTGCCAGGACACCACTCAGTCGAGACCACCCTTTCACTTACAGACCAAGGAGACCCTTCACACCAGCACAGGGCTGGAAGAGCAGCTCCACCCTTATGACCTACATCCTCTCCCCGCCCAACGCGCATTCCTGGCCCTACACCCGTCCGCTGAGCCACCCCGAGCTAACAATGGCGCGCCTCTGCGCCGGCTCAGCTGCGCTGACTCAGTGGGCCGCGGCCACCCAAGACGGGCGGGCCCAGACCCCGCCACTCCCCGCGAGCACATAGGCAGGGGGCGTGGCCACGGGACGTGACGTCTCTCTGCGGCCAGGCCGCCATTTTAGCGCCGGCCCGGCCCTGACCCATCGCCAGGGCGCCGCCATTTGCTGCGCCAGCGTTTCCCTCAGGCCGGGCTCATGGGGCACAGCGGCCGCCCCGCACCGCGGGTCTCCGCCGGGGCCAACGGCCCCTTCCCGACTGCCCAGCCCCCCAGTGTCCATGGGGGCCCGGACCCGGCACAGCCTCGGACCCCCCAACTCCCAGTACGGAAGCCGAGCGGGAAGGCCCGGGCCGCGCGCCCACTCACCACACGAGGCCGCGACCCACACAGACAGCGAGAGGCAACAGCGAGTGAAGTTGATCTAACTGCGTCACACAACCGGGCGCAGCCCTTATATAGCCGGCCGCTGCAGCCCTCGCCGAGATCCCTCCGCCAGGGACTATTTCACCGCGCCTTTGGCGAGCGCACTCAGCAAGGGGGCGGGGCGGTCGGGTGCGGAGGAATCAAGCACAGCTCCGACGGTGATAGGCTCCTATGAGGGGGGAGGGACGATGGAGCGTAGAGTAAAACCAGGACTGGAGTTGGTGTCCGTCTGGAACGGGGTCCCGGCTCAGCCTGGTCCCTGCGCAAACGGGCCCCAGGGTGGGCGTGTGTGTGTGTGTGGTTCTGTGTGTCGTTGCACATCTCTGCCTGTCTTGTGTTGTGTGTCAGTCCGCCTGTGTCATCACGGGTGAGCAAAGGCTGGAGTGTGCATGTGTGTGCAGTTTGACGTTCCTGTGTGCATTGTGTGGTGTGTACATATCTACTGGGCCATCATTGCCCTGCATCCTGCACCTCTGGCAGGAAGCTGAGATTTGGCAATACTCGCCCAGTTTAGTGTGCTTGCCAAATGTTTCTGACTTGAACTGAGTGGCATGTGTTCATTGGTGTGTTTCTATTCACACTCGCCTTTCTCAGACCTGACAAAGACCTCTGCGTGGCTCAAAAGCTTGTTGTGCCTTACACACAGAAGTTGGTCTGCTGAAAGATACTACCTCGCCCCCCTTTCCTTACTAATCTCGAACCAATCAAGCTATGACAACATACTTGCCTAGGTGCATTCATTTTGGGGGACACTGCTTCCTCCGAAACTCATTTGAAGGCAGATTTTGAAGTGTCCCTCCCTCCTCCTTTGATGAAAGGGGGGGAAATAGTGGTATTGATTTAGATCCACAGGAAGCTGAACAGCTGAGTATTTGAATTTAAATTTCTGTTTTTCTATGACTTTTTTTTTCTCTTCAAATCCTCAAGAAGATCAAAATAACTTGATATCATAGTTTCCCCAAACAGGAATGTAAATATCATGAGAAGTCCGGTCTCATGTTGTTTTGGCCCAATAATGGTTCTCATAGGTTGTAATAAAGCATTTGAGCTATGTAAATACAAGTTTAAACAAATATGAGTAATGCCATGCATAATCCTCCCTTGTACATAAGTTAATGTGGAAAAGGGGCAGAAAAAATAAAAACATTCTGCATGGTGCATTATACTGTCATCTGATAATATTGCTTTTTTTTTTTTCCCTCTGGGATCCAGACCCTGAGGTGTGAGGAGGCCTGGAAAACAAACTACAGTGGGAGAGGCAGGTTGGCAGGTGGTGATTTACATGTAGGGATTAGGAAGATAAAGGTGGAAGAGTTATCTGGGGGATTCCCCAAAGCAGATGTGGATCCTGCCTACCCTTAATCTAGCCTCATAGTTCACTATTACATTTGATCTCACTAGTGAGGGTGGAATTTTGCCCCACTGTATTTTCCCACTGAATCGGCCAATGTATAAACAGGTGAAGTTCACAGAGCTGCAAGGCCACATCCTTTAATTAAAGCTGGCTTTGTTTGCATGAGTGAGATGCCATGTAGTTCACTCCACCTACAAAATCCTTCTTTTGCATGTACCCAAAAGATACAGCTGCCTAACAATTGACACATATAACAGGGCGTGCTGAAAACCAATTGAAAAAGAGTAGAAACCCAGCAACAGCTACCTGATTGGCTTTAGGAACACCATGGAGGGGATGGAGAGATTTTCAGTTCTCCCAGGGGATTTTATTCATTTGACAAGCAGGAGTAGGTTACTTCTGTATTGAAATTTATTCAGGGGTATTATAATAGGGTTTTTTAAAATTCAAACATCTAGTTGGTTTAGTTGGCGCTAACAAAAGTCCCTTGGTTTCTGCTCAAACTAGGGTTGGAATTGTAGTGGAGGGAGTTGCATTGTGTACATTCTTACTTATTCTATTGCAGAAAAATAACGGAGTCCTGTGTCACTTTTAAAGACTAACAGATAAATAAATGTTAGTCTTTAAAAGTGCCAAAGGACTCTATTGTTATTTAATATAATCATAAAAGACTTGAAGAGAATTTCAAATTTAGAAGGTCAATCAAGTAGTCTGAAAATGTAAAAGGATGTTATGCTTATTGTGTTAATTGCCTCCTGTGCATTCAGCAGAGACTGATTAGAAAACAATCAAATCTAATAACTGGAAACAACCTATTTTGCTTTGTAACTGCTTTGGGACTAAGGTGCTCAGCTGCCCCAATTTTATAGAGACAGTCCCAATATTTGGACATTTTTTCTTATATAGGCGTAAATTACTTTCCATCCCCATCCTGATTTTTCCCCACTGCTATGTGGTTACCCTATTTGGGAGCCAAGACTGTAAACTTTTTAGGGCAGGAAATTTGTCTTCAGGTTTTGCTTGAAAGCACTTTGACTCAGTACCATTATGATTAATAACAGTAAAATGTATTCTTAACAAGCTGCTAGAAACATCATAGTTGTATTGCTATAAATATATGTAACATACATTTTTACATTGGTATGGAGCACCAATAGCAAGGGCTTAGGCCATGGGTTGTTAAAAATAATCACTCTGGTGCTTTGAGGTGCGCTTGTTAAACAGTTGAAATCCAAATCCTGAGTAAAAGAAATTCTCTGTGCTTGGGGAGGAAAAGTGGAGATGCCGGGGATTGAACCCGGGGCCTCATACATGCAAAGCATGCGCTCTACCACTGAGCTACATCCCCTTCCTGCTTTTTCCTCTCTCATTGAAAGGAACATATTCCCATATTGCAGTGTCTGTCCTACTGTGGGTTCCAATTGTTCCTGGGGTGCAACAAATCTACATCTGGAGCAGCGGAGCTTTACCCCGCCGCTTGCAGCTGGTGCATGGCACCTTGCGCTACAAAAGCCACTTTGATTGCACGGCGCCGTTTCCCTACGCAACACAAAAAAAGGGTGTGAGGTTCAATGCATTTTGTAGATTCAAAAATGCCTCCCCTTCCCAACGGGGCTGCTGCGCCCTCAGCTTACGGGGAATGTTTCAATCATCTACTGAGAGCGCAGCAGCAAGACTCACCGAGGGGCACACAGCAGTGGGAGGAGAAAGCCAAGGGGAGGTGTGTAAATGCAAAGACAATCGCGTATGCAATGTGCTTGATGGAGCCTGAGCCCCCACCCCTGCAACCTCCTCCCCATTCCCCCAGGCCATGCACTGTGACCCCATACAACACACCAATGCTCCAATCCGGAACGGCACTGCCTGCGCTGCAACCCCTGCTAATTCCGTGCAACACACCCCGCCTTTTGCACGCCCACCCGACCTACCACACTGCGCGCAGCGCTGTGTTTTTCCTGTGTCTTGCCTTCTCTTTCTTCCCCCGCGTGTCTGCAGAAAGGTTGCACCACCGCGAGAGGCGCTATACAGCCCGGCAGCTGCAGGAGAGCAGCCTGGGCAAGTTCCCCCCGGTTTTGCTTTGTACTGTGAAAACAATCCCCAGGTTTCAAAAGAAGATAGCGCCTCCCCGTCGGGGAATCGAACCCCGGTCTCCCGCGTGACAGGCGGGGATACTTACCACTATACTAACGAGGACTGGCTGAAAAAAAATGGCTCGGGGAGGCTATTTCCCCTACACGTCACACTTTGCAACACAGGGGTTTGGATTGATGCAGGTGCCGCCTTTCCCTGCAGCTGCAGGAGTATTGCTTCTCGCTCAGTCACACGTGTAGCCAACCACATGCCTGCACCCAAGGAAGCTGCTTTCCAGACCCCCCCCTTGCAGCAGAGATCAGGGCCCTTTGGGGGAGCAGGTGCCCCCCCCACCTTCCCTAGCTGGCTGCACCATTTGCACAGCGCACGCCGTGGTGCAAAGCCAGCTGTGCAGACAGG
The DNA here is from genome assembly GCA_007922175.1 of Pelusios castaneus. Classification (NCBI taxonomy): domain Eukaryota; kingdom Metazoa; phylum Chordata; order Testudines; family Pelomedusidae; genus Pelusios; species Pelusios castaneus. The sequence goes on along the minus strand of ML685954.1, from coordinate 1,708,332 downwards.
CATCCTGAAGGGGGACAGTATGGGCATTCCCGGGCAGCCCCTATGTTTGCTGCATTGCCTGAAATGCCGGGGGGATTGGAAGGGGTACGAACAGGCCGTGTAAGCCATACTTTTCCCTTGTGCAACTAGCAGCTAAAGGCACCGCCACAATTCCCAGCTCTCGGCTTTTGGAGGCCTGCAAGAGAGTCCTTTCTGCAGGGCCATGTGATTGCTGCTTTCCAGTTGCGGCCGCCCACACAGGTGCCCCACAACTTCCAAGCAGTAGGCTCAACCCCCTCCTAAAAAAAATAAACCCCATCTGCCGAAACCCGGGATCGAACCAGGGACCTTTAGATCTTCAGTCTAACGCTCTCCCAACTGAGCTATTTCGGCAGGTAATGAAAATTATTGCAAAATATGGTCAGCACCCTACTGGGCAGAGGGAAGTAGTTTAGATGCAGTATGGTTTCTCTCTCTTTTTTTTGCAGGGTCACTCAACCACTAACTTCTCTCCAATAGCAACTACAAGCTGCTTCTTGAAACCCAGTCTTTAATGCTCTTCCCTTTACAAAATACTCTATGGGATGCTGGACATGGGTAATCAGCATTGTGGGGACTGGCTAAAAGAGCTGTGAAAGAGATTGCAGTTAGTAATTAAATAATAGATTTCATAATAATTATGAATAGCCATAGCATGTTGATTTATCACATGCACCACATTATTTTCTGATGCCTTGCACAAATTGGGTTCAGGTTGTTTCACTGTTTTCCAGCACACACACACAGTTACATACAAGAAAGGGAAAATTCAATAGTTTGGAGGAGATGAGACCCATGGTCTCCACTCCTAACACAAGGGGGGTGGGGTGGAGATCAGGTGGATCTGAAACAAGAGTGACTATGAAGGATAGGTTTGCCTCCATAGCATCTGTCTCCCTCCCCCCCAAGTGCTGACCCCATAGAAACCCTGCTGCTAGTACCACAATGAGTTTTTGGGTTCAGGGTGCATGAAGTGGCTGGAGGAAGGCCATATCTAAACACACGTCTCTCTCGTCCCAGATCTTAAAATATAAAGGTAAATGGCAAAGTCATTGTAAATAGTCAATGGAACAACAATAAACACCAATGGAAACAGTTATGCCCCCCCCCCCCCCAAATAGTTGGTGAACACACTGACAAAGGTAAACTGTGTTCAGAAGAACACTTAGACCTGGCCTGGCCAATCTATGGCCCACTGGCCAGAATCCTGGGGCCTTTTCTGCCCTAGCTCACACTATCCGGTCCCCAAATCTTTTTCAGCACAAGTGTGTTTTCAATGGAGTTGCATCTCTGTCACTGCAGCAAGGTGTCCTCTAATTAATAAACGATTGCATGTGGCAGGGAATCAATTTCTGGCCTGCCTGGGGTGGAGGCCCTCTTTTAGGAGGTCTAGGCATGAAAGCAAAATAATTTACAAGCACCCTTTAAACAGATGCAAATTGAAACAGGTGGCTTGGCCCGTGATGTTTCTAGGCGGAGGCTGGCTTGCATCAATGGGCTTTGATTCTCCCTGCTCATAGCCAAAGGAAAAATTCACCTTCCCAGGAGCAAATAAAAATATCGTTGCCTCCCCGTCGGGGAATCGAACCCCGGTCTCCCGCGTGACAGGCGGGGATACTTACCACTATACTAACGAGGATGTGCTTGGGCAACAATCCCACACAAGCTCTGATATATCTGGCGCATGCGCTGCATTCCAACCAGCAATCGCGCTGTCAGCGGGGTTTTAATTCCTGGCACAGACCGGGCGTGGGAGGCCGCGCTCTCTCCCCTCATCATTCGAGTGCCTCCTTCTATTGCATGCACCGACCAGCCGCTTCCTTCTTCCCCCACAGCTCTTGGGTGCGCAGCCTGTAACCCTTCTGCGCTCAATAGCCGCTGAAGGCTGCATTAATCCCCCTGACAAGGCGTTGCAGGTGGAGCTGCTCCGGGAGGGCAGGGATCTGTTAGGGATTCATAGAGAAAGTGAAGTGGGAGCTACGCGAGGCTGGGGAGGTAACACTGCCTAGCAGGGGTGGGGCTGTGCAAAGACCCCCGTGCAATGAGGGACCGCTCAGTGGTGCAAAGAGCCCATGCAATGAGGGGCCGCTCAGTGGTGCAAAGACCCGGTGCAATGAGGGGCCGCTCAGTGGTGCAAATAGCCCGTGCAATGAGGGGCCGCTCAGTGGTGCAAAGACCCGGTGCAATGAGGGGCCGCTCAGTGGTGCGAAGACCTCGTGCAATGAGGGGCCGCTCCGTGCTGCAAAGACCTCGTGCAATGAGGGGCCGCTCACTGGTGCAAGGCACATCGTGCAGGGACCAGCGCGGGTCTGGAGCGGAGGAAGCCTGCACCATATTGCAAGCGGCGGGGAGGGAGGAATCAGCGCTTGCTGCCTGGGGACTGGAAAGAATCTCAGAAGGGGGCCCAGCTGGAGAGGACACACAACGTGCAGTGGCTATATATTCACTTTGCAGCCGCTTTCACACAGAGGGGATGTAGCTCAGTGGTAGAGCGCATGCTTTGCATGTATGAGGCCCCGGGTTCAATCCCCGGCATCTCCACTTTTCCTGGCGGCAGAATTTTGAGCGCAGCCACTCTCGCTGCGGGGGCTTTGGAGGAGGACAGGTACCTGCAGTCGCTGGGCAGCGCGCGGGCTGTGGAAAGAGCTGATGCAACTTGCGGGCAACCAGCCCCAGCGGTGCCTGCCCAGGGGCCTGGCCATTCATGTGTTAAAATAATCGCTCTCGGCGATGTTTTCTCGGTGCAGTCCTTTAAAATGCACCTGGGATCCTCTAAGAATAGGGTTTAAAAAGTGCCTCGGGTGCATTATTTCTGCTACCCAAGGCAACAGCTGCCCTCGGTGCCTGCCCCATAACTACTTTTCAGTTTTGAAGTATTAAGTCATAAGCAATAGCAAACTGCTGGCTTTAGCACTAATGAGCGTTGCAAGAGGAGGCGAGAGGAAACGGAAGTTTAGCTGGTGGTTTAACAGAAAATGCAAAACTGCTCAACAGCTGGAATTTGCTGGTCTGCTACTCCAGCTGTTTGTTCTCATTGTGACCTCCCAGGGCCGTGTGCTTGGTGCTGCCTTTCCCTTCACAAGGCCAAAGTAGAGGGTCTATGAAACGTGCACTGCGACGCTGCAGAACAGAGAAGGGGAGTTAAATCAGCCAGGGCCCCCTTGCAAAAGCAGGGCTACAGCAAAGTGGATTAAGTTTACTGAAGTGAGTCTGACTGTAGCCATTTCATTTATGCCGAGATCTGGAAAAAATAGGGCAGATTTGGAAAAAAACAGGACTTGATCTCACCCACCTTTGTTTAGCCTAGTTCTCTATCTGGTTTGCTCAAATGGCAAAAGATCTGTTCCCCTCATCCCTCCCGTCCTCTGGTGGTGCTAATAATTTGTTCTGCAGCACTAAGAATAAAAACTGTGCCTGGGAGCAGAAGATAAGGCTGCGAATGCACAGCCAGGGAATTAAGCTGTTTTGTTACATATTTGTATACCCTCAATTGCACTTTAAAGTTGTGCCTGCCTTTCAGCTAAACCCCGTGGGTTCCAAACTTTGGCCATAGATATTGGCTTGTGTGATCAGAGTTTCCTGTCAGAGTCAACCTATGAGAGCTTGCAGGGCACTTGTGCAAATGTAAACTGAGTGAGGAGAGATCCACAGATGCTCCAGCACTCAGGGAGCTGTGAGCACCCGCTTTTTGTCTCAGTCTGCGTTCTTTGCTTGTTCTCTTCTCCCATGTTCAGTGGCTTTAACCACAGACCAAACAGCTCAGCTGCTATCCTGATCCATGGCAGCAGCAGCTTTCCCATGTGTTGGGTTTACCTGGTCACCTTTCAGGTGAGCTCTGAGCATGCCCTTGCACAATTTTCACTTGGCGTTTAGCTGAAGTTAGGCATATCTGTTTTGTATACTTGGTATATTTTGATACAGGGTGTTGAAAATTTCTTTCAAGGGTCATCAAGCTCTAGCTTTTTGAATAAGTGTATACTATCAATTATTATCAGACCCCCTCATGATTTCTTGCTACTGTGAAAATTTAAACAGATAAAAATAAAAGGCTTAAACCCCATAATTTTGCACAACAGTGAAAATGTACATTGATAAAAACAAAATGCTTAAAAATAAATATAGATATCTGCTGAAATTAAAAAAAAAAAATCAAGTTCTGCCAAGACTTATGGTTCAATGTTTATATAAAACCACAAAGAAATTAAACTTGATAAAGATAGGATACTCTCGATTTTCTTTGGAACTGTTTTATTTGACTCTGGCAGTATTAAGAAAGGGACTCATTAGAATTAGTCATTATCTATAGCCTGCTTTGTTAGTGTATGCATTAAAGACACATCTAACACTCTAAAAACCTATTACAAAAATCTTGAAAAATTAGCCATTGGATATAAAAGAAAAACTCTTTAATACACAAAATCCTCTTCCAAAATATAAGCAATTTTTTTTACAATGTATAAACAGTTTCAAACAGCAATTCATAGTCATGTTACAATAACTGCAGACCCATGTCTCTATTAAAGTATAAAAATACCTATTTGATACAGAATAGCTCACCACATTTCTAGAGATACATACTGAATAGTCAGATCCCAAAGAAGCTGCATCAGCTTTTTCCAAATTTAAATACATCTCTGGTTTAGTGGAAGATGCTGACTTACCTATGCAAGGAAATTGTACTTTTTTATGAGGCATAATCAGGTTTGTCTTTTATATTAAAGATTAGATTTTACAGATATAAGGGATCTCGCTCACATGCCTTTTTCACCCTGGCCATATTACTTTTATGTATTACAAAGGAGTTTTGCAAAAGCAATGGGACAGGAAAGGAATTTAAAAGAGAAAAAAAGGTGGATTCGAGGTGTTAGTTTTACGGTTACCCCGGTTCCGAGGCAAAACTGAATGATGAAAGGGATAGTGGAACATGAAAAAGTTACACACATCTGTGACTTGACCTGCATGTCTGCATACGAGGCGTCCATTCTGGATGGCCAGGAACACTAAAGATTTTGATTTTGTAAGCTAGTGTTCCACAGTCACCTACAAATCCCTTTACTTGCCCAAGGCAAGTAATTTGCTGTAATCCGATTGACTAATATAGTCTAAAAAGAATCTTTTATGAAAAATCAATTAAATACAATGAATAAAGTTACCCAAGAGATAATAAATATTATAAAATACCCTAGCAAAACAGCAGGTAGGATATCCTCCATTTATAAACTAGTCACTCCCCACTCCTCACCAAAATACAAACTCTGCTTTTTCTTTTGAGTCTTCCTAGAAAAAGGTAGTGGTAGCTGTATATGTGAGGTAGGAATGATCTGTGGAAGAGAAATCTTGACAATTCATAATGTCACAGGTGGCCAGTGTTTGGCTACGTCATCATGCATCACTTCGGGGATCCATTGGCAATACGCAGACAGCAAATCTGAAACAGAGGGAGATGAATCATCGGAAGACTGCAGGATTCAAATAGCTAACAGGTCAAGAGGTTCTACAGCTGGCTCCGTCTGATCATGCTTTCAAGAGAGTCTGTGAAAGAACTGGACTCTGCTTACACCCAGTGAACTAAAAAGATAGTGACGGAAGGCTGGATTATTAGTTTCTCCATTATGCTATTTCCCCGTGAAAGCGCAAATAAGAAACTCCTTTGCACACATTTGCTCCAGAGGACATCTCAGCGTTCAAGACCGCGAACTTGAGAGAGAACCTGAGAAAAGCACAGCTGAAAGTGCTGGGACATCTCTGGGTTTTTTTGTGATGAAGACAAACCATCTTTTAATCATCCTTAAATTAAAGGTAAGGCTTACAGAATTATATAAAGAAGCATAGGGCAGTGGTTTGAACACAGGACTGGAAACCAATAACTACTCAAGGCTCTCTCCGTGACCTTAGATTATGCCATTATCCCTTGCCTCAGTTTCCCAAACAAGTGGGAAAACACTTGTCCAAAGGTTAACACTTCTAAATTGTTTTAAGGATCTATGAGTATGAACAAGGTGCAAGACTTATTGTTTAAGTTAATACTGGGAATCCTAATTGGGAAGGATTTTTACTCCTTCCAGCATTTTATATAAAGCTCAAATTATCTGGTATGGTCAATATTGTCAAAAATAAATTTAATTGGCACAAGATTCTTCCTAGAACATGGCTACATTGTAACAGAGTTGCTTCCAAGTCTATCTTTACAAAGCCAGAGAAGTGTACTTGGGGTGGAAATTGTAAAAAAAAAAAAATATCCTAGGGAAATTAATATTTGAAAAGACTGTTTTAGAAGTTCTCTCAACAGTCCTACCGAACGACCAGAACCACAACATGAGCTACTCTAATGAGAAAGGCACTGGAAAAGACAGCGGCTTTCTCCATTACAGAAGTGTCTGTTCCTTTAAAATTCCAAAGACCAGCTCTGCTTGAAAGCAATAAAAACCCCAGGCTGGACTGGTTCATCACCCCTACCGAACAAACTGAACACTTACACTTGGGATTTTTTTCCCATGCAGTCCGCAAAGCTTCACGATTGTCAGCACTTTCTGAAACAAGAGTCTTCAGGAGGACCTCTGTCCGAGGCTGAAGCCTGAGTGAATTCCAAAATGGGAGATCAACTATACATGTTAACATCACATAATCATAGGACAAAACGGGGGTTAGTGGGTTACAGATTGCAGTAATAAGCCACACATCTAGTGTCCGGAAGACTATGAGTTTTAGTGTCTAGGAAAGTTAAGAATTTGAGCTCCCAGAATCAGTTTCTGAAAACACGGTGCAGGTTTCCTTTGAGGATGAGGTCTGATAGGCCAGCTGTAGAGTGATCACTTTTTGAGAAGTGCTCACCCACAGGAGATGTGGTGTTTCTGTCTCTTATAATTTTCCTGCTTGGATTCCCTGGAGAGCGTAGTAATTGTCTGGTTTCACACACACACACAGTTGTTACTGAGGCATTTCGCTCACTGGATGAACTGCCTCACATGTTGTGACAGGCATGTGTAGGACCTTTGGATCTTAAAAAGTGTGTTGTGCGGGGTGTTGATCATTAAACTCCTACAATGTCAATGCCATAAGAGGTGAAAGACACTGTTCTTTGGAACGTCTGTTTTCTTAGAAGACTGGCTGAACTGCCAAGAAAATTAAACACCAGGGACTGATCCTGCAAATACTTATGCACAGAAATAATTTTAGTGACACGAATAATGCCACTGAAGCCCGTGTAACTATTCACATTTATAAAACCAGGATCCTTATGATACACCCATTTTGCTTGATAAAAGCCCTTGGCTTTAGGTTTGCTAGGACAATTCTCCTTCTCTCCCAGTTACAATTGAGGTAAACACCTGAATCCTCTTCCGAGTTTGGACCCTCCTGTCTTTTATAAAGGGTTGTGACTAACACCACTGCTGGGAGGCACGACGTATGTTTAGCGGATTGTTTTGACAACTTACCTGGACCACGTCTTCAGCATAGTGAGTGGACTGGACAGCAAACAATTCTTGTAACAGCCCAGCTGTTCAATAATCTAAAAGAAATACTACCATTTGTTAGACACTCGCCATAAAGGAAAAAGGACGCTCTAAAAATGTCAGGGAAAATAATACACTGACCTTTCCTTCCAATAAAAATTTGGCAAAGTATTTGTAGCGATCAATACCCTCTGGGTAATCTACCTCCACTGCTGGAAGCTGCCAGCCTGCTCGATCTGGAAATACAGCTCATATTAGCTCTTCTATTTAATCCTCAGCATGGATTTTCTATTAGTGTAAGACCGCAGAGCGCAAGGAGATGTGGCAGGCATTTAGAGAAACCGAGAGCTAGTAACAGCGCCATTCGAAGTCCTCCATCACAGGACAGGGTGTGACACACATCACAGCAATTCCACCCATTGTTGTTACATCAGCCAAATCACTGTTGTAAAACAGGATTCCTTAAAGACTAGCAGGACCCTTTTGGACCGAGAGAGTTTTTATTCCAGGGCCTTCCTGCCAACGGGGCAATACAGAGCAGTTTTCAGATGACTGTAATATGCATCAGAGCTACATGACAACATGCTTCAAAAAACTTACAGAAGATACTTGGTCTGTGGCATCTTATTCTGCCTGTTTCAGGGCAATAAAATGGAGGAGGATTTTCCAAAGGTTTCCCGAAGTGGCAGAATGGTGGTAATAGGATGGGGATCCATTCAGATTCAATTGCTGAAACACCTTCAAAATGGAAACACGTGATACAGAATGAAGCGTGTTTGCCTCGACAACAATCAATTCCGGACTGTTTATCCTGGTGTAGTGTTCAGTGAAACTCGCACTCCCCTGAGGTGGGGTTCTAAAATGGGTCCATTTTCACGTAACCCCCAGGAGTCGGGCACGGTTTGTTTGACCTACAGTCAAAGGCAAGGCACTTCCCCGAGGAGAGTGGAAAGGGATGCTAAGCCCTCGTTTCAGAGCCCAAGTCTCACTCTCCTGTCCCAGACTATTTTGTTGGGCAGGAGGGAAGACACGATCTGATGTGATTGGGCCCATTTCTATTTGGCTGGACTCTGGAAAGCAACTGCCAGCCCAGGGACCCCAATTTCTCTTTTGACCTTGGGGCTCCTTTGAAAATCTTTAACGACAGTCAGCGCGCATGGGAGGAGAACAACTTGGAGAATGCAACATGCACACGGATGGTGTTTTTCCAAGCCAGTCCAACTCTAGATCTGGGATGGGAAAGGCCACAGCGAGCCTGAAGGGGTGGTCTGGGATGATACTAAATAAGGTGGAAATCCGCAGCAGCTTCCATGACTGCCTAGGCTGGGGGAGGCCCAGAAGAACCAATCGTTGCCAGCTTTGGAGGCTGTTTCCAGCTGGACGTGGCCCTTCAGTCCTGGGGATAAATTCCCAATAAAACGAGAAATCCAACAGGGCCCTCCATTCATCCCCACCCACTGCCAGCACTACAGGACAGGTGGGGCCTGTGCTGTGATTAAATGAAAACATGTTTCAGATTCAAGAGTGAACGGAAGTCTGGTTCTGAAGAGGGAGCATTCTTACCTTTCATGTACATTTTAGTAGTTTCAACAATTTCTTGATACACCACAAACTCTGGGAGCTGTTTGAAGAGGACAGAATTTGGGTGGATAAAGACTGGGTCATCCAGCAGAGGAGTCTTGAAGAAAACACAAAAGATTCAAGCTGAAGGGTGGCGTGGAAGGAAACAGTGATATTAATAATCCAATTCCTTGAGAGCACCAAGTTTAAATCTTACACAAGTTACTAGTCATATTCACTATGGAAATTTCTGGTAGCACCAGCCTTTTCTGCATCCCCTCCCTTCTCAGGACCTCACAGCACTTTGTTAATATCATTGATTAAGCTTCCCAACCTCTTTACAAGACAGCAGCATGGAAGAGTTAACGCCATACAGTTACACCGGAGTGAGCCGGGAACAGAGCCACTACGCTCCACCTAGGATTGTATTTCTTGATTACAATGTTACAGGAGGATGGTGGTGATCAGACTGAGCCATGTCCACTCATCTTTACCTTGTAGGCATTTTTCCACTTCTCATCCAGAAGTTCCTCTGCCTGGATCCTTCGGGCAACGTGATCCCCTAACCCTGCCAACACTATCTGTCGCAAATAGGTCACCTGGGTCTCCGTGGGGGGCTTCATTTTTGGATCAACAAAGAGGCCAGCATCGGGGCAGATTGAATTCACTGAGGAAAAGCAAGAGCCATTAAGAGTCTCACAAACGTTGGAAAGGAAAGGGTGTAACTAGAGGATTCCAGTTAATTTACTGCTACTTGAAGATGGGTAAATACTGGCTAAATAAAGCCGTGGACATTCACCATAGAGACTTAACCGCTAGTTAAACTGGTTTACGAAAAATACCACAGATGTGAGCATACAGGGCTGCACCGTGCTGAGCACAGAAAACCCACAATCTAGCTGCTGTTAAACTTTTACCTGCTGTCGTGAGCTGCCCCCGCAAGCGCCTGATTTCCACCATGGCTTTGTATCGCAGCCCATTCGCTTCACAGAACTGAGGCGTACACCCAGCATACTCACAGGCCCCCACAGCGCCTGGAAGAGAACATTTACTCAGTCGGGAAAGAACAAATTAAAAAAAAAAAGCAATGTAGCTTTCCAAAAAGGTGAAATTTATTAGGCTGCAGAACATTTTCCCCAAGGCGGGTCCAACAGTTTCTGCCTATTGAGGTTTGCTTATGAGCCTGGAGGAAGCACTGGTGAACATATTACAAAATACCATCTTCCGAGAAACAAGAGATGGACTTGACTTTGACGAACAGCAAGGAGCCCTCGCTGTACACATTTTCCTCCCTTATGATGCCAGGAATCTTTCAAATCTGTACAGCCGATTACGCTGAGGGTGAAACTAACAAACTCCCTGAAATAAGCTGTATGTTCAAGTCAATGGCTGTAGATACCTAACATCACCATGAGGTCTCCTAGCTTCTGAAAAGGCCCTTGTCCTGCCCAGATCCTTCTCATCTGTAAAACTCTTGCTTTCTTCCCCTTGAGCTTCTCTGTCTCTTCTTCACTTATAGCTGGTCTAAAACAGAAGAACAATCAATACACTTTCAAGCCAACAGCAGGAGACATGTCAAAGCATCGTTATATTTTCCCTTCCAGTATCGCTAAACACCAGACAGACATTTAAAAACTGGTAGCAAAAAGCGTGTATAAAAACCTGGAAGATAAAAAGAAAACCCAGGGGTCAATCTGTTTCTTATCTCAGGCTGATCCAAAAATGGATAAAACTGCATGACGAGGAGGAAAGAGGGCTCCCAGGTGGTTGTTCTACTCCATGGGAAAAGGAGCGTGAATTCTAAACCTGGTACTCCATTCCCAGGGATATTAAGAGGCTACACAAACGATCAGGGACACCAGCCAGATGTATCGTCTCAGAGAGGTGTATGTCTGAACAGGGTGTTGAGGAGACCCAGGCTCACCAACTTGCCCCTGTCTAGATATCCAGCAAGTGAGACTGAATGACAAAACACAACGAAGATAGTTTTTTTAAGACGCTTAACCCTTAGCAGTGGGGGTCAGACAGACAGACACCACACTGGCCACAGGTTACAGAATATCGTTCCTTTACTGGGATCACCCCGACTGCTTTTCAACGTCAGGCTTTCAGTGGACTACCACTGTTAGCTGTACCTGGGCTGCATTCTCCTCTGCTCTCTGCATAGACTCTAAGGTCAGAAGGGACCAGTACGATCATCTAGTCTGACCTCCTGCAAAACGCAGGCCTCAAGACCTCCCCCACCCACTCCAGCAATAGGCCACCAACCTATGACTGAATTATTTACCTCCTTAAATCATGATTTAAGGACTTTAAGATACAGAGAATTCGCCGGTAGGTGAACCATGCCCTGTGCTACAGAGGAAGGCGAAAAACCCCCAGTGCCCAGGCCAATCAGCCCTGGGGGAAAATTCCTTCCTGACCCCAAATATGGCGATCAGTTAAACCCTGAGTACGTGGGCAAGTCTCAACAGCCAGTTACCCAAGAAACAATTCTCGCTAATAACTCAGAACCCACCCCACGTACTCTCCCCTCTTAGGCCACTTGTATACCCACCACCTGTAGCCAAAGATCAGTCAATTTCCAAAACAGTAGCGCAATCGCAAAACGAAGGTTAGAAATAGGGAGAAGAGGTCTCTAGGTTTCTAAAAGGCTGCAAGTCTAATTAATGCCACCAAGCATAAAGTCCAGAGGTCAGCCACCCATATTGTGCTGCCACCTTGACGTTTCTCTCTATAGGCGCTCATTTTACGGGGTTACCAGGAGCGATGCAGTGTAAGGGGTTCAGAACAAACCTCTCTTTACTTTATAGACCGCTTCCCCGTCCAGCTTGTGTCTCCAGTTTTGACTGGTATTCATCAAAGCAATGCCAAGCAGCACCTCTATCCATCTTTGCCCTAAGTCACTCACCTCTCAAACTCTTCAAAGAGCTCTCGGACGGTCATTGCGGACACGATGGTAATGGAATACGGCAGACAGTCATTCTTCTTACTTAAAGCAAGCATCTTAGCGTAGCGCGGGGCGACAGGAAAGGACGCCATGGTCATTCCCAGGGGACTAATCGGACAGCTCAGCTTTGCTATCTGCAGGTCCTTCAGGCTGGAAGAGGGTGAAACCAAGGCATTTGAGAACAGCGATTTCCCTCTTTGACGTACACTTTTTCTGTAAGCTTCGACCAGCCAGATGTTTTTTCCACACCTGTACTTTTCTCAGGAGATTTTAGTGGTGATGAAAGATTCAGCATGAATTTCAGCCAAATGCAGCCTGAATTTCTCTCATCCCACTCTGGAGGAACCACCTCCAAGTGTCAGAGGACTCATACTCTGTCTTGGGGCTGGCAGAGTATGAGCAAAGGTGCCAAGCATGGAGGGCGGTTTCTGCCTCCTTGGCACCACGAGTTAGGCTGAAAAACCAATTCGTTGCACAGAACAAGAATCATTATTAACCAAGATTTCAGTGGTGCACGAAATGACCCCAAGCCGCACAGCCACACAATTTGGATTCAAGCTACAGGGGAAGTCCGAGGAAGGAGGAGCAAAAACCAAGCCATTAAAGTCTGACTCAGCCTCAATTTGGCTGGTTTAAACACCAGTTCGTGACAAAGCAGGAAGTGAAAAGGATTCTGGGAAGCAGGCCAGCTGACAAACCTGTTAAAGCACTCACATCAAGGGGAGATGATCAGGGAACTAGGATGGAAGGGAGTCAGCTAAACCTCCACCTCACCAACATCACTAAAAAGATGATTGGGGGTGGGGACAGACAATCAATGTCCCTCCTCCCTGCATTGCTGACCACAGCCACTGCTATGATCATCAGTAAGTTCTAGCTGTAGAGGAACTTGTGGGAGACCTCAGACGCTCTACCTTCCTGTCTTGGGTGGTTCCTGCAGGGCTCCGAGCGCTATCAATAACTCTTCCGCAGCTGCAAGAGCCTCTGTGGGCGGCGGGGTTGGAAAAGGGAAGTTGACTACCTAAGAACACAAGAGGGAAATTTCAGTGAAATTTCAACTGACACAGCAATGGCTGAAGAGTAGAGTTTGGATGTCATTCATCGTAGACAAGCCCTCTTTGGTTATATAAGCCAACAGAGGGGATATATTCAGGAGAACTCCCAAAACAAAGAGAAATGTTGGCGGAAGTAGCTGGAGCACACGAAGAATGGTTTAATTCTTGACCGTTACCGAATCAAAGTCTGGCCTTCAACAAACTGTGTGCAGGCCTGATTTTCACACGTGCTGAGTACCCAAAATGTCCAATTTACAGCAATGAAACGCTGGGGGTGCTCAGGACCTCTGAAAATCAAGTCCTTAGCCTGTGCGTCTCAGAGTACCCCTCTGTAAAATGGAGATATTTCTCCTCATAGGGAGTTAAGAGGCTTAGAGGCGGACACTTGTGAAGTAAACATACACACAGCTAACAGACGGAGGCTTTCTTTGCTCCTTTTGTATAAACGTGACCTCAGTTCTTTTAAGAAACAACAGATTTTACTATTTTCTTCCCCCCATTTTGGAAATCGAAGGCCTGTGCTTTGCTGGCTGTTTTAATGAGAATGAACATGAAAAAGCACAATGCAACACCAGTGGAGATGAAGTTGTGAAGCCTATTGAGGAGATCTGATGCAATGCATTGCAAGACCAGATCTGAACAGAAACCAAGCTCTGGGACTACGACGTGGCACTCACCCCCATCATGAAACAAGGCGCAAACATATCCTCTAGCCAAATAGATAGCAGTAGGGCAAATTTATGCTTCTTCTGGCTCTCAGCAGACATTTCAAGATTGCTATAATGTAAAGCTGGCTTTTTGGCTCACCTTTTCAATGTTTAATGCTTTCATCTGTAGAATTAAGTCATCCACTGGTCGCCTTGTGATTTCCGGAGGAGAAAACTTCTCGAAGTCACTGAAAACTGCTGATGAATACAGCCTAGTTAGAGAGAAATGCTGCTCAGAGACTTGTGTTAAATTTGAACCCTTGTACCCACCAAGATGAAAACAAAAGCAAAGGAAGAGTTTTATTGGGGTATTGGTTTTTTGTTTTTAAACTGCTTTGGTCTAAAAAAAGAGCGAATTTTTCAGCTTAATCTCCAGATTTTGAAGTATTTTACCCACATTTACGTTTAAAAGAGTAAAAAAGAGAGATCAATTCCTCTTCAAAACACTGAGCGCACCATTGAATGGGAACTCGATGGAGAAAGTATTAAGTATTCTAAAATTAGCCATCCAGAGCAAGCAGCTCAATGTCTCTCTTTCTCATTGCACTGCGTTCTCCTCCGCTAGATGAGGTCATACCGACAACATATTGCACAGTAGGAAATCATCACATTACATCGGTTTCAATCAGATAAAATATTATCGAACTCTTGACTAGTCTATAGAATAAAGTTAAGCTCATCTAACAGGCTAGCTTCTGGGCTAATGCTCTGCAATGTCACAGGAGTCATGCTGGACCTGTTCCACCCACTGAACTCTCCTTTGCCTGCAGCCTACAGATAGGAACCGGCTAACCTGTAACAGTGACCCGGCTCCGTGCGGCCAGCTCGTCCTGCCCGCTGGTTTGCAGATGCTTGAGACGTCCAGGTGACTCTGAAAGACGAAACCCCAGTGATTTTGTCATAGAAGCGTTTCTTGACTTTTCCGCAGTCAACCACGTACTTAATGCCGGGGATGGTAAGAGACGTCTCGGCCACATTGGTTGCTACAACACACAGTCTTGTTCCAAGAGGAGGAGGCCTGAACACCTGCAGCAAACACAGTTTGGGAGATGAAATGTACTGCCTGGAAAACAAGTTAACGAGGGAAACTCAAGAGAGCTTGAAAGACAGAAATGGGCACAATGGACATGGCCTCACATCACAGCTCCGGGTGTGTGAATTGAACACAGAAGAGGCAATGCAGGCCAGCTGAAGCCTGCTTCCTCCCCTACCTGAATCTCCCACTGCACCCATTCAAGTCTGCTCACTGCAGGGTATTTCAAGATGCTAGTTTTAGTACACAAACCAAGAGCTGCCGCATACGCTCTACAGTCACGTACTGAGAAGGATTACTTATTATACTGTGCAAATAAACCTTTACCTTGGCTTGCTTTTCTGGTGCTAGCAAAGAGTAGAGGGGGAGCACATAGAGCGGAAGGGAAGAATCAGACTTCTCGCCTGTCAAGAAACAAAATGGCATTCTTAAAAATACGGCAAGCAACCGCTAGGCATTTTTTCCCCAAGAGGGTCCTTGCAAAGTAAACTTTCATATACATTTTAACGGGAAAAAAGGGGTCAGATTCTCTATGTCACTTCTTTTAAAACTGTCATCAGAAATCCTGCAACGAGAAATCCACTCTTTATAAATAACATTTTACACATCACACCCCAAGTGTCAATACACCACTTCAGAAACACAGTAAACAAGAAAGTTGGTCAGGAACACTCTCACATGTTGCTAAGTGAGATGTGCTTTACATATGTGATTTAAATTTCAAAGCGACACACCTTCCTCCAGTCCATCATCCCCCAAATCTAGGTCAATGTCAGAGCCCACAGCATCCTCCTCCTCCTCCTCCAATTCAGCTTCCCTGTCCTCATCGCCTTCATCCACTGGTGTGACGGAGTAATTGTTCAGATCGATTTTGGGCAGTGGCTAGCGGAGAGAAAAAGGGGCTCCATTAAGCCTTTCTAGCTTTACTATTAGCGGTCGTGCAAAGGGTCACTAAAAGCTTTTACATGCTGATAATAAATACAACTCTAGGGTCCCAATCCTGAACTTCCATTGGCCTTCCAGGAGCCTATGGGATTGGCCCTACATGGTTTCATTTGTCTTCCCATGGCAGGGACATTAAATTAGCATCTGTAACTCAGGTGATCAGGGCAGATAAGTCGGTAAAATGCTTTTAAGGACATTGTGTAGAAATGATATTTTTGTACATCAAGTTTCTCCTTTCCCCACAACTCTCCTGTTCTTCACATAATTTCACCTATCGAGGCCTAAAATCAGAGAGCAATACTTTAGTAATTCAGTGATCTGTTGGCAATCTGTTCACATCACTTATACGGTCAGCAGCTTTCCTCACAAAGGAATCCTGCAGCTTCCAGGGCAGAGCGCCTTCCATTAAAATGCTAATTTATTAGTCCTTAACCCTGGAAATCTATGTCCCTCCTCGTAGTGGCCAGGAATGCATTCTAGCCCTCTTCCTCAATCATCCACCTAATGCAGCAGTTACAAATCTAGATCAAAGTGGGAGGAAATGTTTTACATTAAGGGACAGTCACAGAGTTACAAGTTTCATGTAAACCAAACCAAAGTATTAAAAAAAAAAATCTGTTCAAGCACCTTTTATTTTTCTGTGCTATACACAAGTGAATACAAAAATCAATACTTCCTCTCAGGTCAACAGCTGTAATCTATTTCCTACTCTTTTGCAACAATTCTCCACTGACCGGAGTGCCAGTTCCAAAGTTTAAAAGGTATTACCATTGTTTTCTTCCGTCTGGATTTCTTAAATTTCCTGGTTTCTTCAACTGACTCTTCCTTCTCTTCAGCTCCTATGAAGAAGCAGGTGGATTATTAGAGTGCTGAAAGCATACGGTGGTGCCTGCCTCAAGGAGCTTGTCATTCAAAATGTCAAAGCAAAAAGCAGTAAGTGACCAAGGTGGGTCTGTGGTCATCAGGACCATTTTAATGATGTTAAGGAATCACAGCACGTCCGTGGCTGAGGCCTGGCAGATTGCTGTGAAGTGGTGCGTTCTGAGGAGGAGTCTGAAGGAGAGGGTTAGCTCGCTGCACCGGAAGAAGTGTGAAAGTGATCTGTCATTTTAGGAAACTGCACCATTTCTTCCAAGATCCAAAAATCTTCTTGTGGTTTCTTTCACCCTCTCCTCCAAGCAATGCAAGGCTGAGAGAGTGGTGAAATGCAATGGACCCCGGGGAGGGGGAAAAAAAATAAAATCAAAATCACACTCAACACAGAAAGACCTTTCCCCTCCAGGTTATTTTAGCTGGAGCTGAGTCAGCAGGATTTCTTTCAGTAGGTCTTTTCCCAAGCTTATTTATGGAACACGCATTGCTTAAAATCTTAAGAGTAAATTCACAGCTCAGTAAGCTGAAACAGCTAAAAGCTAGCAGCCCTTTATCTCTGGAATTACCTTCAGTTTTATTTTTCCGGAATGGAAAGGCTTTTCTTAGCCTTCTGCAGAGTGAGTGTACTTCTGCTTGGCCTGTTAAGAACACCAGCATCCCTCCTGTAAGAGAACAGGTCACTTGAAATGAGAATGCAGGTCATTTCAAACGGGAAATCACCGTGTTAGTGCTCACTCTTCAAACAACACAATGTCAAACATAACGCAACTCTGGAACGTGCTGGGGGAGCACACTTCACAATTCCTTACCTACATGCTTGAGAAATCATGCAGAATACCACAGCAGACTTAACTTTGGCTTAATTGCCAACATCTCTCGCAAGGAATAAAGTACAAGAGATGATGATGATTTTTATGATTTCGTATTCTTTTAAAATTAACAAATTTTAGTCCCTGAAACCACTTAGACCCTTCTGGCAAACATTTTAAGTGTAAAGAATTTGAGATGCTGAAGAGTTCTCTGCATCAGTCTTACCTGCAGGTAACATTCGATGGATTTTACAGACTTTTCTGAAACATTCCCCACTGTAGTCATCTACTGGAGTTCTCTTATTAAAATGAACAGTCACAGGGAATTGCCTAGCGTCTACCTAGGAAGGAATACAACAGGGAACAAACCCCATTTTGCAATTACAGGAGAAGTGGGTTTTACATACTGTAGTTCAGGGAGAATCAGAACGCTCATTAAAGCCTGGACAAAGTGTTCTTTCACACAGCTACACAGACATTTCACCACACTCCACGGAACTGGCTTATGCGTTTGTTTTAAATGGTCCGGCTTCTTGCAAACCATTCTATTCCTTCTCTGTATTTAAGCTCATATTCACAGTTTTGACCCTCTGAAAATACTAGTGCGGCAAATAAAGCGTTCTGCCCGTAAGCCCCAGTATCTAGTTAATTTGAGAACCAGAAGACAGGAAGCTCATTACAACTGATCTGTTTGGCTTTTCCCCTAGGGTATAACAGTATTTTTCTTACTACAAAGAGCTTTCCAATTATACTTTATGTTCAGCCAACCAAAATTACCACTTTGAAAAGGAGACCTCTCTTTCCAGTATAGTTTTCTAAACAATCCAAGAGTTAAGATTATTATATCTGGGGGCTTGTATACATCATCGCTTACATTGATATAATTTCTGTCACTCAGGGTGCGAATGAGCCATACCCCTGAGTGACATAACTTACAGCGACCTGAGTGCCAGCGTGGACTGCGTTATCACCGGGAAAGTTTCTCTGACTCGTGGGGGGTAATTTTTTTTTATGCCAGTGGGAGAGCTCTCTCCCATCAGCACAGAGTGTCTCCACCCGACAAGCCTGGTTTGTTACGCACCGAAAACTAGCTGTAACATTTAGTGCAGCAAGATGGAATAATCACTAACAACTTGCACTCGTATGAAGCACAAACAGCACTAAGGTGACTTCAAAGAAAGAATGAAGGCTGCTAATCTGCTCCTGCGCCTTTCACCGTGCGCACTGGCCGTGTCAGCAGCAGCTTTGAACATTAGGTTAACTGTTTCAGCAGAGCCAACAATTTATAGGTTGCCAAAAAGAGCAGGCGTTTTTCCAGCCCCTACCACAGACATTGATGAATCAAAGACTCCACAGAGCTACTTAGACTCTAAAAGGCTGTTCTCTAAATGAATATGTGGTGTCCATTTGTGAGGGATTACACTCTCTGAAAAGTAGAACTCGACTGGGGTCCCTTTCAAAGCTGTCAACAGTAGTGTTCCAAGACCACTTTCTTCAGTGGGAGCTGGAACTGAGAGTAAGATGCACAGTTTAAAACAATTTATGAGCAGGATAATTGTCTCCAGAGCCATTGCTGAAATACCGCAATGCTGGCTGAGAAGCTGTCAATAATAGGCAGTAAAAGGAAAAATGCCTGCACTAGTACTCAGCTTGCTAAAGGAAACCCTAGTCAGACCCCCATTAATTCCAGCCACGGCAATGGACCTCGCCAGGATGAATGTTACCTGTACAGCAGGGGGAACAACAGGGAAGAGTTTCTTGTTATCAGTGAAGTCCTCGACCCGAAGGGTGGCCGACATAATGATCAGCTTCAGAGGCCGTTCTTTCTGCAGCAATACAAACATGCAGCATTACCGTGCAGTTGGCCACTTGCAATAATTTAGGCAGCACTCCCCACGCACACGGGTGCTGCTGGGATGCACGTTACGTGCAAGTCTCTGCCGCCAAGCGTGCTCAGCCTGAACAGAATGTCAAACGAGAGGGCCAAATGCTGCGCTCCTGAAACGAGACAAACCCTCCTGGCAACCCTGACTCCGCCAGGGACTCGCCATGAGGCCAGCCTTAAGAAAAGAACTGAGGCCTGTCAGGCGCGTTTGCCGAGTAAAATGAAAACAGACATCTAGGAACTGTCATGCTGGATCAGCCGAGTAGCTGAGGCAGGGCCTAGCCCAGCACACCTGTCTCCAACAGCAGCCAGCACCAGATATTGCAAGGTAGGCGTAAGAGTCCCTTAGGGGAAATCTTTTCCTAATCATTGCCAGTAGCTGGCTTATACCTTGAAGGATGAGTTTACATCCTAATGTAACTGGGAGGGTCCTCGCCTCCAGAATAAATGTCTCTTTTTAAATCCCACTCAGTCCTTGGATGCGTGGCGGTGAGTTATGCGGGAAGGTAGGCATTGTGTATAAAATGGCTCCCTGTTATCATCGTCTGTCAGCCTCATGGAACATCCCTCATTTCTTGTATAGTATAAAAAGGGAGCTCTATCTTTTCTTCGCTATTCATTATTTAATCTAGCTTCATCATGCGTGTGTGTGTGATTTCCAAGCTGATGCATCCTAATTTTTCCACTCTCTCCTCCCAAAGAAGCCTTTCCAGGCACTGAACCATTTCTGTTACCTGGTTTTTTTGACACATTTCTGTTCCTGGTAAGAAACATAAGCGCCTCGGCCTTTCTTACCTTTCCACGAAGGGGAACAATGCGAGACAGGAGGCCAATCAAGATGTCCGTGTACACGCTTCTTTCATGGGCTTCATCGATAATGATCACTTTGTATTTCAAAAGCAAGAAATCCTGGAAGTAAAGGGGGAAGCTGATTAATCTCATCATGTCAAGTCAAGCCTCATCCAGGTCTGTCTCTCCATTAAGGATGGGTCAGTAACTTGAGGCAGCACTTAGAATCTATCTAGGTTTATATGACACTTCACTTCCCCCCTGCCCCCTACAATTGTATCTGAGCAGATCACAAGCTTTCATGTATTGAAATGGATTGCCTTGAAACTGGCTGTGCTAGATGGGGGTAGAGGTAGAACCGATGGTTCAAATTAGAGGTAGTTTGATTATTTGTCCTCCTAATACCTCTGGCTATGTCTACACTTGTTAACTTAAGTCGACTTAACTAAGTCGATTTAGTGTGTCTACACTTAAAAATAAAGTCAACTTAAAGGGGAACTTAAAAAGTCGACCTAGAGCGTCCACACTGGAAGCCTAGGTCGACTTCTAGGGGCTTAGGGGGACCTAGGGGAGGTCCACGGGGGGAGGGAGGGCACCCCTTGCCCAATGCCAGGGGACTCAGCCTTTGCCCCATTGTACATAGGTACGATGGGGCAAAGGGGGACAGGGACCCTGGCAGGGCATGGGGCAGGGTGGGCAGGGCTTTGCCCTGCCCTGTGGGGGGGGGGCGGGCCAGGATCCCCCGGTACCCCCCCCCCCCCAGCAGGGAAGGCATTGGTGTAGCCCTGGGGTAGCCCTAAGTCGACTTAGCGCTACCCCACATCTACACTGGCTTAAGTCGACTCTAGGGAGTCGACTTAAGCCTTAGGCCTAATTGAAAGGTGGTGTTATAAAGTGGACTTAATTTTAATTAAGTCGACTTTATTTTCATCAAGGCACAGCTCCCGTCTTGCCATAGTTTATAGTCTAAGTTATACAGGAGGCCAGTGGCAGAACAGAGGCTTGTCCCTATGTTTCCCAAGACGTAGGCTGATGCGCTAATCCCTGGACCATCCTCAGTCTGGAGAATGAGTGGAAGAAATCCCACCATCTGTTCCTATGGAAGTCAATACAGTAGCTGAAACTGGAACTGTACCTCCAAGACGCATAAAAAGACAAATCAGAAACTTAGTCTCCAAAAATACAACTTCACTGTTGAAAGAGGTTCTGTTTTAGGAAGGAACGCTTGCACTCCCACCCAGTCCTAGCAGGAAGACGTGGAATTTCTCCCTAGAGGCATTAAATGCCTTCTGTGTTTTCATTGCAGAAGGTGATTTACCTTCTGAATTTCTTTCAGCAGCACACCATCCGTCATGAACTTAATTTTGGTTTCATCTGTAACGTTTCCTTCATAACGTATTTGATAGGAAACCACCCTGCCGAGAAAACATACCAGAGTTACGCAAACAAAGCCACATTCTAAAAAAAAGGCATCACAGACCAAATGTAAAACCTGGGAAATGAAGTCAAGTCGGAGTTCAGGTTAGAACATTGTCTTTAGCCCAATTCGGCTGTGTGCTACAACAGCCTAAAGGGCCTGGACTATCACCGACTGAGTCTGTGCTCTGCAGACACCAGCACACGCTGAACGCTAATGGCCTAGACAGAAACCTTTCCTTCTAAGAGAGTAGGATACACAGTGGCTTTATTTTCAACTGGCCCATTGTTATGACATTCCTGCCCTTACCCACATCACCATCCCCACCTCTGCCACAATCCACTGAGTCCCCCATGGGGGCAATGAGCTCTTGTTAACATGAAGACCACCAGCAATTTTTTTAAGGAACAGCAGAGCTGACCTCCCGCCAAACTTCCTACAGTTCTTCTCTGGAAAGACAAGGAGAACAGGTTACAAAGAACCCTACCGCAAGATAACAACCCTCCAATCTCTCCCCCTCAGCAGATTTACACCAAGCAGGGCTGGGTTTTGTCGTTTTTGACTTTCCTAGCTAGCCCCCAATTTTAGCCATTACCTGTGTGACAAATTCATTTCCTTTGCGACCCGCTGAGACATAGACACAGCGGCCACACGCCGAGGCTCTGTGATTCCAATGATGCCGTCAGAACTAGGACAGAAGAGAAAAGCTTTTTAGAGACCAATCTAGGAAAGCAGACAACTGGCTTTCCTCCGGGTGGGATATGGGGTTGTCTTACCACAACAACAAGTTCTCCTTTTGTTGCTGGGAGGACCAGGTAAATCCCTAGCAAACTGACTCCTCTGGGGAAGAAGCCTGGGCCGGGGAGGGAATTCTGCAGAAGCAGAATGTATATTGCAACTAAACGGGACCGAGTGTGGAAGGCAGGCCACATCCTGGTTGTGTTGCTTAGTCCTGTAAAAGAGGCAGTCGTAGCCCCAGACAAGTTGGCAGATGTTTTTTCCACCACGCATGGCGTTTCTTTCAATTTTGCAAGCTACATGTGGAGTGTCTTGCAGAAATGAATCCACCAGCTTTCCCTGTCACTAATTAGTGGCATGTACTATAGCTCTACTGAGAAAAATAAAACCGTGACGTTTAAAATAAGACAGTCGTTTAAAACCTCCAAAAGAAATTATCTGCAGGGATTTTTGTGAAAACTAAGGACTGTCCAATGTGATTATTGTCCACATATTTTTCTCCTGCAAGTTCATTTCACCCCCATCTGATGTAGAGACTATTACTGCTCAGAGAGATAACAGCACTAATAAATATCAAAGGGGGAGCCGTGTTAGTCTAGTTCAGCAAAACAAACAAGGAGTCCTGCAGCACTTTTAAAGACTAACACATTTATTTATCGCATAAGCTTTCCTGGGAGAAAATCTCATGCAATGAATAAATGTGTTAGTCTTTAAAAGTGCCGCAGGACTCGTTTGTTTTAGCACTAACAAAGGAGCCTTAAGTGGAAACAAAATTCCCAAACCAGAAAGTGAAGGAATTTAATTGCTTTTTAGTTTTCTCATCACTGGTCAGTGTCAAAGAACAGAATCGTACCTGGCATAGCCTGCTTCATACAGAAACTGAGGCACTTGAGTGGTTTTACCACTCCCGGTTTCTCCGCATATGATGACAACTGGATTCTCGTTAATGGCTTCCATGATTACTTGTTCTTCAGCGAGGATAGGGAGCTTTAGTCTTGCTTCCTAATGAAAACCAAACCAAACCTTTCCGTTCAGTTTGTGCGCCTTGATCCCTCTTTCTGCTTAATTTTTTTTACTGGGGCAAGCTCAGTTAAAAAAAGCTGTAGGAAAAGTCCAAGGGATTCAACCTGTCATGCATCCTCCACTCCTATTAGGATCAGCAAAATATTCCCTCCTGACTTTGCTCTGGTTCATTACATTCTACAGAGTCACACAAGATTCATTTGCGTTTAATAACATTGCTAGCGCCAGCCTTTCAAATGGAAATTCATTCCATAACTCACTATCACACCCTTGCTCCGTTATGAGTGGACCTTTTCAAATTTCCACTAACGTAAATCTGTCTGAAACCAGCTTAATATAATGGAGAACTAAAACCCAGTTTAACAATCAAGACTTTCAGTTCATTACACCAAAGGGGTTTAAGATCTCAGCTCATTAACAGATCTAAGATTTAGAATTAGTGACCAATACGTATATTTTGAAAACAAATCTGAAAGTCATTTCCTTCTTTACTCGCTCGACAAGCTCAAAGCCCGAAGGTGCACGTCTAACCAGCAACAGCTGAAATCAGCAAAACCAAAGCAATGCGGAGAATGCACACTGTACCATATGCAGTATTATCTAAGTTACTGATCGGTGCACGTGAACTGCAAAGTCTGAACTCAAGTATTTCCCAGGAATGAGTGAAGGAGTGTCTCACTCCGATTTTCCTCCTTGAAAAACATTTCTTGCGATGAATCGCTAACAAAGACTGACCTGGATCTCAGGAGACCTGTCCACTGGGATGAAAACTGCAGGTTTGGATGATGGCTTAGGAGAAGCTTTCTGAGGAGCTGGTGTACTAGGAAGAGCTGAGGTGCAAGGAAGAGCCTGATCGCTATTCAGGGGCTTCTTAACACATTCTTCCACTTTTCTAAAGTTAAAGCTATCTGTAGATGTCTTTTCAACTGCTTCTTTATGCTCTTCCTCTTCATCCTCATCAGAACTATCAGAAGATTCACTCTTCTTCTCAGCCTCCAGTTCCAGATCTAGTCTGAGCCTCTTTTTATTTGCTCCACTGATGCTACTAATCTTCTCTGAACATGTGGTGCCTGCTTCTTGTACCGTCCTAAAACAGAACATTTTTACATCCTGAGTATTTTCCCCAATATATCTAGCATTTGCACACTTCAGATCAGATACCTCCCCTCTTCCCATCTCAAAGAACATCAGGCTGTAAATAAGTCTCATTTTCCTTCTACATCACCACAAACTATTTTGACTTTAAATAGCTCACAAATCTAAGAAGCAATAGGCATAGATGTATAGGTGAAGAAGCCATTTAGAGCAAAAAAGGAATTTATGTGCAACACAGTGATTGAGAAAGCTTGATTCACAACAGTCGCAGTATGTGAAAGTTTACCTTTTGCTTTGATAAATGCGTTCTCCAATACCCAACTTGGAAGTGGTGTACAGAAGTTTCATTTCACTCTCAGAAGCCTGGACCTCATTTAACTTGCTTAGCAATTCAGCTCGCTACAGAAAAAAATTATATAAATCACTGTCAGAACTGTTCTACCAACGAAAAGGATCACTTCTAGTTATACCCTGCAAGTTCTATCTTATTCAGCCACTACGTCAATTGGAGTCCTGGGAAAACCAGGATAAATTAGAGAGGCTATGAGACATTGATAGTGACCTCAGGAGTAAGGCTGGTCAAGGATTAACGTGCTACTGATCCTTTTTATTGAGAAAAGGTGTTTTATCTTTCAAAGCGGTTTGCAAATATTAGCTAATTTTCAGAAAAATATTTCTATAAGAATTTCCAGAGGGGTAGCCGTGTTAGTCTGTCTACAGCAAAAAATGAGAGTCCTGTGGCACCTTATAGACTAACAAATTTTTTTGGCATAAACTTTCGTGGGCTATAACCCACTTCATCAGAGCATCTGAAAGCTTATGCCGAAGAAAATCTGTTAGTCTATAAGGTGCCACAGGACTCTCGTTGTTTATTCCTATAAGAATCATCCCTCTTTTACAGCAGTTCGAAGTGGTTAAGTGACTAGTTCAAAGCACAAAGAGGGAACAGACCTCGGAAGTGACCTGGGCTCCCAGACCTGTACTCATGCTATTTCATTGCATTCAGATGTCAGGCTGAGAAGCAGGACCCAACTCAAACTTCGCCCACAGGCCCAAACTGTACCAAGGAGCTGTCTACTTTTACAAAAGTAAGTAGCAGTTAAAAAGTCAACACTGTTCCAATTTAAACTAGTGGTAGGATTCAGTGTCAAACATCCCAATGAGATGCATGTGGCTGTCCACACTTCTTGACACCGCACTGGGTCACAGTAAAGTGCCGCCTACACACTACTCAGTTCTTCCAAGCTGGTGATAGGCAGATGTTATAAAATGATTCAAAGGAGAAAATCCGTCAGGGAAGCCACCTTGGAATGCTATTGACAACCCAGTTTTGTTTAAACCCAGTTTGCTTCAACCACAGCTGGGCAGAGCCTTACTATCAAAATGAAAGACAACAGAGTCTTGTGGCACTTTTAAAGACTAACAGATTTATTAATCGCATGAGCTTTCATGCGATTAATAAATCTTTTAGTCTTTAAAAGTGCCACAAGACTCTGTTGTCTTTCTACAATAGACTAACACGGCTACCCCTTTGGAATATCAAAATGAAACATACCTGATTTTTCTTCTCTTTCTGCTCTAAAACTTTCTGCAGGATTTTCTTCCGTTTTTTGCTCAGGGGCTTCTTCTCTCGTGCGGTGTCACAAGCTACCCTTTTCGTCTTTTTCTTTTTAGCTGGCAGGACCAGGGCATTACTTTCATCCACTCCTTTCAGCGTTGCCTCATCTGAAAGTGTCTGTTTTGGTCATTTATGGGCTCTATAGAGCTTATTTTTAACACATTAATTACATGCTTATTAAAGAGCTCATTGATTTTACATAAAAGGGCAATAGCAACAATTACATTATTGACAAAGCCAAGAGGATGGCTGTGCAGGGAAACAATGCTCCTGTCCTTTCTGTTGCGTGGATGAAAAAATCTGACTTTGCTTATATTTGAGTAATATCACTGTGGGAAAAAAAATGGCTAAAAATGAATGAAAACATTGTACCAAATAATCCTCACCTGCGAAGTGACTATTTATCCTTATTTGCTTAATGAAAAAAGTGAGACACACATTGGACATTTGCCCAGACCCCCTCACTACATGCTTCTAAAACCAACCTGGACTTTCAGTTTGAACTGACACCACTTGTTGCTGCTAAAAAGTAGGTAGCCCCGGATTTATTGATAGATTTTTATCTGACATGAAGGCAGGTACAGCATAAGCAAATGCAGTGAAGTTTCTCCACATCACCAATGACAAGACACCTGAAAACCACAGCAGCCGAACGTGATCCTTCCAAATAATGCAATCGTTCAGCTGGGGACCCCTGGCCTCTCTATGGGAATGCCAGGTACAATGGAGATTTCTGTATAGCCTGCACTTTCTATCTAAACACACTGCTTAAAATGGTTTGCTTTCAGAGCCAGGTACCGTCCCTCACCAGAATAAGAAGTGTTGCGCTGTGAGGACCACAGAAACATCAAAACAACTCTTATCTGTGATTGAGAATACCCCCGAGATCAGAACTTTTCCCTTTTAACAACTGTGGCATGGCAAATAAATTATTTCTCTTAAAGATTGACTAAACCAAGCATCTCTACAGCCTGCAGCCATTTTGAACCCCCCCCCCCCCCCCCACCTTTCCGCAGCTTCCCAAGAGAGATCTTACCACTGTGATCTGTTCTTTAAAAAGTCCACTCTATCCCTCTGGCACTAGATGCCTCCTACCAGCAACAAAGTACCTGTGCAGAGACTAAAATGCTGGACACCCAGCCAAGTGACCGCCGGTACTTGCCCCCAAAACCCACGTTTACTTTGTTTATAGCCTTTGAAATAAAAAGAAAGCCGCACACAGCTGTTAGCCGGGCTGCCAGGACCAGCGGTGATTAACCAGTTACTGCCCACCAGAGTGTCACTGTTCACGCTGAAAACAAAGCAAGGAACCGGCTCTGTTCTTGTGACAGACCTCGGTGCTGCTGCAATTCAGTGCCTCCAACGTAAGGGACGGAGACAATTCAACCCCACTGAAGGGGGCTAGGACAAGTCAACCTCCCCGTCCCAACTGAGTCAAACTCTTCCAACAAGGAGACATCAGAGCCCAGCAGGAATGAGCGTCCAAAGGGGTGGCCTACTGGGGGAGGGTGCACGGGGCCGCCCCGAGAAAGGGTGAGAGTGTGCAGGAGGGCCCACACGGGATGGGGGGACTGTGTGCAGGGGGGCCCACGCGGGATGGGGGGA
>ML685954.1:1668809-1680748 GCA_007922175.1 Pelusios castaneus | reverse complement strand
GGGGGCCCACGCGGGATGGGGGGACTGTGTGCAGGGGGGCCCACGCGAGATGGGGGGACTGTGTGCAGGGGGGCTCCCGCGGGAAGGGTGTGTGTGTGTGCACAGGGGAGCTCACGCGGGAAGGGGGTGTGTGTGCACAGGGGGGGCTTCCGCTGGGCGATCGTACATCGCTGGACTCACCCCCCAGCTCCAGCAGCACTGGCTCCGGGCCGGCCGGCTGCTGTCCCCCGCCGCTCCCCGGCAGCCGCGCCTTCCAGTTGTGTCTCTTACGCGCTTTGCCCATGGCGGGGGCCCAAGCAGCGCCAGAGAGCGGGAGGGAAGGAGGGAGGCTGGGGAAGGGTCGCCCAGCTGCGGTCCGGCCGCCACCCACGTGTGGGGCGCCTGCAAAACACTTCCCGGGTCACGCGTTGCCAGATCGCGCGAGAGCGGCGCGTTCCGAGGGCCCAGGGGAGGGTGTGAGCGATGGGAGGGAATAGAACGTTGAGGGCCGGGCCCGGGGAACGGATGGAACGTTGAGGGCCGCAGGGAGGGACTAGAACGTTGAGAGCGGGAGGGAGAGCACGATTGGGGGGGCGCGGAAATAGAACATTGAGGGCCGGGCCCGGAGAAGGGATGGAACGTTGAGAGCCGGGCCCGGAGGAGGGAGGCAGTGGGTGACGGGTCCCAGGAAGGGCCGCACTGCAGCCGCTGCCTTTCCTGGGTGTGAGCAAAGCCGGTCAATCCCACCTGTCTGTTACCAGCAAACAGGCCGGGGCTTGTCCCCTGTCCGATAAAATACAGCTCCCAGGCCATTCCCGGGCCGGGTGCGCTTATTGCCAATAGCGCCCAACCTGATCAGAGTAAAAGGTAACTGACTACAGCCCCTTAGGTACCTGGAAAACTGCCAGCGCAGCTTGCTGCAGTGCATTTGCCAATGGGCCAATTCACCCTTCCCTGTAGAATGCAATGACTTATGCAAAGTTGATGGAGCTTGGAAGATGGAAAGGCTGAGCTGCCCCGCCTAGTAAGTGAAAGCTTCTCAGCTCCAGTGACTTTGAATCGAAGATGGGGAACTTAGAAGCGTCTGAAGTGGGATTTCTCCCAGGAAACTTCATGCCCTAAATAAATTAGCCTTCAAAAGTGCCAGAGGACACAGTTTTTTTTTTTTCTTCAAGATGTATTGTCCACCCAGAGTTGTCCACTTAAGGGTACTTGCACCCAATGTACATGAGCTTTTGGCTACCAGTGAGTTTCTTATTTTTGTAGTTTGACTTTTTGGCCCAAACTGGTTTTTACAAATTTCATACAAAAACCTCATAGGAATAGTAATAATCTCTCCTGTAATATCATAGAGGAAGATAGCTAGGGGCAGTTGGTCTGAAAAAGATGAGTTTGAAATTCACCCTTACAGCTGACCTTTGATTGGTGGTTGGACTGAGGCTGGAACAGGCCTGTGCCCCCACCAGCCTCAGAGCTGTGGGAGGATGCTTTAGTACCATAAAATCCATGTGTAGGAATAAAAAAAATCTCTTTTTTAGTATCATGTGACCTATCCACAGACTATGTAGGCTTAGATCAACAGAACCAAGGAAGAGAGGTTTGCAACATGTATCAGACAGTAAAGCATAATGAAGTGCCTGCTTCTCTTAAAGAGTGAGTCATCACAAACGTATGCTACAGATTTTCTCTAATCTAGGCAAAAAATCACCATCATTCAACTTCCTAAAATAGTACAATAGAAGAGCTCCAGGAAATTACTTCCTGCCAAATTGATGCTTTGCAACAAAACAACATTGAGTGCAGTTTAGGTCTCAGTGCAAAGTTTCAGTAAACATTTATTTTGTTTAAGCTTAGTTACAATACTATAATTCATTTGTGAAATCAGTCTACAAATATTTAACTACATAATACATTGATCTGGTGGTCAGATAAGTAATAAATAAAAGCATGTATAGCTTTGTAAAAATAAGTTTGATATTCATAACTACTTAAAATATCTGCAGAATCTTATATTTCCTTAAGGGTCACATCTCAAAAGTATACATATACAATTTTCTTCAGAACAAATCATTTTACATAACACAATTTGTACAAACCTAAACACAATCTAAACTTTAATATACAAAACAATGTAAAATGAAATCACCAACATCAGTGCTGATAACTACTGCTACAATAGCAAATATAATTCCTGGTTAAAAGAAAAGATCAATTTTTATGTGCTAAATTTAATCACAGTTCATTTGAACTATCCAATAGATTAAAATACATGCAGATACAATAAAATCTTTATTCTCAAAAACAGACAAGTAGAATTTATGGTCACCATCATCATTAGCTGCCAAATACTAATTAATGGTATGTGAAGGAAATCACATTAAAAAAACTTTACACCACCAAAAAGCTAAGGTTGGTACTGAGTCTATTTTCCACATTAACTATGCAACAAGTCTTCGAAAACAAATCACAATTTAAAGAACACACTATTAAGTACAGTACTGAGCTACAGCAGATTTTGTACATTGTACTTGGACATTCAATATCACTTTTGAAAGCATTATAGTCAGAATACAACAAAACAGTTATAGGTGAGGTGTGTACTTTCAAATAAATTGCTACAAATATAAAGCTTTGAAGAATATTGGGATGTATCAAATATAC
Organism: Pelusios castaneus; assembly: GCA_007922175.1. NCBI lineage: Eukaryota > Metazoa > Chordata > Testudines > Pelomedusidae > Pelusios > Pelusios castaneus. Next base: position 1,678,108 of record ML685954.1, on the reverse strand, counting down.
ACAGTAGTTTCAAATATTAGGCCCTAAAGTATGAAATTTAAATACTTAAGACCTTAGTGGAATTTCATACAGCCAGACAGCTTGAGGTCCACCAATTCATAAACTATCGTATGTCCACCAGTGAAGTAAGGTGACATTCTTCTAAGTAGCTGCTGAAGACAGGGCAACCAAAAGGAACAATTCAATATTACTAGCCTCTAGAACTAAGGACAGGATTTGTTAAACTATACCAAAGAAGGGATAGGTATTATTACCTATCCAGGAATGAGTTTATACTGGGAGTCAAGAGATCTGGGTTTTATTTCTGTGTCTGCCACTGACTAGCTGTGTGCCCCTTTGGCAAGCCACACAAACTCTGTGCCTTGGTTTACCCATCTGTAAAATGGGGCCATTGCTCATCTTTTTGACATGCCCTCAGATAAAAGGCAGTATAACACAGAAATCACTGGCCATGGAATTATTTGTGAAGAATGGAGTAGAAGAGCCTAGATAAGTAAATAGCATAATTTTGCATAGAAAAAGTAACTGGAGAGAAAACTTAAAAACACCAAATTTGCCTCCCAAAAGCATTTTAACTACTGTGCCCATTAAAATTCAGAGCTTTTTTTAAGTACAATCACTGAATTTTTATTTGTGCTCTTTCAAAATTACCACTTTTAAAGTTAGCAGAGCACAGAGATAATTAAATATTGGGAAACAATACTGATTAAAATAGCCAATTTTTCATAAACTGCCTAAGCATATTTGTATTGTCTATGTATAATGTTTTAAATATTCTACTGTGTTTAAGATAAAACGTTTCACTGTACATGGGCTCAAAGTAAATACAAAAATGTATTTTCCTGCCTACAGCAGCTCGGGCAACTTCGGGAGAAGAGTGTTGACACAAAAGGGCTAGCTTTACCAAAAACTAAAACGAGCAAACATGAAGACTTGGAAATAATATGAATATAATCTAAACATCAATTGTATAGTAACATTTTAATGTAAATCTGCAATATGCAACGCCTGTTGTTCTTATATTAATCTTTAAGTGTTTTTTATATTCAATACTAAATACAGATTGCCTAAAACACAAAGATTTTATGTAAAATATAAATCATATTCATAGAAGACAGGCATGAATGTAGATTTCAGGTGACACTGCCAGTTACATATCCCTGTTTTTCCTTATTTAGGACACAATCATGCAAACTGACTCATTTGGGTCCATCATCTCCCTTAGGAGTTGTCCCGCTGAAGACAGCGCAGCTATTTGCACTGGTAAATTTTGCCGGCTTCCGTCCTTGGGCCCCCAAATCAGGGCCTTAATACCTAATTTTGGAGTCTACTCTGTGCCCAAATCTTACAAGCACTACCAAGCACTATGATATCCAATGGGATATCGTAGTCCCATTGATATCAATAGTACATTAGAGTTCAGAGCATTGAGCTTGTAGGAATCTGATCCAGTTTTTAAAGTCTAAGAATGCAGAAAGTTATATAAAATATTATATGCAATTTAAATATGGCATTATTAATCTGGAAACCTGCATAAAATCATACTACTTTTATTAAATCATATTACTTTTTTTTTTTTTTAGAATAGGCAATAGTTCTTTTTTTTGTCATCAAGTCAGATACATTATAATTTTCAACAAAAACTTCATAAGGATTCAGGGTGTATACATTTGTTGTGCGCACGTGGCCACTCAGATGGCATAAAGGATTAAAATGACTCACCTGTATGTACTGTTAATTGCACATTTTACCAATTAATTAAGCTTAAGTGATCACTGACACAAGTTGGAGTCATCAAAGGTCAAAAAACCCTGCATTTTAAACTGCCATCCATAAACATGGCTTTAAAAATAAATCATAGTAACGTAAGTTTAGTATGACAGACTACGAGAAAGATTTAGGCAAATAATGTGTATTTTTAAAATTGTACTGTACGCTTTAGCATATTTAAAAGGAAACTTACAAAAAATACATTCAGTGAAATGTTAAAATTCTGGTCTAACCCAACAATGGCAGCAAGTTTAAGACAGAGGGCCAAATTCTGCTCAGGTGGGTATGTGCAATTCCACTGAAGAAAACAGTGTCCACACAAGAGAAATTGCAGTTTTGGTTCAGCATTTCAGACTCATTTCCTTGCTTTTCACCAGTTTCTGCCAGAGACCAGATTTTATTTTAACACAGTTTTTTTAAAAGTATTAGGAACAGGTGCTTCTGTAAGTATGATGCATTTTACATATTTAGGTATTTATACTGTGCTCACTATGGCATATATGCTTTCCCGCCACACATCCCCACAACCCCCTTGAAAGCACAGCATTACAAAAGTTAAAACGATTTCTTACTTCCTTCCCTGAGGTTTTACCTTTATCTCAATGCACTTCAACAGATCTTACAACAGTGTCATAATGATCTAGCTTGTTAGCATGATGAGGTTACAAATACATACACCCACAAAAATAAAGTTGTTTCAAAGCTCTGTAACATCACTTTGAAATAATCCCCTATTTTATATACTCTTCATAATGTAACTGACCTCTCCAAAGATCCACTGGGGACACAGACTTCAAGCAAAAAGCACCTATAAGACTATTACAATTTTAGAAAAAAATCCAGATCTTCCTCAAGATAGATTTATTGCTGCTTATTGGTCCTGAGAAAGCTTAAGCAACAATACATTTGCAAGTATTTTATCTGCTGCATTTTTTGTTCTGAGGAAGTATGTGGGTCCTGAGATTAAAAAAAAACTTCTTCCAATGCACTCCTATTTGGGAAATACTTTACTGTGAAGATCAAAAGTAACTACTCTGCCACTGAAAATATGCCAGCACATATATTTCTTACCTTCATAACAATCTTTTTTTAAAACTGCACTTAAAAAAACAAAAAATACCACCACCAAAGGCAAAGTCCTTTATATGAAAAACTAAGAAAGAAAACCACACACGTGAGAGTTATGGGTTCTTCATTTTGGAATGGCTTTAAAGGCTTCTGAATTATGAAGTAACCCCTTTTTGCCATTAAAAGCTATGGTATGGTTTTTTTTGGCCTGAATGTGAGAAAATTCTTCATACTATATGAAAAGGCAACTTCAGGCAATGAAATAAGTCAACAGCAAAATAAGAATGCTCTCAAATTCATAAAAAAACCTAAAATGTGGACCCACAATTACTACTTCTCAGTAGAAATGTTTGGTAGCTTATAGAAGATTTTTTTTTTAATGTCAAATTTGCATAATGATCAGCTCAGCTTCAATATTTTAAATAGATTACTCAATTTCCTTTTATAAAAACTTTACAAAAAGATGTTTTTAAATGCTTGTAAAAGTAAGCGTTTATTCACTGATAAAATTCTAGTCATGGATAAAATTCTCTGAATATACAGATAACATCTTATTTTACAAGTATAATGATTCTGAGTGTATAGTCTAGATAAATTACTCCTACTCTTTTTAACACATGTTCTAAAGTTTTAACATTGCACATTTTTACCATGTGATGTTTTGTTGCTTAGTAACTTTCAATGAGATAGTGCTTAATAACCTTCTAGTGAGCTGGTGTAAAGTGACCAATAGCGTTTATTTCATTGGTCATTGCCTCTGTCCATGTTTTCGATTACCCTAGTAAGACGTATGTTCAGAAGTCTAATTTGATTGTCAATATGGTCGATCTTCTCCTCAAGGCTGCTGCTGCTATTTCTCCTCCAGTAAAATCCAACGGGCCCAGTCATGAAGTAGACTGCTACAACAAAGCACAGAGGCAAGACTGCATGCTCTGGTTCTCCTTCATATTTCTGGAGGATGTACACACATGAAAGGGCAAACAGAGCCACTCTTATAATCCAGAAGAAGCGACCGAACAGCATATGTAGGAGAAAGAAGAAGAATCCAAGGAAGAGAGACAAAAACCAATAGGCAAGTAAAACAGCACCAATCAGCAGAAGAACACGGGCAGGGTTGTTGGTGACTGCTGCAGGGCTGAAATAATGAGTCAGGTTGGAAGCTGAAAAATAAAAACCAATTTATGAAATATTAAAAGAGTTCAATTACATCAGGCAAACATAATAAGTGTAAACTGGGAGCATAACTAGTGAAGAGCCACGTATCAGTAGAAGTTTTAAGGTTGTGGCTTTTTAAAAAGGTGGGGGGGGAGGGAAATAAGCGAGCCCATCAGTTATTGGATAATGATAAACATACAGGTATCCCAGTGACCTATTTCAAATAGCAGCGATCACTAGATCATCTCTATGGCTGCGTGTGACTGACTGATTTCACTTCAGTTAGCAAGAGGGCCACACTGGTCTAGGGCATATGTTTAGAACTAAGATCAATGGTAGAAAATGGCCTTCATGTAGTAACAACTTTTAGAGATTGTTTGTTAAGCTGCACTCAGCATTACACAACAGAAAAATACATCCACCTTTAGGATCACCACTATTTCTACCCTTTTCATTCTCACTACTCTCCCTCCCCACATCTTCCTTTCCGTTTCTCCACCCTTTCCCTGTTTGTCTTTCCTTTTCCAATCCGCCCTCTGCATTTCTTTCGCTGAAGCAATGCTCAGTTTACCCTTTGGACTTCTTCCTCTCCCCATTCCATCAGATAAAATGATCAGCAATAAAATAACGAACATGTAATGAGATTAACGACAGGAACGCCCAGACGCATGCAAGATTGCTTAAAATTATTCAGTTTCACTGAGTCGTGTCTTAGAAGCAGTAGGAAAACAGTTAGAAAAGCATTATTTTGATTTTTAAAAAGTGTCTATTTTTTTCTCTATATGCATTACGAGTCACAACCATAGTAATCAGAGACACATATCTTCCACAATTCCTTCAAAATTCATACAACACTGGAGCAAGGTGCTGTTTCCTAGGCAAGGAAAAAGCTGAGCTTTCAGTCAAAGAAACAAAAGATATGTTAGAAGTGGAGAGAACATTTTCCCATTAACTGTTGATTACAGAAATGTACTCCATTAACTTCAACATAGTTTCCAGCATTAAATGACAACCTTAGCAGATAAAACTCTATTAATATGTCCGTGTTCCAGCTCCCATGTGTGATCCCCAGATCCTAGGATCATGGGTCTTCTTTCCTCTCCTAGGGGGAGGAAAGGAGTCAGATTTACAGAGTGCTCTCCATGATTAGATGCAGCCTTAAAAATGTTACAAATACCCTTGGTGAGAGTATGAAAAGGGAGAAATAAAGAACAGGGAAAACAAGAGAAAACTAAGGTACAAACAGGAAACAAACAAAATGAAGGAAGAAAAAAAACTGAAAATCTCAGGAAAAATTATTCAGACATTTTCATGCCTTTCTAAGGCAAACTTCCCAATAACCATCCTCTCTCCGAGAAACATTTTCAAGGAGCTAACACCCCAGCATGATATAATAGTAAAGTAACTAAGCAACACAGACCTTTTAAATGTTTTATTACCCAGACCCCTGCCCAGAGAATTTACAGTGTTGAGTCCAGTTTACAGAATAGATACAGCAGCAGGGCAAAGTTTTTTTCATATTGCTTTACCAGTATTCTTCAACCTGCTTCTAGAGTGTTGTGGGGAATGTTAAGATAGATGAAACTTGAGTGATTACATTATAAGAAAAAGAGAAACAAACTAGAGGTGGGAAATAGTGCTCACCAACAACTAGGAAGGTCACTAGCTAAACCAGCTTTCACAATTATATACTCTAGATGCTCTGGAAACCATCCTCCCCATTCTCTTTAGTGGATGACACCCAGTCACATGTCTCAAAACACCCCATGAAGAACAAATATTAATCACAAATCTTCCTACATTTAAGATTAATCACCAACTGTCCAGATTTAAAGAGATATACAAGGCATTGCTTTGTCCAGATTTTCAACTCAGTAAGCAATCTTATCTTTGACTGCTTTAGTTTTTTATTGACTGGTCAGATCTGTTTCCATTCTCCCCTTTAAAGCTACAAGATGCAGAGTAGCAAGATTGTTTTACTTTTTTCATTTGGAAGCATGAATGACAAAATGAAACCCCTGGAAAGTGCTCCCAGAAACTGCAGAGATGGATGGTTTATGAAAGCATGTAATAAGCAGGTACCAACTGTAATACAAAAGCAACTGTAATAAACAACATTCTCCACCCCTCCCCCAATATACCTGTTAAAACATCCATAAGGATTACCTGTCAATTTTGGGTTTAATAGACATCACACTTACCATCAATTCCAAGAACATCCAACACATCAGTCCATATTCTCCAGAATGTATCTACTAATACATCCACACCATAAACAAATCTTTCTGTCAGCCTAGAGAAAAACTGTAAAATAAAAGAAAATGCTACTGTAAAGACTGGCCATTGTAAGTCAGGGTTTTTGTAGTTTATTCAATTTTTCAATCCATCCAAAAAAAATCATTGATTGTTGATCAAGCAACATACATACATTTTATATATATATATTCTCCATTACCATGGTATCTGAGTGCTCCCAAGCATTTAAAAATAAATGCAGCATATTTTTCCTCTCTCAGGAAAAACTGAATTAACATAGGTTTTATCTGTCTGCCTATTCATAATCCTGTTATTTGTAACAAGTTCATTACTGGTGTGTGAAAAACAAACTCACTCAATGAAATTCTCACATATTTACTGAAAACCTGACATGCCCATAAACAAATGCATTGCATTTCTACACATAACTTTAATGACAGTGTGGATTACACTAACTGAATTCAGTATATTAACATACCTTCATGTTACTGTGATACAGGGAGTTAAGATTGGAAATCATGAGGTTAGAGACTGAATGAGAAATTGAGTACACTTGAAAGGTAATTTGGTTTCCTTCAGGAACAGCCTAATCTAAATTTGTTCTGAAGATTACAATACTTGTTAGTCCTGAAAAAATTGACCAGAACCTCTAGAAAGGATCAGGCAATGCTCTTGCAAAAACACCTGTACCCTCTCAGTACTACTACATTCACTGTTGCTTCAGTTAGTAGTACTACACCAGAAGCTTTCAGGTCCATATTTTGCCCATGTAGTGGCAGCATCATAAAAGCTGTCACTATACACTTCCTGAATAAAAAACTATCGATATTTGTCTCTGCCTGCTCCCTTTAATCCAGCACCTGCATCTTCTATACTGCTCCCTAACGCAGTGCCAGCTATTGGCACAATCCTGACAACCAGCTCAGCCTTCCCCTCTCCATTTCAACAAGCTTATCTGAACAGTTCTTTTCTTTCTTGCTATGTGTTTTGATTCTTTCCCTCTGATACCGAATTATTTGTACGCAGAACAATAAAGCAAGGGTAGGCAACCCCCGGCACGTGTGACAATAGTGGCACACAAGCCCATTTGGAGCGGCACTCGGCATCCTCTGTGGCGCCACAGAAATTGCCACTCCTGCCACCAAAAGACACTCCAAGTGGCTTCTTTCGGGGGCGGCTGCAGTGCAGAGGTCCCTGCCATGTCCATCCCCCAGGCATACCATGTAAAGAAGTCACGCAGAGCAGCTCCTCTCTGTGGTGTGCTGCCATCAAAAGGAGCGACTCCGGGTAACTTCTTTCCATGGCATGCCTGGGGATAGGGGTCTGCTGAGAGGAGCCCCTCCAGGTGGCTTCTTTCCATGAATGGGCTGTGACAATGAAAGCACTGTGACAAACCCAAAATAAGTGCTCTGGGTAAATTGTTTACTATTATTTCTAGTTTGCTCTTTGAGCATCCATTCAATAATTCATCCACACTTCTACCTCTACTGACAACAAGTAGGAAGCTCTAGCCTTCCCTTCATTTTTTGGTTGAGATGGCCAGAGCTCTCAAACCCTATCCTTCTTTGTTTTAGAGTAGTGGTTTTTAAAAATTAGGGTGAGGAGCCAGTGCTAAGTTGCAGACCCTCAGGCACCAGGTCGCAACAACCTGTGCTCCTGCCGCCAAAGGACTGGAATGCATTCCTCAAAGATGTAATTGTTGGGCATAAATGATTTTTTTCAACTGGAGTCCTGAAAAGAAAAGTTTGAAAGCCACTGCTTTAGCGCACCAGAGATCAAAGGGCCCTGTCGTGGATCCACGACACGGAAGTTAAAACTGCACTTTACCACCATTAACATCATTGACTTGCTTTGCAAACATTAGAAGCACTTACCCTAAACTACTCCCACGCGCTAAAAGGGTCACACTTGATCAAACTGCAGGCGCAAAGCAAACAAAACACCTGGTGCGGCCACTGGCTTTGGCCCCTGCTCCCAAGCAGCAGGAGCCTGTGGATCAGAGGTGCAGACAGCCCGGCCACCCACAGAGGGAGCCAGAAAGCAGCCAGCTGCGCTAGTATCCAGGGGGGCAGCCCTGTTAATCTGTTTCAGCAAAACCAAGAAGGAGTCTGGTGGCACTTTTAAAGACGAACCCATTTATTTATGGCATGAGCTTTGGTGGGAGACAATCCCACTCCGTCGGACTCTTGAAAAGGGAAAATTTGCCGTCGGGGAGGGAAAATAAATCCAGTGAGGTGTGAGGGACGGGGTCAGGCCAGGCTGTCCTGGCCCGTCTAAAGACAAAGCGATGTATTTAGGGCTGGCGCTTCGGGGTGACCCCCCATTTCTTCAGATGCATGAAACGGGGGGAGCAGCAGCTCGGGGCGACGGACGCATGCAGAGACGGGGAAGTCGCAAGGTCGCCTCCCGCCGGCCTCGGCCGGTTCTTTGGGGCCGTTTACTCCGCCCCGGGGGTGGCTCCGGCGGCGCTATCTCACCTTCTGCAGGGCCCGCACGTTCTCCTCGCCGCACAGGCCGCTCACGCCCTGGTAGATGCCGCTGGCCGCCCGACGGAGGCTGTTCTTGTCGGCGCCGCGGCCGCGAGCCGCCCAGGCCCCGGGCCCCGCCGCCCCGCCCAGCAGCAGCAGGAGCAGCGCCAGGCCGGGCAGGGGCCGCACGCTGCCTCCCGCCGCCATATCGCCCAGCCGGGCCACGAGCCGCCTCACCGCCGCGAGCCGCCTGAGCCGCCGCTCCCAGCATGCCTCGCGGCCGGCAGGCGGAGGCGGGTCTCCACGGGGCGAGGCGGGCGGCGGCGGTTGCAGCAGCGCCCCCTGCGGCAGGCGGACTGGAGGGTCTGTCTCGCGGGGTCCGCCCTCGCAGAGCCTGCCGGGAGCGCGGCGCGCTCCGCTGAGTGACGCGCATGCGTATGCGCACGCGCCTCAGCGCAACAACCCACCCGCGGGCGGAGCACCCCTGCTGCGTAACAGCTTCACCCCCCCCCCAGCCTGTGCAATACAGACACTCAGCTCCCCATCTCACAATACACACCCCAGTGCAACACATGCACACTG
>ML685954.1:1444923-1658766 GCA_007922175.1 Pelusios castaneus | reverse complement strand
AGCAGCCTGCCAGAGATACAGCCCCATCAGTGTTGGGGGGCAGTGGCTGGAGTAGAAGGCCAGTGTCTGGGGAAGGCAACTTCCCAGAGAGACATCCTTATCAATGGGTGGGGGGCAGTGGCTGGGGGGAGGGGAAGGCCCAGTGTCTGGTGGTTGGGGGGGGGGGCAACCTGCCAAGGAGACTGTCCTGTCAATGAGGGGGAGCATTGGCCGGGGTAGGGGTGACATCCAGAGTCCCCGGTGGCTGTTGAAAGGGCTGTGGGGGGCATTGCCAGTTCTAGGCGTAGGTGGACCAAGGACTGATCTACACTACACAGTTAGGTTGATGTCAGGTAGTTTTTGTCAATCTGATTAAGTCAGTCTCTACGTTCCAACCTTCTGCCTCTCATGTAAGTGCCCTACTACACCAAGGGAGCTCCACTTCCAGGAGACTCATGAGGCTTACCTTCCTGTAGCAAGGGCCAGGCAGTATCTGTGTAGACATTGGGTGTTGGGTGGCCTGTCTGTTTCATGGCAGGAGCCCTGAAATTGACGCGAAAGCGTAGGGCAGCTGGACCCAGTAGTGGCTGGGAGCCAGGGAGAATCGATTCCGCTCTGGGCTTGGAACTGGGCAAGAAGCCCTGGTGGCTTCATCCCTTCCACTCTCACTGGGAGCTGCCTGGCTCCTGGTGGGTGAGGGTGTTATGAAGCTGGGGTAGCTGGACTGTTCTCTGAGGGTGAGAAGCCCTAGGCCAGTGGGGTCTCAACTTTTCATATCTTACGTCCCACCAATCACTCGTATCAAAGAACCTGGGTCCCACCATGAGAGAAACAAAAAGCCCACTTTTTCTGAGAAGGACATTTATATTTTTACAGGCATTCTGTTGTTATGTTTATCATTACGGTAAGTTTTTTAAGGACATAAAAAATTGCAGTAATATTGTTGGGAATAAATGTTATCACTGTGGTTTTAAAACGCACACAAAAATAGTAATTCCAGTAGTAGTTGAAAATTGTGATAATCCTGCTGAGTGTAAATGTTATTGCTACAATAACTGTAAAACTATAATTGTAAATTGTAAAACCCTTCATCCCACCCAGGCTACTTCTGTGTCCTGCCTGTTGAGAACCACTGCCTTAGGTGACTCCAAGTGGGGAATGAGGAGGGGAGCCCAGGACCCGGGGGGGCAGCCAAGGCTCCCAACAGGCAGCTGCCAATGGAGCTGAGAGAGCAGGCTTTCAGCTCCCCATGTTACCCCTCTTAGTTCGGTGGAAGCCCTCCTGGTGAGGATGCATGCCTCTGACCCAAGGAGAGTAGTGTGGACCTGGACTACTGCAGTAATTGGGCTGCGAGTTGAACCAGTATAGGTTGGCTTGCATTTTCTAGTGTAGACAGGGCCTAAGCAATTGCTTAGGGCCTGGTCAACTCAAGGCTCCCTCCCATTAATTGTTATGTGTTGTGCGTCTACAGGGGAGGGACCAAAAATGTTCCTGCTTAGAGTCCTCAATGGACTGGTACTGGTGGGAGGTGGCAGGAACCAGGTGGTGTGTTGGAAGGGACCATCCTAGGGAGGTTAAAGATGCAGTTTAGGGCATGGTGGGAAAGGTGTGTGTTTGGGGCCTTTGCTGGGCTGACTCTTTACCCTGATCAGACCATGTTATCCTGGTAAAGGATATAGCTTTAATGAGCAGCTCACACTCTTAAGAAATGTCAAATACAATTTCTGCAAATAGTGGAAGAGAAGGGGGGTGTGTCACTATGCCTGAGAATGAGTCAGTTACAATGTCTAAAGCATGTTTAGAAACCTTTGAAGCATCATGTGCCCTCTTAGGTTTAGAGCAGCGGTTCTCAACCTGTTTACCATGGTGGGCTGCATAATCAACTCTGTTTTGTGGGCTGGATCCACACAACACATCTGCTACCTGTATGGTCCTGAGGATGTCACATTGTCTGCAGTTGTGTGCTGTTTGGTCTGCAAGTGACCATGGGCCTTCTGTTGTGAACCACTGATCTAGAGGGTGACCCATGCTGTGAACAATCTCTGGTGCCCTATCAGTGCCTAATACATGAAGAGGCTTCAAAATACTGCGTTTAGGTTCAAAATACTGCGTTTAGGCTCTCTGAGGAACATACTGATATAAATACGAGTTTCCTGTCAGTCTGGCACTTGGTATTAGCCCTTACAGCATGAATATTAGTGGCTGTTGTACACTTATGACTTCCAGGGGCATGAATATCTAGAAGTAGGTTTTGCTTGACAAAGGCCTTTATCAAGAGGCAAATTCTACTGTCCTTAATCACGCCCAACTCCAACTGGTTTAAAATAGGCCTGGGATCCCAAAACAGATCAATGAGTCTGTCTAGAGAATTCAGTTAATCATTTGCATCATGTTGAATGCACGTAGTATTCCCCAGTAGCATATCAATGCCAAATTAATAGGTTTAAGTGAGGACAAACAAAATGGGGAGTGACCATCTCTAAGAGCTTGAATGATTCATGGAGAGCATGTGGGTCTGTAATAATTTCTTGGAGGAGATACCGGGAGTTTGTTCTGTTAGCAGGAAGGTTACCCAGGCACATGGGTTGATGTGGGAACAAAGCAGGTAGAGAGGAGAGCGGCTTAGGTGGCATGCATAGAGAAGAAGGGTATGTAGAAGGTGGAGGATAGGGTAAAATACATAGACAAGGATGGAGTTACGGTGCGTTTTGGAGTTGTAGGGAGGGAAGAAGTTTTGAATTAGATATGATGAAAGTGTAGGAGCCAAAGTAGATTTTTCAAGTAGTGGGAAGACCTACTGGAAACACCTAAAAGAGGCTATGTTAGCAGTGGCTGCATATCTTGGATGGACTGGAGGAATGAGCGATGAGAATAGGGCAGGCCATAGAAACGTAGAGACTGCATTGATTTAAGATCAATGTCTTGAATGCTGGCATGGAAAAGAATGGACTTATTTTTATATAGAAATAAAAAAAAAAAAAAAAGGCAGGATTTGGCAAAGGCCTGAATATGAAGAAAGAACAGAAGAAGCATCAAAGATGATCTTCAGATGCATCTATTAATCAAAAAGTCCTCACTCAGAAAAATGGAGTTCCTTCCCAGCTGAAGGCATCAGTACAGGAATACTTTGTCAACCAGTGACAATGTGATGGTGACTGCTTATATTTGAGGATCTTGCAAAGAGGAGGCTCATGATGATAATATTTAGAATTTTTATTCCATATAATTCAAAGTCCTTTATGAAGGTGGCAGCTATTTTACCTATAAATGAGGAAACAGACTTCAAGAGGTTGACATCCAAGTTTTCAAAAGTGATTAGTGCTTCAAATGTTCGATGCACTGAGACCGGATTTCAGGCATGCTGAGCATTCAACTCCATTTGAAGCCACTGAGGACTGAATGCTCCCTCATGTCTTTTGTGCTAGGGAGTGGAAATAGCTTATTAACAAGCAGAATGTTTTGTTCTTTATCAGGGTCTGTTGTTGTATAGTTTTCTGGTGGCTTGACAAAGTCGGGTGTCCAGATCAGTTCTAAATAAACAGACACACGTTTTTCAGTATATGCTTTAATGACTTGTAAAGCACTTGGGTGAACTGAAGCCATCTGTTACTAAATTGTCCATGTGGGTTAGTCACTTCTGCTTGAAGTCAGCGTATTAGTGGTATCCGAATAGAGAAATGACTGTTTATCTTTTGGATGTATCAGATTGTCACTTGCTAGACTCGTTAATGGAGATCCATCTTCCTCTTTCCATTATTCTACTTCGTCCAATAACTTTCTATGCTGGTCGATAACCTCAGAAGTGTTGTGTTTAAAAAATATATTTTTTTATTGTATGCAAATATGCTAATATGCATTTTACTTTTAGCCAACTACAATGAGTTGTACCAATGGTCTGTGGAGAACTACTCGGATTTCTGGGAGGAGTTTTGGAAGTTCAGTGAGATTGTGTTCTCTCGTCTATATGATGAGGTGGGTCAGTGTTTACTTAATTTTGGTGGTATTTAACTTCCATTTAATAACCATCATAGTTTTTGATTGTAAAATTGGAGTGGGTAGAAGGAATGGAGAAAGGAGGTGGGAAAATCAATTTTATGAAGGTATTTTTACTCCCTAATAGGCTGATTCTTAAGGATATCTTCCTACAACTAATTTCATCTAAAGTAACAGGAAAATAACACAGTTAATTTCATTAGAGGGGCAAAGGCATAGGAGACAATCCAACTTGAAGCAACTCTTTGATTAGCCCTCTCATCGAGAAAAGAATACAAGCATGTGTCCAGATAACTGCTTAAAACTAGGTGTGTGTCATAGCACTACTATTAGTACCAGGGGACTAGATCCTATTGTGCAGGCTGTGTTAGTTACTTAAGAAACATGTATCCTGACAGTTACTGAGCTGTCAAAGGCTGTTCCTGGTGCATTGTTCAGCCTGTGAAAGCATACAGACAGATCTGGCCTGTGGGCCAGATTGTACCATGAAAGCATCTGTCCACATTGGGGGCGGTCTGGACTCTTGCTGCATCAGGAGGAGTGTTGAGCCTCCGGAAATACAGGTGATCTCTATCACGTTCTAAATTTGTGCAGTACAATCTATTAAGTGCAAATGAAACATCCGATTATTCCAGCAAATTAATTAGTTCATTGTCTAAATGTTGGCATGTTCTCTTATAGTTAGTTACAGGCACAAAAACTGGGGGTATCAGTGAGGCCTCTTTCAAACCCACGGCCCTAAATAGCTAGTTGGACAATGTGTAGGCTTTGCTGTTTTAAAAAGACTTGGATGGTAAGGTCAGAGTTGCCTCTGAATAACACGTGCATGCTGAGCACTTACAATCGTAAGTCTCCTTTTCGAAAGAAGCACAATAGCTAAAACCTTATCAAACTTTTGTAGAAGGCAGCTTTGTACCTGGCTAGAAAAGTCCTCTTATTAAATGACCTGAATGGTCCATGTGATAGGGCTTGAGGGTATAAATGGAAGATTTTTTTAAAAAAGAGTGTTTTTATGTTCATAAGAGACCATTTTAACTTGGAAAAATTCTGAACTCTCAGGGTGATTAACCACTGGAATAAGTTGCCTAGACAGGTTGTGGAATCTGCGTCATTGGAAGTTTTTAAGAGCAGGTTAGACAAGCATCTGTCAAGGATGGCTTAAGAGGGTACTTGCTCCTGCCATGAGTGCAGGGAACTGGACTTGGTGACCTCTCATGGTCCCTTCCAGTTTCTCTGATTCTGTGACTTTACTAGTTAATGTCTGAAAAATCCTCCAAAAGTGAAGAGCTGCAGGTTTTCCTGTTTTTCAAGCATGTCTGATGTTGTTCCTGCAGGTAGTTGACCCATTAAAGGGAATTGCGGATGTTCCGGAGTGGTTTAAAGGCAGTCGGCTCAACTATGCAGAAAACCTTCTGAAGCATAAGGAAAATGACAAAATTGCTCTTTATGCGGCAAGTAAGTATTACGTTGAGTCCTGTTAGCAAGTAGCCCTATATCCTTCACTTGCAATATAGTGAGTGGGCTGTGCTGTTTTACATGTGCCCCAGCACCTTCAATAAACCATGGGATAAACTGGGTTTTGGATGAGGGAAGAGGTGGTAAAGTAAATCAGCTAGCTCTGAAGCATCTGTCCTGGTCTCTGACCTCAGAGGACAGTGAGAAGGCAGATGGTTTATGGTGGGACGCCACCTATTCTGGAAAGATCCCTACGGGCTATTCAAGCTTTGCTGAACCAAGCATTTGGTGATGTTGAGCTGGGTTTGTGCTGTCTTGTTTAGCACTATTGGAACTTGAATGTTTTGGAAAATAATGTAGTCCACATTGATCATCAACCCTTTCATTTAACAGTCTGTCTTCCAACACCATTGGAATTTCCATTATAAACACTTGCTATAAGCTGGGCTCCTTCTGACCCTGTCACCACTAATCTGTTACTTTGGATATGGTCAGAGATTTGGGGGTTTAAAATCCTTTTTTTGTATTAAGGAAGAAAGGGTCACATGGGGGAAATTCCAAACTTCACTGTGCAGTAATGTAAAAGTTCAGTTCCGTTCTGTTAAGCTTTCCCCATTTTAATAGGATACATTTCAGGAAAATCAAGGTTTTTGGGTAATGGATGGAATCCTCAATTAATGGATGTTCAGGGATATTGCTCTGTTCATACAGATGAGATGTAGTTGTGCTTTTTAAAAAGAAAAATAGCTCTATGAAGACTTGTTACTTTGAGTCTTCAAGTTAGTCATGTACATGGAAGAGAATTTTAGGACTTGAACTGTAATCTGAACGTTCTGCATTGGTTCTGAAGTGGCACATCCAGAAAAGAAAGCAATTCTGCACTTGCATACATGATCTTTATTGCACATTCTGGTGTAGGTGTAGGGCTGTGTGGTCTCTTCCACCCAGAAGTGCTGTAGCAGAACTGCCCTGGGACCGCTACTGCAAACACAGGCTGTGATAACTGCTGTCCTGCCATTTGTTGTTTTCTAACATAAAACTTTTGACCTTTAAGAATCTGAATAAATATAAGTTATGCTATGTAAGTCTTTAAATGGATGTGTATAGATGCAATATGTCTCCTGGCTGGCAAAAGATGTCAAATTTACTGTAAAGATAAGAAATTTTAGTCATTACTGAGTCAACTTTTCTTTAGGAATATAACTAAAAAGTATAAATGCAAAACAAGATTAAAACTGACGATTTAAATCAAAGCAATATAAAGCACTGATTTAAATCACTCAGCCCTGCCTGAATGCAACAAGATTAAGATTTTAGCTTTACATTTGTTATGGAACTTGTATTGTTTGCATAAATGGGCAGATTTTAAAGATGCATAAAGAACAACCCTATCTGCGTAGTTCACTTACTTGTTTCCTTTAAAAAAATAAAAACCTTCAGTCGGTCCCTCACATATCTGATTTTTATTTTTGTTTTTATTGCTGTTTTTGCTTTTTTATTTTTATCTCCTAGCCTAAGGATTTTTCTGTTGCACACCTGAGAAGGAGATAATCTAATTTAAAGTGTGAGATGGTTTCTTACTGTGTTCTATTCTGAGCTTTCCAGGCATAATCCTTTTCATGAGGATTGACCCAGACAAATGACCCTTTGAATTGCTTAATAATCAGCCATATGACCTGCCCCTTAAACACTCTAGGTATAGAAATTATGATATAAAAAGATAGGTTAGCTACTGGAATTGTAGAGAGACTGGTTGGGATTCTTGGTCTCTTGAATATAAATAGAAAACAGTTAAGTTGCATTCCCCGCATTTAGAAATATAGCTGTTAAGAACAAATAAAAGCACTGGAGAGCCATCTGCAGTAGGTTACACTAATGAAGAAGGAAAAGTGTTAACAGATGCATTTTGTTTCTTGGATTAATTAAAACCAAACTCTCTAAACATGTTTATAGAAGCTGTACTGAGTGAGTGGCAAAATCTATAATTGAGTTCAGCTGCAATAAGAAGTGATCCTGTGAAATGTATAGAATGAGGCTTATATAGCTTAAAGCTTATGAATTAAAAATATCTCAGAACATTAGAAATGTTTTCTGTGTGTTTAAAAGAGCTAATCAAAGCAGTTAATTGTTTTGAAACAAGCCCTTTGCAATGGCTGGAAGGCAAATGCTAGTCACTGAAAGCAGGTAAATGTGAAACTGGCTTAAATGATTTTAGTTATCTTGAGAGATGCTAAAATAGTTTCTAAAAATCTTTCAGTTCTGATAATCAGAGGAATTACTGTAAATGGTTTTAGTGGATTAGCTGTCTTAATGTATGATTGTTGTCCCTTTTTATATAGAGATGAGCTTTGTTATTCTGTTAGGCATACCAGAGACTCCTCATTCAATTAGGCATAATCATATTAGACAACATTAGCAGAAGCAAACAATATTTCCTGGTTGAAAGGATATTTTCTAATACATAGTTCTAAAACTGCACTGTTATTGGTTCAGTAGGAGCAGGAACTGAATGAGTGCATGAATGTAGTGAGAATCAGCACTCCTTCTGCAGAGAGCACCAAGTTGCATGTGCATTTTTATTGTAGGCCCTTTCCTGCATTTAATCATCTTAAGTAGTGTTAAGTCAGTCTATCTGTGAATTCTTCAATGCTGTGTCAGAATGGAGCATAGGGAACCTGTCTGGCTTCAGCAGTCATTGGTGAAGACTTTGTACAAGGATCGTGGGCTTCCAGGAATGATGGAAGATTAAACGTAATATTTCACACAATTGGTTAGGGGTGTTGGAGGTTTACTACCCACTTGATGTGCACTTCAAATTGTGGAGGGGCAGAGGAGGAAGAACAAATACTATATTCTGCCAAAGGACATTGCACTGATGATAGCCAGTTTTGCTAGAATGGGGAGTGATGAGGAATCGTATGGCACATTCCTGGATTTGTGTGTGTATGAGGAATTCTGGACCTTGGAGACAGGGCAGCCTGTTGGTCAGTGGGAGCCAGACTGGGGAGCCAAGAGAAGACAAAGTTACATTTCCTAACTCTTAGACAGTCACTCATTTTGTTTAGCCGATTTATTAAAGGATTTATTATGTAACCTCTAGTGTTGACTACAAAAATTAAATGCTAGGAATCAATTGAGACATGCATAACAGGCCCATACATTTCTTTAATCACCACTGACTGGCAAATTTAAATCAAATTTAACCTTCATAAACACCTGATATTTTCTAATTAGATCTAAAAAAAAGTGGGACAGCATAGATCAAAAAGGCATAGAGGAAAGGAATCCGCCCTTTAAATTTTAAACAAATGCTCTCTGACTGTCACCTGGCTACAAACAGCAACTTATATTTCCAGGAATAGAGAGACAGCCCTGCCCTGCAGGAAGTGAATCCTGTCCATTAGCACAGAGGTCTCATTATATAGATGGACTTTGCACAGGATAAGATTATTATTAAAGGGCCAGTGTTAACAATTGTCTGAGCGTTTTCCCTCAAAAGAGCATCCTTTGCATTCTTCCCTCAGGCTGAATCTGGCTCTTAGATTGTAGAGTACCATTTCTAATGGACTTCTGTTGTAAACCTTGTTTCTTCAGGAGAAGGCAAAGAAGAAATCTTGAAAGTCACTTTTGAAGAACTAAGACAAGATATTGCTTTGTATGCTTCAGCCATGAGGAAAATGGGCGTGAAAATAGGAGACAGAGTTGTTGGTGAGTAAGCTTTTGGGTGGGGCTGAAAGAGAAATATCCTGAAGGAAACGGAGTGAGTTGTTGGGGTTACAGACACAAATACAGGAGGAGCACAGCAAAGAAAAGGCCCTTGTGCTGGTGCCTTTATATTACTATGAAGTATCTTTCTGAAGGGGAGGAAGTTGGATTAGCCTCAAGTTTTCCATCTCTTGAGGAAAACATAAGTGATTTTATTCATAACTTTTCACTGAGGTCAGTTTCACAACTTAATAAGCCTTCTGTGGAAGTCAAAAGTGAGCAAGATGTACACAGCCAGCCGGTGATCCTGTTAGTAATGTATAATGTCTCTGCAGCAATTTAAGCCCAGTAATATTTTCGTTGAATGCTGCTAGTATATGGCTTTATTTTGTACCTTTTTGGTCTTATGAAGAATAAACTATATTGGCTAAATTCAAGCAAAGTGGAGGCAAGTGCTATGCAAGTTTCTGCTGCTCAGCTCTGTCAGTGCACCCCACTGCTGATTTTTTTTTTTTTCTTTTTTGCATTCAGTTAGCTAATCTGAATAATATGTGTTTGAAATATAACATAAGATCTTTGGGGTGTGATCTCCTTTACTTCCGTCTGCATGTCGAATGTCAGGCTAATGGAACTTGCAAAAATGATGATCCACAATTCTTTCATTTTTGAAGATCTGGGTTGAAGTTCTCACGTGTGTGGATACACCTGGGGCAGGCAGGGAATGGAGTGCATCTTAACACTTGATACACCTGTTACGCTGCCACTGTCTTTACTCTTTCACCCATAGATTTCTCTTGAGCAGTATCTGGCAACTATGGTATATGTTGGTTGTGCTGGGGAGGAAACACTAATGAAATTCACTTTCACTTATGACTTAAGCGAGAGTTTGAACACAGATTCCAAATAATGATGCACAATCTTTTCATCTTTGAAGTCGCACTAATGGTATTCCCAAATGGAAATAGATGACATCCATGCCTCAACAATTTTACTCTACAGATCAGATAAGTGGATCTTTACCTGATGTATGAGTCTCGACTCAATGAAAGCAAAGAATACATCTTAAATAATATAAGATGAAATCCTGAAGTCCTTACACACATGAAATGCCTACCAAAGACAGTGGAGCGTTGCCTAATGAAAGAGTGCCTCAGATTTTATCCTGCTGGTGTCGGGTTCATAACTGACCGAGGAAAAACCACTTTAAATCTGAAACCAGCTTTTGGGTGAACTAATAGGTGGTGGGAAGCCCAACGCGAGAGGAACACGCAAATTTTAGTATTTGCATCTGTATCATTCCCATTTCCTCTCGAAGGGATGCCATTTCAGATGGCGGGGGGGGGGGGGGGGGGGGGGGGGGGGGGGGGGATGGGGGAATGACTTCAACTGTGAAGCCGGGGGCTGTGTGACAGACACAAGTAGATGTCAGAAATAAACATCGCCAGCACACTGCAGGCCAGCTGCTTTAAACCTTGTGGTACTGCAATGATTGAATGATGCACATGAGTAATCTGTTACACCTTACCTCAAAGATTGAATCATAATACTGCCCAACTGAAGTGCTTCTCATAGTAATAGTTTTTTCTTTTTTCCAGTGTACAAATGACTGAAATGCTAATAAATTTAGAATTGTCATCATGAACCTTAGGTTTACATTGAGGTCAACATATATTGATCAAATTACTGTATCAGTCGGATCAAAACTATATTCTATTCTCGTTTACAGAACTCCAAATTCAGAGTAATGGTTGAAAACCATGCAATTACTCCAGATTTACAATAGTGCTGAGGAGATCAGAGTTTGCCCCTTTTGAGTTTTAGTTGCAATTTCTGTTGGAAGCTGTGAGATAGCTATGGATAGGGCCAGTTTTTTTTGCAGAAAATCCCTAAGTAGTATGCGATATTGAAAAATCCATTGTGCGCAATTTGCAGATTTGTGAGATCATCCATGGGTGGTGGGGGTGGGAAGCAAGACATTTTACATTTTGAGCACCTAGATACAAAGTTGAACTAGGGGCTAGATTCTTAAACACATGCATCACAAGGTACTATCATCCAGTACTTGTGCACAGGTTAATGTAGGAGCCTCGGAAGGTAGCTCTTGCTCTTTTTGTTGAAACTCTGGAGATGAAGCTAGAAGCTGAGGCAATAGGGAAAGAAACCCATCTGGCTAATTCAGAACCACCCTACTGTCTTGCTGCTGACCATCATTTACTCTCTCTGATCTTTTTCCTTCAATTTCTTTAGGGCATTGTCCAAGGCACTTTAGAAATTGTATTCATCATTTCAGTAAAAGCACTGGTTTTTACTGAGATGATGATTCCATGACAGATAGCAATATACTTCAGTTGTGAAAGGTTAGAACTGATGAACCAAATCACCAAAGGTGACAATGATCCACTTGGCAGGTAAGGGTTTGAGAACATTAGAGCAAACCTTTTTTGGGGGAAGGAGAGGATAAAAGAAGGAGGGTTTGCAGTTGGCAGCCTGGAAGATGAGGGAGAGGCATGATTCATGGATCAGCAATCCACCCCTGCTCCCTGCCCCAGCAAAGATCAGTGAAATAGTGCAGGCCCAAGGCTTTGGCAGGAAGAGGCACAACATGGCAGGCCCAGGTGTGGGGGGTGGGAGGAGGGAGATGAGATAAAAAGTTTGGATAGACACTCTATTCTATAAAAATGTGCTGTAAAGTCAATCATACTTTTATGCTGTACAAAAGTAATTAAAAAAATAAAAATAGAAATCTTTTTTTCTGCTTATGTTAGAAAAGTAAATCCTGACTGCTGCCTTTTTCTCTTCCCTTCTCACCACTCCTGTCCCTGCCCTCAAGCATTTTGGCAATCTTTGGAGAGCTGAGTTGTGACATTCTTGCAAGGCTGAAACCGAGGTGGCAGCTGTCCAAACCTTTGGCAGAAGGAAGAAAGGGGGTGTTGAGTGTTAGGGTGGGGAAGCTGCTGCTCAGACTTCCACACCCACACGTAATATCACAGTCCAGGTCCTCCTTAAGATTGGCACCAGAGCCTAACCTGTTTTGAACATAAAAATAGCACATAGAAAACCTTTTGTTTTGAAAGAGACCTTTGTACATTTTACAGCAACAGTAATGGGCATAGTTTTTCCCCTCTTAGTGAATCATCTTTTCAAATGAGAGGAAATGCTGTTTAATTGAGCATTGTCTGACCTTTCCAATCACCTTGCATGATTTGGGTGCTCTCCCTGCCATTCTGGGCCCAGGAAAACCTCTTCATCTAAAAACACAGTAACAAGGTCTTGGATTGTTAGAATCTTAATTCCATGGAAGCCTAAAATATAAGGGAAAGTAACCAGCACATCCAGTTGACAGCTCTTATGAATGTTTTACTTTTAATTGTGACCTGCATTACAAGCTCTTCATCATAGTTAACATGTCCTCTGTTTTAAGTGCAGCGAACACCTCCACCACTACAATAATAAAGATGGAGGTAGGTGAACAATACAACATTGTCAGGGCTTTCTCCTTCAGCTTGATATCTGCTCTTTGGTCTTCAGCATCTTATCACTGCCAGATGTACTTAAAAGCTTAGCAGCCGTGAGCTGGCGGAGACCTTCAAGAGCAAGTGTTGTTTCAGACGCTGTGCCAACATCTGCCTTTTCTGTTTGGGGATGACCTGCAGGTCCAAGAGGTGTGTGGGAGGTGCAGTAGCCCATAGCAGTAAAACAAATGAGGGTCTAAACAGCTAAGTCAAATTACATCAATTCTGACGTACCTTCACCTCAGTACCTCTGCTAATATAGAGCTGGAAAAATAACCCCAACTTGCAAATAGCCATGACTGATATCAGGAATAAAATAAATTGGAGTTATTTGTTTCTTATCTCTGGACAGATTACTTTTGCTGTGCTCCTGGACTGGGTCTTCAGCCAACAATAAATATCCTCAGCCACGTTCAACAAAGCAGCAGTGCATTATATTGCTTAAACTAGTGGGCTAATACGGTTGCTAATGTGGTTTTAAAGCTTTCTAAGAGGATTGGTGGGTTCACTAATAGCCTAGGGTTATAATAATATTAGCCAGGGGCCCTCTTAAAATCCAAATAGGAGTGTGAAATGTTATGGTAGGGTTAAAAACTACTGTGTATGCTCGCGTATAAACCGAGATTTTTGTGCCGAAAAATGAGCTTAAAAGGCTAGTGTCGGCTTATACATGCATCACCGGTAGGGTTTACAGGGAAGTATCATTGTCAACCCCACTTCCCCCCCCCGCAGCCTCTCCCTGCTCCTCTTCCCTCCTGGTCTGGTCACCCCTGCACCTCTGGGCTTCCTGCCAGGTAAGGGGGGGCCAGAGGAGCAGGGGAAGGAGCCATGGGCAGGCAGAGGAGCAGGGAAAGGGCGGGGGCCGAGAGGAGCGGGAAAAAGCCGCAAGGGGGGCCCAAAGGAGTGGGAAAAAGCTGGGGGGGGTCGAAAGGAGCAGGGAAATGCCGCGGGTCGGGGAGGAGCAGGCAAAGGCTGCGGGTGGGGGCGGGCTGAGCCAAGAGGAGCGGGGAGTAGCCATGGAGGGGTCGGGGGGTGAGGAGCAGGAAAAAGCGGGGTGGCGGGAGGGAAAGGGGCCTTCTGTAATAAAGTTGACCCTCGGCTTATGCACGGGTGGCGCGTTTTTCCTGGATTTTGGGCTTTAAAAGCCAGGGCCGGCTTATATGTGGATCAGCTTATAGGGGAGCATATACGGTAATACTGAAACTCTGGCCTTGAATTGTCCCCTCGTTTTATACCAGGCATTTAGGAATAGGGTGGGAACTGCCTTAGGATTTTTCAACCTGAATAAACCTATGATATTCAGGCCAATTCCCCCCTCCCACCTTTTTCTGGTGATGTTTCAATGCCTCGGTTTCTTGGTGCCCATCTTGACTCTGCAAAGAGGCTTTCTTTCTTTTTCGGGAGGGGGGAAGCTCAGCATTTTCTGAAAATAGGGCCCCTTGTCTTCATTTCAAATTGGGCACCCAAACTTCCTGGCCATCTCTGAAAATTTTGGGCCTCCAACTTTTAGCAGGACTGACTTTAGCATTGTATTGTCACTACATATTTAAACTTAAAATCTCAGCAGAGCTCAGATAAATGGCGACTCATGTGAAATGCAGAGTCAAGACAAATCTGTCTCTGGAACCTACCGTATTTTTAACATGTTCATTTTCAGGCAGCATGTAGTATTAAGGCGTGACTTGTGTTGTTCCAGAATAGGTGTTGGAGATTAAATGACTTTCATATAGCTTCTGTTGAGGGACTTGTGAATTTTCTTTAATAAATTGTGATTTACACCACAGTGTCAATGTGGCAAAGTATTGAATTTTGTGGCATTTGTGCTGAATGACTTTTACAGGTAAAATGTCAATTTCAAGGATAGAATGAATTTTTTTACAGGCAACTTGCTTGTAAAATTAATCCTGCCCTTGAAAATAGACTAGCTAAAAGTCACTTTTTATATTTTTAAAGACTTTGTAGATGTTTTCCTTTTAAAATACATTTAAAAAAAAATTAATCATGAGTTGGGGATTTCATTTTTTCCATGCCCTCTGGAAGATTGATTTACAATAGATACGACTCCTGCTGCATTTGTTTTTATGGAAGTTGCATGCTTGTGATGTAAGTTTGTATATTCCCTGAGCCGGCTGTGAGTTCAGCTCAATTCCTGGTAGCAGACAGAGCCCCCTTTTTCCTTGGCCCCCAGTTTCTATCCATATGGGCAGAATTCTTACTTCCTTGGTATGACTATCCTCACTGCCAGTAGCTGAAGACTGTGTTGAGAGAGAGAATGACAGGGACAGACCGTTCTCCTTTTTCTTGCCTAAAGGAATAGTTTCCTCTCTGCCCCCACACATCAGCTGTGTGGCGGAGGAGAATGATAGAATCAACTTAGAAACATTCCCAAGCAGGAACTGAATGTCTCACCATGGTAAGAACAGCACTGGACAATCTAGATTCTGGTAGTGCAGTGCTCCCAGAATCCTGGACCTCTGGAGGAGGTGGGGAATCTGGTGAGAACATACCGGCTGGTTCACTAAGCATGCATGGGTGTTTCATGCTAGAAGAAGTGTGGCATGCTTGCTTTCAGTAAATATCCCTCATGTCGGACTGTCAGGGTTCTCCCATGTGGAAAGCACCACCTACCAAGTGTAGCTAGTTTGTCGGTTCTCCTGCCACCTGGATTTCTGTGTGGAAAGACCTCCAAAGCTCATTGCACCGTGTGGGCCAACGCCCACATCCTCTACTATCAGTACTTGGAGGCAGCATGGGATAGCGTGTGTGGGAGCTTGAGAAACTTATGAAGGGGATTATGTAACCTAGTTTCCTGAGGTAGCTGGGGATCAGGCTTGATGACCCAGGCTGTCTGTGCCGGCTATGGTGTTTTTCGCTTCCTACGCTTTCCTAGAATCCATTGATATAAACATGGTTTTATAGCATGGGAAATGAGGGGGAAAAAATCAATGCTGTTGATCATGCTGAGCTTTGTTTACAGTTAGTATCAGGCGAGCTCATTAGAACCTGCTTGCCTGTAATCCAGTTCTTTGTGTCGTGCAGATGCAAGAAAAAGGGATGTTAATCCAAAATTTCCCCTTGGATGCTCAGGATGGAACACATGAGGAGCTGGATCTCCACTGTTTTCCTGGCCTCAGTTTAAGAACACTGCTCTAGCCTATAAAGTGTAGGGTTGACAAAGATACTCATGTGCTTAGTCCCATCAAAATCAATGGGACTTAGGTGACTAAGTATCTCTGTGAATCTGGCCCTAACATGACTGTAAAAATGCCACTTTCTTACTCAACAGATCAGCTCATTGCTCTGTTAACCTGGCAGATCCAACACAGCTGAGAGGGTGCACTCTTGGGTATTGGTGAAAACTGTTTGATCAGGTTTCAGTCACTTACACCAATGCAAACCTATTGAAAGCATTGGGGGACGCCAAGGATACGACTGAGAGCATGATTGATTTGAAAGCAGTGAGTTGCACAGGTGTGGCTAAGGGTATAATGTGCCCTGCAGAATCTTTGGTGATGTGGAAAGGGCAAAAACTAGGTTGCTTCTCAATGTTCCCCTGTTGCAGGGTTAGCCGTTGGTTTCTACAAGCTTCTTTCCTAAACACGCTTGATTTGGAAACTGTTTAACCACAGTTACCTTGAGGCCAGACAGTGCCATGTTTGGACAAACGTATCAAAGTAGAGCCATGCTTTAAATTCTCAGTGACATGCTCAGTGGTTCAGAAAAATGCAGGACAATCCCCCTTGAAGTCTGTCAGTCTTCATACACCAAATACAAGGTCCTGAGCTGCACGAAGTGGGCTGTCTTATTTGTTTCATACCTACTGGTGGTGTAGGCTGGCCATGTTATGAAGAGAGCAATCTAATTTGAGGTGTTTCAATGCATCCTCTAAATCAACTTACTTAAGATTTTGCCTTCAGCTGTATTAGACTCCTAACAGTAAGCAAAGCCTTGTATGCTGGCTTTGATGAAGAGCTTCCACCTAGAAAATGGGAAAGGAAAATGCCCACCTGCTAGAGGAGAGGCTCTCAAGTGGTGGTCTGTGGAGCAACTTCTGATGCTGCTGAAATAATCTGAGTTTCCAGTCATGTCCTGCTAGTTGTGACCCAGTCCAAGGCTCTTTGGGTTCGCAGAGGAACTACTCAGTATTAATAAACATGAAGCCCTTTGCTCAAGGAGTGGGGATCTACCATACAGAATGAGCAGGCTGCTGCCATCAGCTGCCTTCGTCTTATTACGTGAAAATTTTGGGTAGTCTCCTTAGTACTGTCCCAGGTAACCAAATGGTGGAGGTGCTATAGGGAAGGTGTAGGCCAGGGAAGGAGAGGTCCAAGTAATCCATGCTCTGAAATGTCTGAAAGCCCCTTCAGAACAGGAATGTGGAGCCTTGCCTTGCAATCTGATTCCCAAGGGACTAAGCACGAGTTTACTAAATGAGCCTTTATGCCTTTGGGCATATGCCTTGTTTGAGTGCACTCTCTCCTGTTACGTGGTGGAAGCAATGTTGGTGATGTGTGCCATGAGCCTTATATTGATGGTCCCATATTTCTTCCAGAGACCCTATGTTGGGGTGTGTCAGACCTATATAATCTCTGATAAAGCGGCCGATGTGATGTTCCATAACTAATGCCGCAAAACCGAACAGTCCAGAAATTGGGGTGATTGGTCAGGCCTATTTAGTGATATGTAGGATGGTACAGAAGTATCTTAATCCACTTTAGAACCCTCCCCCCCTTTCAACTTATTCCCCCCCCCCCCCCAAGCAAATGTATGCTTTGCAAGCTGGAACCAGGAAGCTTCTTAACGTGCACCACAATAGATTGTCTCCTGCCTCTCTCCCTACCTAAAGGAAGAAAACCCAACCAAACAACAAAAAAGCCCCAAACCTAAAACTGATCCAACCAACCCATTGTGTGCCTATAAACCAGTAATCACTGGATTAAGGTTTAAAGGAGGGGTGGGGGTGGGGAAGGAGGATCTAGGGCCTTATTTCAGAAATACCCATCAGGACCGGGGTGGTTCTCCTGTGTTTTGGAAAATTCCTAACACATGGTGGGATAGATGGTACAACTTACTGCTTGAGAGCTACAGGTACTTGGCTCATTGGGAACCAGACCCTTGATCCTTAAAGAGCATTTTTGTAGATTGATGTAAGGACTCAATTTTTAACCTTGAGATAACTAATAAACCCATTCTGCATATTTAAGTACTTGGATGCTATTTACGTTCTTAGAATAGATAATAGCCCAAATCCATATACGGGTACCCTAATTTTAGATGTCATTTTGAAATTTGTGCTCTGAATCTCTGGACTCAATCCTGACCATTTAAGAATTAATCTCAACATCCCAATTGACTTTGATGGGGGCAGGATCAGCATTTTGAAAATCTAACCTCTCCTGACTTTTTATCTTGTTCCAATATCTCTGTAATAAAGGCTTGGATGTTGTTTAAATCTCAAAATTGTGTTGCTGGATGGTGATCAACTTGTATTTCAGGTTTGGGCAGTTAAAGCATTTTGAATGCAAAGTAAAAATGTGAAGAAAATATTGTGGCTGCGTTCCAGCTTGAGAAAGGTGCGTGTGCACTTACACAGGATATAGCACTTCAGGATCTACCTTGACTCACGTGTTGATTACGATCAGGAACGTGGAGCCAGCAAAAATTAGATAATCTTGAGCAGACACTTGGTTGGTTCTCTCCTGTTTGCACATCTGTCTAAACCGATTTTGGTAAAGTTTAGGTTACTTTAAGATCTGCCGATTTTAGGTCTCTTCTGTCTTTAACTACTGCAATCCTGGT
This sequence comes from Pelusios castaneus, assembly GCA_007922175.1. Classification (NCBI taxonomy): domain Eukaryota; kingdom Metazoa; phylum Chordata; order Testudines; family Pelomedusidae; genus Pelusios; species Pelusios castaneus. Next base: position 1,640,323 of record ML685954.1, on the reverse strand, counting down.
TGCAGGTTATTTGCCCAATGGCATTCATGCAGTGGAAGCAATGCTGGCTGCTGCGAGTATTGGTGCTATTTGGAGTTCAACTTCGCCGGATTTTGGAATTAACGTAAGTAGACTCGGCATTGCCCGTTCCAGGGAGGTTATAATCATGGAATCTGCCTTGTATCTGTTCAGAGTTGCTGAGTGGCGATGTGCTGGTTCCATTTGTTTCTATTTACCTCTGCTGCCATCTTGTGGCAAAACTCCAGGAAACTAGATTTCCTTCCAAATTTGAGAGAGGAAACTGCTCAGGCAAATGGTCACAGGATCTGGAAGTCGGAATCCCGCGAATTTTAATGAAAACCAGGTGTCCAAGACCATGATGAGGACATCTTTAAAATCTTTGCCTTGAATTGCTCACTTCCAAAATCTAGCTTGGGCTGATAGTGTTTAATAGTTAGTGCTTTCTCATGCTTAATTCACTCCCAAGAGGACAGATCACAAAAAGCCCTATGAGTTCATACCGGCTGGCACCCTTCTTGACAGAGGCCAAGGACTGAACAGGCCAGTGGTTTTCAAACCATGGGTAGTGGGTCGCAGACCCTTGGGTACTGGCTCATGGCGTCGCCTCCCACTGCCATGGAAAGACTAGAATGCTCAAAGATGTAGCTGTTGGGTCACAGTCATAAATGATTTTTTTCAACTGGGTCCTAAGAAAAAAGGTTTGAAAACCACTGGAATAGGCCATGAAAATGAGTTGTGTCCTCTCCGGAATGTGGCTGAAGCACATCAACAGTGTAAGAATATACAGCAAATGATGCGAGACCCCTTCTGACTCATCTGACAATTTGTGCCCTGAAACATGCAAGTCGACAGCTGCAGAAACTATTCCTGTTTATAAATGTACTTCTCTTTTGAATTGTACTTTATTTGCCTGCAGTGTTCATTGCCACAGGATGGTTTTACACGTGATTGTTATAAAAGAAAAACAATTATCTATTTTTCTGAGTTTATTTTTATTTTATAATCCTAGATCCTGCCTAGCAATTAGCTGCAGGATGGGGCAGAGCTCCATGAATCCAAATGCCGGAGGGAAAAAAAGAACACTGGCCCATCAAGTGAGAGGAAAAAGGAACTCTTTTGTAGATAGTCCTCTCTAGCTCAAAGCGCTCCTTATCTTCCTGAGGGCTAACATTTGAGCATTAGTATTAAGGATTTTGGAGTTAAATACAAGGACTGTGGTGTTCAAAGCATATTTCCCCTTTAAATGATCAAGGGTAGCACACAGCATTGCCACGTCAGGAAGTAACAAAGGATTGTAGCCGTGATTGCAATGATCTTCATGTGAATGCTAAACAAACTGTCCTCAAATGTTACACAGAGGATGAAAGGCAAGCCAAACCTTCTCATATAAATCTCCCTTGGGAGGTGCTCTGAAAGCTAATAGGCAGCCAGTTTCTAATCATTTTGCTGCTTCAGCTTCTGTGCCATGGCACAATCCTTTGGCTTTCTAATGGGAAATGTATCTTGTACATGAGGCAGTACTCTGTGCATTCTGTCTCATGTTTGTATACTAGAGATCTTTGGCTGGAAGGAGCTGAATGCAGAGCTGGCTTTTGGGTTAGATGAAGCAGGCGCCCGCCTAGGGCACTGAGCAGCAAGCGTGTCCCAGTGGGGTGCTGGGACTGCAGGGGGGTGGGGCCAGTGGCAGGGAGCCCTATTGGGGCCCTTAATGGATCTTTGTCTAGGGCCCCAGATGGACTAAGGCCGCCTCTGGCTGAATGAATGCAAAGCATTATCTGTGATAGGGCCCAGCACAACATAGGAGAGTGCCTTAGTTATCTTTCCTCCCCAATCTCGCACACCAGCTGCTTGTTTCACTTCCTTTTTCCTCTCTTTGGGGAACAGCTTGGGCGGTACACAACTCATTCCTGACCTCATGTTCCTTGCCGTTAATTCTTCGCCATTCTCTCATGCTTTCCCTCTGGGGAGCTTTAGAGGCCCTGTTAAGTCCTGTGACACTCCTCTGAGACAAGTGTCAACCCCATTTTACAGATGAGACTGAGGCACAGAGATCAAGAAACTTGCCCAAGTTTGCAGAGGAAGCCTGCTGCAGAGTCAGTGTTAGAACTCAGACTTCCTGACTATCTTGTGCCTTAATGAGCAGGGGTTGATTGCTTATTCACCAATTTAACCAAGTTTCGGGCTTGCCGCAGCACAACCAGACCTTTCTTCTTGAGTGACTCGCTTATTCCTTTTCAGGGATTTATTACGAGAGAGAACTGGCTTTTTGTTTCCTCAAGGAGGTGAATTGTTGGAACATAAGCAGGGCCTGTACAGGTGGAAGCTTAAGGGTGTGCTTTTTGTCAATCAGAAATGGAAACCCAACTGCCACAAAGTAGATGAACTTCTTTTTGCATGTGGGTCATCAGTGATATTAAGGCAGTATCTTAGTGGGTGTAGAGCTAGCTGTCTTTACATGGACTTTTTCAAACAATCCATGGGCTTTCTGGGATCTGACTTGTTAACCCAGGAACGAGCAACGGTGAAACCAAACGTTCAGCTCAAATATTCTCCCTGGGGTTGGTCCATCCTAGTGTTGTTTGCACAGGACTACCCTCTAAAGAGCTACTCCACATATAAAAAGTGACTTGTTTGTTAGCCTACCATCTGTTTTGGTGACTTAGCAGAGCCCCCTTTAACTCTTTCTCAGTAGGATCAACATCTGCCAACAGGGTGAGGTGTTTGAGGCTAATATTATGAATAGAAATGTAGGGCTGGAAGGGACCTTGAGAGATCATCTAGTTCAGCCTCCTGTGTGGATGAACCATCCCTGGGTAGTGTCTGTCCAACCTGCTCACAAAAGCCTCCAGTGATGGGCATTTTCCAACCTCCCCTGGAAGCCCATCCCACTGCTTAAATATCTTTATAGTCAGAAAGTTTTTCCTAATACCTGCAGCAAGGAAGATTTAGGTTGGATTAAGCCTGTTACTACTTGGCTACGGCATCAGTCTTTTAGCTCTGCCAAAACGCTCTCCACGTGGGTCCTTAGGCAGTGATTGCATTCTGCAGCCAGCTGGAGGGGAGCCGAGGGCCACTTTGAAAACTCCCGAGGGCCATTGATTGGAAACTACTGGTCTGATTCATCTGAAGTCGGGGCTGAATCTGAGTGGTGCAGCTGAATACCAGCCCGGTTTTCCAGTATCTTGGAAAGCAATTCTGAATTTTGATGGACAGAGCCACATTGAGTCACTATGGATAATCTTGCGTTCTGCATCTTCCTATCGCTTTGCCACCGCCGAGTCTGACAAGCAGTATAGAAGCTGGTGCTCTTTTGTATCTAAAACCATAGTGTAGTTACTCGGTTTTTGGATAGAACCGTTGTCTTTGCAGGATGCTGCATAGAAAACACTAAAATGGTCATGACATCACAGTTCTTACTTGACAGCTTTGAGCAAGCTGACAGTCGTTTATCTGCTTTGAAGTATAGACAGTATCCTATGGGTTTGGAAAGTCATACTGAGAGCAATCCTAGATACAAATCACAATAGTAATACAGGAATATTGAATTCCTGTTCATTCTTACAAGGATTTTGAGATTAAAAGTGTTGTGGGGCAGGGACTGTTGCTTGTGTTCATATTGCAGAAAGCACAGTGGGGCCGAGCCTCTCTGTCATTTAGGTGTTACCTAAGTGTAAATGTTCAGTAATAATGAGACCTTGCAGTTTGCCAGAAGTATCAAGCCGTTGTGGTGCCTAGTTAGCTCTAGAGGGCACCATAATTCCGTTTTCTTGAAAAAAACGTAATTTAAAAAAAAGAAAATAAAGAACCAAAACAAATCAAACCTCCCCATCTTGTAATCACCAGTATAGTCTACAAAGATTTTCTGCTTATCTGAAACTGACATTACAGAGCATGTTCTTTGCATTGTTGCATCTCATTTGGGCTAATATGCTGAAGGCTAGGCAGGAGACAGAAGGGACTGGAGGTGGATGGGAGAGAATAAATGTCCTGCTGAGCAGATTTGAGGTGAACTTTTTTCAGTTAAATAGTTCATTTGCTGAAAAATGAAGTTTCAGGGTGGCTGAAACTATTTGCGTACTTGGGTCTAATCTGGTAAATCTCTTCCTTTTTAAAAACAAATTTGCTGGAAATTAAAATTGGAAAGTCAACAGTTCAAAATGTTTAGTTGCAGAACATTTCATTCTGAAATTTAGCTTGATCTGCCTAACTTTTTTATGGTGAAAAACCTAAAAACAAAATGAAAACTTGGAGGAGAAGGAAATCTACATTTTTGTGTTGAACAAAAGATTTTATTTGAAAGTGAAAACTTCCCTCAGCTCTGCTGGTCCGGTCTCTGTCTTCAGTGTTTTGGGAGACTTTTCTGCTGTTGTCAATTTTATGATGCCAAGCAGTCTTTATAGTGCTTAATTCTTCAACTAACACACTAGAGAGATGAAGATGTTGTCTGCTGAGATGTTTTATTAATAGGATTTGGTCTTTGCTGTTGATTACAAAACCCCTTTTTAGGAATGGTTTGGTATGTGAGGTAAAATCCACAAAGTGGTAAGAAGGGTTTATTGCTCAGCTGTGTTAATACTCATGGTCCATTGCGGGAAACAGACCCCACTTTCCTGGAGAATAAAGTCTCAATGTTTAGCAGTTGTGACCTGGGGACAGATGCTCAAAGAACTGCATGAAGTTTTTTGTAATGTCTAATTATGTTAATACAGTTAGTGTCTCCTTTACTAACTAACCTTCCTTAGCAGAATAAATGATTTCAAATTGATGTCATTCCAGTCTTTCTATTGGATGCATCTTAAAAAAAATCCCCCAAACCAAAATGTCTTTGTCTCTTGTACAAACAAATCCATTGGTCTGCTGCAGTGGTTTGAGATACTGGCGGCCAGATGCACAAACATATTTTGGTGCTTTATGATGCAGTTCAGTGCCTTATGCTAGTTAAGAATCCGTCTCCTTTATAGTCAGTGGGCATCCGGTGCCTAACTCACTTATGCACATTTGCACCTAGCTCCATCGTAGGCACCTAAATGCTTTATAAATCCAGTCCTAGAAGTAACAGTGTTGCTGTGATGCTCTGAATAATCCAACTGTTTGAGACAGGCACTGGGAATATGAAATGGATTGGTGCTCTCTCATCCTCTGTTGCTTAAAACGTTGGGGTTGGATGAAGAAAACAGAAGTGATTGGTCTCTTACTATCGTCCCTCTACACTGTCATGCTTGTTCTCTTCTTCATCTTTTGTCATGGTTTGCAACAGCAGCCAGCAGCTTTTTCCCTTTGCAGTGCTATTCATTGTTGTGTTACTTGTCTTTCCTCTTTTTCCACAGGGCGTACTGGACAGGTTTTCCCAAATTCAGCCGAAGCTGATCTTCTCTGTTGAAGCTGTCATATACAATGGCAAGGAACATAACCACATGGAAAAACTGCAGAATGTAGTAAAAGGTACTTCACTTCGGACCATGTTATCTCATGCAAAGTTTGAGGTAAACTTTAAAGCTCTTTATAAGCAATGAGGAAGTCAAATCTTATTTAGGCAAAATTATTTAGCTGTTTGGGGTTTTTCTTCTTAAAAACAGCAACTAAGAATCTTGGTTTTCCCCTTGATGTGAATAATTCACATGGAGTGACTCCGGCAGCGTGAGGGGGAAGGAGCAAACTGATGGAGTTAGCTGAGCTGATTTCTTCTCCCATCACCTCTTCCTGGCTCAGTTATATGGGATTAGGTCTTTCTCTATTCAGAGAACAGCAACCCTGGGCACATTTATATACGTATGAGGAAAAATGTCACGTGCTTATGCTGAACAGAAGCAGGCAGAGTATGCTAGCGGGTAGAGCATTGGACTCAAGACCTGGCTTTATTCCCATGCCTGCTGGCTGACCTTGGGCGCCATTTAATCTCTCTGCCTCTGGGGATGATGATACGGTTCCTTTTTAAAAGTGTTTGCGAGCTACTGATGAACAATGCTCTATAAGAGCCGGGTGTTGCCGTGTATGTTCACATGGCCAAACTCTGCTTGCATGTATGCTCGTGAAACTTGTCCTCACTGGGGTTGTATGGATTTAGCTGATAGAAAAATTGGGCCTGTGTGACTCTTTCTAATCTTCCTTATGTCAATGTTACACTGTATTTACACCCAAGTTTCAGTCTCTTGGGTGCTGATGCAATTTGACATTCAGTGACAAACAGAAAGATGGGAGTTGGGAAAAGGTGGAATTGTTTCCATTACCCAGTACATGCATTACACAAACTAACCAAACAGAGAAGAGGCCTTTTATTTATGTAACTGAAAATAAGTGAATAATGGTTTTCCTGCTCAACTTCTTTTTCCCCCCCACCAGGACTTCCAGATTTAAGAAAAGTGGTGTTGATTCCATATGTTTCATCGAGAGAGAGGATAGATATTTCTAAAATACCAAACAGGTAATGGGAGAAAATCAAACTTTGAGCACGTGCTCTCTATCAAAACTAGAGCTGGGATGACCCAAAAACCTATATAAGTTTTTCTCACCACTGCTTCCCTGAAAGTTGGGAAATGTAGTATTTGGCTGTTAGTCTAGTTACAGACACCTTCTCATAGGCTTGACTTCATGTCATCTGGGAAGAACTTGTTGCAGTCTTATTTCTGTTGTGGGAATGCCCAGAGGTCGCAGTAAGGGTCAGACTCCTGTCATGTACAAGGATTCTCAGGCTGCAGTAATACAAATCTCATGGAGAAGAGAAAAGACATCTGACATAACAGAAAAGTCCCTCTTAGATCTCCGGGGTAATCTCGACAGCGCACTGTCAAACAGATTTTTATACCTTTTTTTTTCTCACTTGATTAGGTGTTTAAGATTCTTGTTTTAACTTGTTTTTGTATGTTTAGCATATAACTTAGGGTCTGACCCCGCAGGCCTTACGCAAGCAGTTTTATTGGATCAGAGCTATTCTTTGATTAATGCCCCTGTGAGTGCTCCATGCTAGGTAGTGTCTATGTGCCTGCACTGCTTCTCTCCCGTCACCAGGCTAACCAGTGTGTGTGTGTGAACCCTCCTCGGTTCCTTCTCACCCACCCCAGCTAGAGGTGACTCTATTGCTGTCCATTCACGGATCACTAACTCTTTTAGAATTTATTTATCGCGTGAGCTGCCCTGGGAGGAAAGTCTCACATCATCAGACGCTTGAAGATGGGCGCTTCCATTCTGTAAGTTCCCCATCTGCAAGCATCTGACAAGGGGAATTTACTCCCATGAAAGCTCATGGAATAAATAAACTTGTTAGTCTTTGAAAGCGCCACAGGACTCCCTGTTTCTTTTGCTGAACTAAATGAACATGGTTACCCCTTGGGATCTTTTCGAATTGGTAATTTTAGCTTCACTTGAAGCTTTTCTTTGTTACTTCATTGATATTTGGCCAGTGTGGGGTTTTTTCAGTGGGGGGTGGGGGCTTATTTCTTGCCAACCCTGGCAAGCGGGACCCCACTGGATAGGGATATGCCTGATTCCTCAGACTTCCAAAAGTCCCTCAGTTGCCAGGACTCTACTCCAGTGACTGATGGCCACTGGCAGTGTATTCACTGCCTAGGAGAGCCACTTGTGTTAGCAACTGAAGCCCAGGTCCAGGAGAGACCACGAGTGAAGACGTAAATTCCTACTCATGGAGTTGGCCCTTCAGCCCCTGAGTCTTGATGCGACCGTCCCCTTTGAAGGGAAGTGAGCCCAGAGAGATGAGCCGCTTAGTCAGGGCTCAACAGATTCCAGGTGCCAGGTCACCGTGGTGACCAAATGTTGCATAGGAGCCAGATGTGGGGGTTTGTTTCTTTGTTTTTTATAATTTAGGAGCTGGCAGTTTTACTTTTAGTCACTAGAGGGCGCCCCTCTGCTTCATTTTTTTTTTGCTGGGGAGCTAGGTAGCCTAGGGAAAATGCATGCCCTCTGGTGACAAAAAAATCAAATCAAATCGTCGGCTCCTTTAGGGATTTGGCCCCATGGTGGGGGTGGGGTGAGTTTCAGCAGCGAAGGGTGTCCGATGTTGGCACCTTGCTTTGAAGCTGGGTGCCGAGCTGAGCGACACTTTTGTCAACCTCTGCTCTAAGAAGAGGTCTGTAGCGAGCCCTGATCAAACTGAAACCTATCTCCAGCTCCATCAGTACAGATGGCACCAGAGCTGTCCAAGTCCTCACTACTGCTCCAGAGCAGGATTCGGACAATGCCTCTGGGGGGTTCGCAAAGGCATAATGAACCTCTCTCCCCAACCTAGACTTCTCGCTTCCCATTGGGATCTCAACCTGACCAGCCCACCATTTGATCCCAGGGCAACTTGTTCACTAACTCACCTCTCAATGAAGGCTGCATTTCTGATTGCCATTACCTTTGCAGAACGTACCAGCCTTGGGACTCAGCTGCAGACAGCAGAATTGATCTCACAGTGCCATGATCTGTGGCAGACTCGACAGTGGAGCACCCATAGGGACACTACTTGATGAAGACGACGCTCATCTTGTGCGGTAACAATGGTTCTTTGAGACATGTCCCTGTGGGTGCTCCATAGCCCACCCTTCTCCCCTTTACTTTGGGGTTCTTGTCATGGACTGCGAGAGACATGGAACTGAAGAGGGAATAGCTGCACACACTGGCTAGCCTTGCAGCAGGAAAGAAGCAGTGCATGTGCAGGCTAAATGGACCTTGTTACCAAAATTCTCCAATTGATGGTGCAGGGACGCAGACACGCCTACAGTGGAGCACCCCACAGACGTGTATCTTGACGAACCATTGGAACTGGCTTGTAATGTCTGTGAAGCCTTAGCAATTCTGTTTGCACTGTAAACTGGACCCACTTTGTAATTGGGCCCCCTAATTGAAACTGTACTTTAATATTTCCCTTGAAGGGCCTGAGCCTTTATTCCAAGCCATTACTCAAATATTTTCTCAGGCCTGTGTATCTCTCTTAAGACCTGTCTATATTGAGAGGAGTTGTAGAATGCCCCAGCTTGCTGGATTCAACTACAACGCAGGGAAGTCCCAGCGTGTGGCTCAGTGTACAACTACTTGAATGTGTAGTGGGCTAACTTGCACTCTGAGACTCCCAATGTGCCTATAGCATGGATGTTAACTGGACTGCAGACTGCTGTCTTGCAGATTCACACCTTGGCTTGCTGGGCAGTGATTCACCATGTAGACAAGCTTTCTGGTTGTGTGATAGGGGCTATAGGAGTACCTGATTTACTGCTTCTGCCTCTCTCGGGGCTTTTAAGGCTGACCACTGCTTATATAAGTGCACATTTCTAGGCCTGTCCTTAAAATATAGCCCTTAATGTCGTCTTAAGCGTTTTGTTGACACTTTATTTTCAAGAAAACCCCCAAACAACTAAGCCATTTAAACAAAGGTCTGAGAAGCCAAAAAATAAGAGTAGGGTTATAAATACAGACCATATTACGGTGAGAGGGCGGTTTGGCTCTGGAAACGATCTCATAGACGTCGGTGATTGACTAGCAGTTAATTTTGTTTTTAAAGTTGAAGTAGTTTTAATTAGTTGCTTTTCCCTCTTTCCTTTGTGCAGTGTCTTTCTAGAGGATTTCCTTGCTTCTGGGAAAGGTGACCAGGCTCCTCAGCTGGAGTTTGAACAGCTGCCCTTCAGTCATCCTCTCTTTATCATGTATTCCTCTGGCACAACAGGAGCCCCAAAATGCATGGTTCATTCAGCAGGGGTAGGTCTTCCCTCCTCTGGTACAGCATCGATTTATAACCATCTGAGCTAGATTTTTTTTTTTTTAAGTATATATGGTGATGTTAGATCCTGTTAGTTTTAAAGTGGGGCTGGTTGGTTCAGTGGAGTTTGATTACTCTGAAACCTTTCACCTCTAGGTCAGTAGTTGAAAAATGAGTCCGTAAGGACCAAAAGTCATTGCTATTTGGAGCTTATTTGGATTGTTCATGAAGGGTCTTGGCACACTTACCAGTGGACAGGTATCCATCATAAAACCACAACCACTGTTTGTCCAACTGACATCCTAGTTGGTTAAAATAAACAACGGAATGAACCTGGGAGACTGGTCAAGTGTGAGGGTCATTCTCAGAGGTGATACAAGGAAGTTTGCCCTCCCAGACCTGGCCTTTGGTGGGAAGGACTGGAGGGTTTACACAGAGGGGGAAATCCTCTGGTCCTTCTCTGCCCCCAAACACTCTGTATGGTGCCACTTGGTGATCCCTTGAGGCCTCATCTGGCACATGAAGCAGTCATTTTGGGAAGCAAGTCCCAGGTTTGTGGGAAAGAATGAAGTAAGTATTTTTGTGAGAAATGGGCAGCTGTTGGTAGCTGCTGAGGGTTCAAAATGCTGGGGTGAAGACAGGTTAATGACCTGACAAGGTGGCCAAAGGTGTATTTTAAATGCAGCTGACCTGAGAGATTAAAAGATCTAGATGTAGAAAAGGGAAAGGAATTTTTCCTCTTTCTAAGTGTTGCAGGTGGACGCCCGAAGACAGGCAGGAGCTAGCAACAGTGGGTTCGTTGCCCGGAGTGCGCAGCACCAATAACCACACCACGGCGGAGAAGCACTCTAAGGTTTATTTGAGATCTCAAGCAGGCACACGGAGATGGGCACGTCTCAAATCATGCGCACCCCCTCCCAGTTGCAGTGTCCCTTATATATGTGGGTTGTTTATGGGGAGCTTTGGCCTTTGGTGTATGTGGCGCTTCCCCACCTTCCTCTTTTCAGGGTTTCTATGTGGGTTGCTGCAAGCTAAAACCGGCTTAGACGGGTACTGTTATTCCATTATGGGGAACAGGTTATCAGTTCCTGCAACCAGGGAACAGCCTTATATGGGGTGGTTGTTGGGATTGTTATGTCCCAGCTGTGTCTGAGTCTGGAGCGAAGGGGTTTCATCGACACTGTGGCCTTCCACCCCCCCGAGTTACCCAGTGCGTGACCCCAGACTACAGCCAGGGGCACTAGCATAAGGTTCTATTATCTCTGGAGCTACTTAGCTTGCGCCTGAATCTTCCCCCTCGTCTTCATCTGCCTCATTCTCCCAACGTGGCTGGAGCCACACGGTGGTGCTGATATGTAAGGTGGTGGTACTCCGCTGGCCTACTCAGCCCAGCCACAGGGAGCGAATGTGACAGTGTGATTGATGCATGGGAAAGGGGGCAATCCTTTGCAGGAGCTTTCTGTGCTGCACTGAGCAGCTGCGCCATTCCTTATGGTGGGGCAGTCTTTTCTTCTGACCTCTGAATTGACTGGCCTGGTGTTATTATGGCACGAGTGGCTTTCCTTGCCTGCTGTATATGTTTCACTTTGAATAGGGGCATGGCTACACTCATGATGGTGCCGTTGACCATGTTGGATCGATTGTGCGAGTTTGATTGTCAGTGAAGACATGCTTAGTCGAACCCGGAAGTAGCCAGAAGTCCATCTATTAAGACCACCCCGGCAAGTAGCATAGTGCTGAGTCAATGGGTCATTTCCCGTTGACACTGCACGGTGGGGACGCCGCAGGAAGCAGGCGTTAGGAAGGCAAAGGGAGATGCGCAAGTTCTTTTAAGGAACGTGTGTATCTCCCTTCGATAGTATAGACCAGGGCTGCGGTTGGGGCCCCAGATGCCTGCCCTAGAAATGTGCACGCATCCATGTGCTCATGCATCCTTTGCACACTTGATTTGGGCTCCACTCTGGAAAATGACTCTCTTTGGCTTAATCTTGCCCCCACTTTGAAGCAGTTGGAAGACTCGCATTGACTTCAGTGGAAGCAGGGTTGGACCCATATTGTTTAAAACTTGTTTTCCAAGAAAGTCTTTCAAGAACCCTGCCTAACAGAAGCTGAAATTTAGTTTCAGTAGTCGCACATACAAGAGGAGGTGAAATGACACAAGAGTGTGTTGAATAACTGTTGATTGCAGTGCACTGACTATAGCTTGGATTATCTCATTGATCTTTTTACAGGAAACATTTTTCCTTTTAATTAACTTAATTTACCTTGTGCAATGTGTTAAGCTCATATGTTTCCTCTGCACATCTGTTGTTGTCTATATTGAAATGCTAGCCGTAAAAAACGTAAAAGGCGCCAAACCGTTGAAAGGATTTAAAATATGTTATTCTGCAGGCAGAAGGAATAAGGGAGTGTGTGAATTTTTTGTTTTGCCTTTTAAAACAAAAGTCTAATGTATTAATGATCTGAAGAGAAACAAGGAGGTGGTTGTGTGGTGGTTGTCTTTATTCTCTAGCTAATTATCTAGTAATGTTTTCGTCTTCTAAATCATAGAGACAGAATTCTCAATTCTCATTTCCCTTCCACTAGTTTCACACTTTGCTGTTACTCCTCACTTGAACCTGCGTAAGCAAAAGGAGACTCCGGCTTTTCACAGAATCTGAGACACAAAGGGATAGATTTTCAAAATTGCTCAGCAGCCACCTACCACCCTGACCTTATTTACATCCCATTTTCTCCATGGCTGTAATTCATTGTCTGTGGGATTCATCTTTAAAAATTTTATTCTGGTTCTCGGGTTCTGAAATAGTAAAATGTGAACTGGCAAAAAGAGCCACCAAAAAAAAAAAATGTTTAATTGAATGTAACCCCCTGCTGTATAGTCTCAATACTTTCCACAGAACTGTAATGCAAGACTCCCATTTAAAATCCTGTTCCTGCAAAGACATAAGCCTGCTTTTACCTTTACAAATTATGAGCAGTCCCGTTAAACACATGCATAACTCTTGTGCAAGATAGCTCCTAAATTAGTGGCTGGGATATGGCAAAGCCCTGAGTTTTATATTTGAAATGCAGGTTGTAGAAAATAATCTGTAGCTAGATGGCAGCATTATAACCTATCAGGGCATTGAAGTATTAGCAGGTAAAATCTAGACAGGCTCCTCTGAGATGCTCAGATTTGCTTGTATATTTTTCTTTAACATTTTTTCCTGCCTAGCCCCTAAAGAACGTGTTACTTGCAGTACTTTTTGTTTTAAATTTGATCTATAATAGATTTTCTTTCAGCATATATCTTGCTTGATTGATGTGAAGTCCCTAATACTTCACCATGAGCACTCGCAAAAGTGCAAAGCCTATCTTTTTTTATTATATCAGCCATGTTAATATGTCACTGTAGTAAAGTGACTCAGGGAAGCAGGTTATAAATTCCTTGGTCCTAGAAAGCTGCTCTTTAATGACAATCCCAAAAGTACTTTATCCACACTTCCAACGCAAGAGAAAAGTGAGCAGTAGTATAGTTCAGTGCGTTATTTGCCAGCAGCGCTTGGAGGAGTGGAATTTTCCACACTGCCGGTCATCTGACTGCTTAGGAGGAGATTTCTCTGGTTATGTCTGCAATCTCCAGAGAGTTAAAATAGGAGAGTGCTTGAGCCCAGGTTGTGACCTAGTATACAATAATGTGTGTCATGACAACTAAGTCTAGAACAACTTTGGGTCCCTCTTTCCCGTCAGCTGGGTGTACTGTCCACTTGCAGAAATGGACCTGCAAAACTACAGCGGCCTACAAACAGGTATAGGCATAACTCTGCTGTTTAGTTTCCCTGTGTAGACGAGCCCTTATGGGCCATATAGGGTGATGCAGTTTGAGGACTGACTATGGAGTGATGCTGCTGTTCTGTAGGAAGCTGCCTGCTTCAGTGCAGGTGCTGCTGTGAGGGAGGGTGGAAAGTGGCATGAAAGGAGACTGGAGAATGCAATCCATGTTGATGTGGATAGGTATGGGAGCTATTCATCACTTGTCTGGGTTTTTTTACCTTGGAGGGGTGAAATTAAATACCTGTCTGTAATCCAGAAATATGCCCCGGTATTAAGATATTGAAAAGAATGCTTCACCACTAGATCTTTGCTTTACATTTGCATAAACTCATTTTCCCCCTTCTCTTCTATTTTTCAGGGCACACTAATTCAGCACCTGAAGGAGCATATTCTTCATGGCAACATGACCAGCAATGACATTATAATGTACTATACAACGGCAAGTGGGGCTTAAGACATTTATAAAACAGTCTTGTTATAAAAAGGGAGGGTATTTCTCACACCACTATAAATACAGTTTGATGTATTTCCAGTGATGTTCTCTATAAGGATAGCTGCTGTCTTTTACATTGGGTTAAAAAAATCAGGTGGACTAACAAAATGCAATTGGAGATCGTCTGAAGAGTCAAACTTGTGTTAAATGCTCCTGATCTAATTAGTGAGAGAAATGGGTGGTGGGTTTTTGTTTCTTAGCTTTATTGCTGTAATGACATCTTCAAAGCATGCATCTCATGGGGATCTGGCCGTGCTGGAGAGGAGTGACAGTTTTACTTTCTTCATCTTGCTGCGGTGGCAAGAATCTGTATCTTTCTGGGAGCTCAGAGGAGGGATACCTAAAAGGCTATGAACTTGCATATTTTGGGGCGTGAGCTAGTCACTTGGGAACCCCATAAATGCACTGGGATGTCTCTTTTTGCACCTTCCTCTGGTTCTGGCCCCATCAGAGATTTAGTGGGGTCCTGATGGATCACTGGTCTTAACCATTGTGGAAATGTGGACGTTCTAAATTAGTGATGTTTCTAATACTAATAAAATGAGGAGAGGAAATCTGAGTAGCAGTTTTATTTGGTGCTAGGGTGGTTAACAGTGCAATTTAGGTTTAACAGTGATTTCTTTTTACGAAAAGGAGAGCTGAAGTGAGTTGTTTGAAGGCTTTTCAAATGCTTTAAATATTAATGCCACATTAAACCATGATGCACACGGTGCTTCATATGGTCATTTATATGCTGTCGAGGAAGGTGTAAATTGTTTTCTGCAGGTATTCGTTTAGATCAGAGTAGAATTGACTTGCAGTCCTGTACATGCTATAAAAGGAGTTTTTGCTTGGCTAGCTTATGCTTCCCTTGTGAATTTGTGGTAGTAACAGCTAACCTACAGTGTTTCCACAGAGGAGTCTAGTTCTTTTTTTTACATTCCTCCCATCATTGTTTAGACTCAAACCTGAATAGTACACAAGATAGTACAAGTAGAGGCGATCAGCAGAAGTGTGTAATCTTAGGTCGTAGTAGTTTGAGGCAGGAAGAATATAAGGAAATTAAATATTAGTGCTTAGCTCATAACAGTCCTGCCGAAGGCCAGAAGTGGGGCTGTTAAAGCCCTCGTCATAAATTAGACAGCAAGCCCCACCTCTTCTAGGCAGCTCTGAAAAAACACTCTCTCCAGTGTTCGGAACCTGTTCCTGGCTTAACCTTTATATGATTTTGCCTGTTTTTAGCACAGGCAACACAGCAGTGTCCTGTAAGGAGATGCAAATGGACAGCGAACACTGGAACTTGCATAGTTTGATTGAAAGCTTTAAAAATGTTGGGATATATTGCATTGGCATATGATGGGATTCAGTGCAAAGCATCAATGGAGTGTCCTAAAATGCATACTAGATGCTACAAACCAGGGCAGAATTGGTTTTTTAGTTCTCTTAACTGTCACTTATCCTATGAAGTATTTTGGGTTAAATACCAAACCAAGTACCACCTAAAGTATTTGTGAAAGTTACTACCTAAAATAAAAGAATATTGTATTTTTGGTCTCATTAGCAGGGGAAGTGTTTTTTTTATCCCAAATGATGGTAATTGATGGGTAAAAGTAAATGAGACTCTGCTGTTTCGCGTATGGCGGATTCTCCATCTCTTGATGTCTTCAGCTTAAGACAGGGCGTCACTTTGATAGATGTGCTTTAGTTACATTCAAGTTACTAGATTCAGTACAGGAACAACTTAGTGTTATCCAGGTGGTCAGCCTGGGTATCCAGTGATCCCTTCTGGTCTTAAACCCATGAATATATTATTGAGGTAACTTAAAACGGGCATACATGTTTTTGGGCCCTATATTAATTCTTTGTGTTTTTTCCCTAATATTTTGAAGACTTGAAATAAGGTTACTAAAGCAGGGGCCAGGTTCTGATTTAGCTACGAGTGTTGGAGTTAGCCAGGATTTTCAGTGATGCTAACAGTTGAAACTGGTCCATGAATTCTGATTAATTGACTTGCTATAAATAAATAAATGCAGTGGTATTTTCAAGTAAAATCGAAAGCCTGAATTTACAGGTCAATAAATAGTTTGGAGATGTGAACTTCTAGTGTATGTGAGCTCACAAAGATGGAAACTAACGGGGGTCTTGTCTGTTCTAGACCGGCTGGATGATGTGGAATTGGTTAGTGTCTGCACTTGCAACAGGAGCGTCGGTGGTCTTATATGATGGATCTCCGCTTGTTCCATCACCCAATGTGCTCTGGGATTTCATTGACCGACTAGGGTAGGTAAACAAGATGCTATATAAAAACTACCTCTCATAAGTCCTAGAAATGGCTGTGTTCACTCATCAGTCTGTTACTAATCCCACACAAAACAACTTTGTTAGAGGCTTATTTGCTTGATCTGGAGCCAGCATACAGGATGGCATAGTTCAAATTTTGGCTTAATTTAGGATACGCTATTGAAATCTTAGACTGAAACAGTCTTTTAGAGAGAATGAAGAGACAAAGGGTTGAATGGTGTTTTTTAAAATTCATTCAGGCATTTGGATTCCCAGTAAACAAAGACTGTCAGTGCAATGGTCTGTTCGGTGACTTTTCAAAAGCCAGTAATTGGGAGCAGTCTGGAGAGTAATTTCTCAGCACACTCAGAATTTGCCAAATAAGAATCTTTGTTTCAGAAACCTGAATATGGTGCTGGGTGATGACTCGAGCTGTTCAGCAGGGCTGCCTGTATTTTTATATTTTGTTTTCTAATCTGTTTTTGTCAAGCAATTTATTAATTGTCCCCCTAGCCTTGTGTGAATGTATCAAGGTGTCAGGTGCCCTCTGTTGGGGTATAAAGAAATAGCAGAATTTAACCAAGCAGTTTTTAAAATCCTTAATGATATTTTACCATTGTGCACACTGAACAGCGCATTGATTTTATAACTCTATCATTTTGCACATGGGAGTTAAACAGGTCTTTTACATTTGACTTTCAATAACCAATGTAGTTTTTAATTACTTAATGCTCAGTTTTAATGCATTTCTGGTGGGAAAATGGATACCGTGGATTTTGCTTTGACTATTGCCAATTAATAATTAAAATGCAGCTTTGTTTTTCATGCCACGTAATATGTAAAGACTGACATTTTGACGCTGGCTATTGTAGCTACAGGTTATATCTTAGTGAGATTGTTTCTAGTGAAAAGGTAATAACACCTGTTTTAAACTTAGAGGGATTCAAGAGCAGAACCAGTGGGTTAAAAAGCTTTTGTCTAGAAATAAGACAGAGCATTACTGAGCATCACCGAAGTATGCAGAAGGTAAACAAAAGTACCTCGAACATGTATTCATGTCTTCTATTTTAATCTGTTGCTAAAAGCATCAGACAACTGTGTGCTAACCTTCTAATATAGTTTGTTCCAATATAGCAGGGTGTCGCTGGGGTGCAGTATTTCTGCAAATAAGGGCTTAATTGCAATCTCAGAGGTGCCCTTGGCCCTCTAATAATAAAGTGGGGAACTCCTCAGGCAAAATGGCTCTTTCAGTTGTGAAGAACTGACCTCCGCCTTCAGCTTCTGACAGTCTACCACTGGCTCAGGAGCTGTTCTCTCTTCCCCCTCCCCTTGGGAATGTCTTTGTGCTGTTGCCCTCAGAGCCAATCACCATTTGGAATAGGGAAGAGATTGTGATCTATTCTTTATACTAATAGGCGCCCATCCCGTGTTCTGGGCACTCACGCAATATTCCAGAGGCTCATGTAAGCATCTCCTCCAAGAAGTTTATTGCCACCGTGTAAAACGAGCGCAGCACCAGCACAAATCACTTGAGCATTACTTACGTGGGAGCAGGATTTCTTGAGGAAGGTTCATGTATAGATCAGATTAATCGTCCCGCAATAGACGCATTTGGAGGAAGGCATCCTTTTAATGTCTAATTTGCGTGTGGGGAAAACTTTTCTCCCTTTCCTTGTCATAAGAGTGCTGAAAATGAGTGGTATGCTGTCATTTTAAAATTCATTGCTTCCTGGTTGGATTAATGACATCTCAAACTTGCAAGTCAAAGCAGTAGGCAAATGAAGCTCTTGGGATGCTATTTCTGCCCCAGTTTTATTTTTAATTAATATAGGCAGTAAGTCTTATTGGTTACTTTGGAAGTTTAACTTTTCCAAAATGAGGAACATCCACTGTTCTAGCCCCAGAGTTTGGCAAGATTTATTTTTTACAGCATTGCTGCTTGCTGTTGTGATCTTGGTAATGTAACCCATTGGTTTGATCAGTGAGGTGGAGCCAGGACTCTTGGGTTCTGTGTTGGTACAGGCCTTGAGTAAGTTGTTTTTGGCCTAGTATACACTGGGGGAGGTGTGGGGGGGGTAAGTCGATGGGAGATGCGCCATCTGCATGCCACAGATTGCGTATCTCGTGCTGACTTAATTACTCCTACTCACCACGGCGTCTTCACTAGGCTCCGTCAACTTGATGCGCCCTCTGATCAACACAGCCTTATTCCACTTGAAAGGGTGGAGTTATTGCGTCAACTAGAGAGCACTTCCGGGGTCGACTGAGCAGGTCTACACTGCCTGCTCAAATTGATCCTGCTGCGTCGATCTGTGAGGATTGACGCAGTTTTTTCAGTCTAGACACGGCCTTTTCCTCTGGGTGCCTCCATACCTGATCAAATGGGTATTAAGAATGTTTAACTTCTTGGGTTGTGGAGAAGCTTCATAAAGGTCAGGTGATGTGGGTGCAGAGGAGCATGCAAAGAAAACGTTACGCTCCTGACGCTTAAACTGCATTGTCTGTGTCTCATATTTGACATAATTCTCCAGCTATGTGTCCTCAATATTTCAATTAAGGCAATAAATAAGTTTTTATTTCACGCTGTCCTTTCGATGTGGGTCCGAATATCCCATGTAAAGTGAACAGTAATGCTGCAGAGCTGGTTTTTTTTGTCATAAAGATTCGTAACTTGCAACTGGGAGAAGGAGAGGCCTACTCAAACTTAGATACGAAACATGATGCCAGCCATTAACTCAGAAGGTGGCGGCGTAGAACAAAATCGCCTTTTGTGAGCAGCTCAAAGATGCTAACCATGGTTTTCTTATGAAATCTTCCCCCATTCTAGAATTCTTCATCTTGCAGCCTTATGTACAGTTCCGGAGGGGTAACTGTGTTAGTCTGAATTTAGCCAAAACAACGCAAGTTCTATGGCACCCTGAAGACTAACACATTTCTTTGGGCATAAGCTTTCGTGGGCTGCAGCCCACTTCATCACATGCATCTGACAAAGCGGGTTGCAGCCTACAAAGCTTATGCCTGAAAAAATGTATTGGTCTTTAAGATGCCACTGTACTTTAGTTGTTCCTACATACAGTATGCCCCTGTGAAGTTACCCTCTCCAGAATGTCAAGGCTCTTTAGAGTTCTCTTGGTCAGCCATGTTCTATTCTCAGATAAGCGTTCGCAATTCTCATTGACTTCAGATGGGACCGAGTGTGTATCTGAGAGCAGAACATGGATTACTGTTTTCCAGATGAGGTATTCTTCATTACACTGTGCACTGGAATGACACAAATCCGATACAGGAGAGACACTATACCAAGGCAATGATTCTCTGTTAAACAGGGCAGTGGCAATTATGGCCAATTAATGAATTAAGTGTTGGGAGATTTCTTAATATATTTGGAGTGCTCTGTTGTAGTTAGATTCCTGCAACTGTGAGTGCTTTCCACTAGATGGGGAGGCTATGCTTAATATTTAAAGCCAGAATTAAAAATTTCAGAGCTACAGAAATGACTCCAATGACTTGACTAATTTTGACTGCTGAAAAAGACTTGCCTTGAATCTTTAAGCAGCTACGATGCTTGACTGATCCTGCAAGGTGCAGAACGTGCAAAGTCCTTGAAAATTTCTTTCTGCCTCCTAGGATCACCATCCTTGGAACGGGTGCAAAGTGGCTGGCAGTGCTAGAAGAAAAAAATTTAAAACCATGTAAGCTTCGATCCCTTATCTATTTTATTCTGGCTTCGTAGCCTGTCCAAAGACAGTGAATTGATGGTTACGATTGTGACTTCTTGGATTTATTTAAGTGGAGAATAGATAATATGCTAGAACTTTAACCCTGTTTGTAATTCTTTTTCTTCCCATTTTAAGGTGAAACCCATAATCTTCAAACACTTCACACTATACTGTCTACGGGGTCACCTCTCAAATCTCAGAGCTACGAATATGTCTACAAACATATAAAGAGCAGTGTCCTCCTGGGATCTATTTCAGGTAATACTTGCCCCAAAAGCTTTTTGTTTGCTAATTCCTTCTAAAGCCAGTTCACTTCTTCATCACTTCTTTGCAACTTTGTGTGTAGGAAAATTGGGCCTTGGCTCTGTCATCTGAGTTTTGCTTAAACTGCAACTCGATTTGACTTGCGCAGGATTTTTTCTGCATAGTTCAGCATGCCATTACCGTAGTATAATGAGTTTGGTGCACTCAAAGACTTTGAGGTGGAATTATTCTGACGGAATAGATGTAAGGCAGCAGGATCATTTATTCGGAATGGCTGTCCATAGGGGCAGGAGGGTGAGAGAAGTAAGAGAGAGGGTCTGTTAACTGATAATATGCACTGTTCACTGTGCAGCTGATTTCGCCAGGAAATTTCTCCTGAGGCGGCTTGTGCCAGGCTTCCATTTCAGTTAATGGCTACGATAGATTGTTTAATTAACAATAGAGATGTGTTGTGCCACATCTAGCTCAGTTTGATATGAGAAGAGCTCACGTTCTGTTCTGTTCAGACGAAGTCACACTCAAACGGGCCTGTTGTCTGGGATTCTAAGGATCAGGTCTTCTGAGAGACTGTCAACTTAATTTAGACCCCCCCCCCCCCCCCAGATTCAAGCGCCAGTCCTCTCTCCATTAAAGCCAATGGGAATTCTTTCTCTGGCTTTAATGGGAACAGAGTTGAACCTTAAGATGACATTTGTGAGTAGTCTCTGAAAATAAAGAATAGTCATGTGACTTGGCCTTTTTTTTCTAAATCTGAATAGAAATATCCTAATTAGACATTTGAGTGAAAACTTTTAATTAAAAAAAGACTTGAACATTCCCCATGAGTGCAAGTGTTCCAAACACAACCACAATTGTGCTAATGTACAAGAACAAAAAATAGAAAGTGACCAATAGTAATTAACTAATCCGCTATATTATTTAATGGTGAGCTCTCACAAGGAACTCAAATGGCATAGTATCGTTTCCTCATCTCAAACATCTGTGAATCTGTGTCCTACCTGTAGACTAGGGACCTGAATCTCCAGTCACTCTGAAGATTGGAGTTACTCGGGTGTAGTTCATGAAATTATACCAATGTAAAACTAGTGGGAGAAAAAAATTCATCCGTGTACAAAGGCCATGTATATTGTAAGAAAAGCTTCTCTGGTTTTCTTCATTGTAAATTGTATAGAAATAGTAGACAATTTGGGCAGTGTATTCTAGATTTCGTTACTTAGTGCAGACAGAATACATTACTTGTGAGCATTATGTGCTAACCTTCTGTCGCACTCCCTTTTCCAGTCCTCTTCCTCCCTCCTCCTCCCCCCCAAATTTCTCCTGGCCGTTATCTGATCTTTTCAAAGGCAAGTCTTTCAAAGTGCCTGAACTCTGTGTCCCTCCTCTGTGGTAGGTGGAACAGACATCATTTCCTGTTTCATGGGTCAGAATGTTACAATCCCAGTCTACAAAGGAGAGATTCAGGCCAGGAACCTTGGCATGGCAGTGGAAGCGTGGGATGATGAAGGTAACCATTCTCCAGGCAGTTCAATAAATGCCATAGCTGTGGGAATTTGGATGGTGACTGAGGCCTTATCTATACTGAAAATGCTGCATTGATCCCCACGGATTGATGCAGCGGGATCGATTGAGCAGCCAATGTAGACCTGCTCAATTGATCCCGTAAGTGCTGTATCGTGGACTCAATAAGTCCACCCCTCCTTCAAGTTGATGCAGTCCCGTAAAGACACTGCAGTAAGTAAGAGTAACTGAGTCGACGGGAGATACACATTCTGTGTCAAGTGGATTGCGTATCTCCGGTCCACTTAGCCCCTCAGTGTAGACCAGGCCTGAGACTGATAAAAAAAAAAATCTCCTCTTTTGCTCACCTAATAATCCAGCCAAAGCAGGAGCTATCTAGAGGCTAGCTGTAAATGAGCTGATGATCTCAGTGCAGTTTCATAACAGTGCCACTAAATGGGTTTGATGTGGAAACTTGCCCCATGAGAAACTGGACTGAGCCAATTGGGTGGCTGTTAAGGACCCTGTGTTAACAGTACGCCATATCCCAACATCTTGTATTTGCTAGTTCAACTCCTGTCCAATTAAAAAGTCTATTCTAGACATGGCTGAATTTGTCACTGATATAACTCCTTTAAACATAAGGATTTTATTTGCCTTCCTCTGCAACATGTATGCATGTATGTTCACCTGCTGTGATTATCTGGCTACATCTCACCTAATCCATTTCCTGCCATTTTAGGGACCTAAGGCATTGATGCCACTTTCGTCTTTCCAGTTCTCTTCCTGTGCTCAAAGTTTAGTCTCCTAAGGACTGAAATACATTGATCTAACTGAAGGTATCTGGCAGAGGCCTGTGATAAGAAAGAGGCTAGATCAGAGAGGACTGTTGGATGATCTAACTTAACACTTTCTGAAGTTAAATCAAGCTGAATTTAGCCTACTGCGTGTAAGCTCTTCAGATCAATTACTAACACTCAGCGTGTCAGAGCCTCTGGCTCTTACCACTATGCAAATAATCCTGTGCTCTTTGCTTTGGTACACAGCCATTTACAGAAGAAAAATGCAAAAAAAAAGTAAAATAAAATAAATAAAAATCCTGTCTGTTTGTAAATAGGCAAACCAGTTTGGGGGGAAAGCGGAGAGCTGGTTTGTACCAAGCCGATGCCCTGCCAGCCTACGCACTTCTGGAATGATGAGAATGGAAACAAATACAAGAAAGCTTATTTTTCAAAATTCCCAGGTATGTAGTGAAACGGTTTGGTCATTAGTTTGAACTGACTGTTCATACATACAGAATTGAGGGTTGTTCCTGAATTTCTCAGCCTGCTCTTTCCCAGGTGCAGTTGCATCTAGGTTTGCAGGGAAGGTAATTGTAACAAGTGTGATAAATGCTTTGCTATTTTCTGGTGCTTTGGTCTGGATTACAGTCTGGGATAGTTGTATTTGATTGCCTGGAGAACTCAGATTCCTTTCTGGTACTGCTGTCGTTCGGTTGATCGCGCTGCTGCAGCAGTTTAATCTGGCACCGCACAGTTGTAGAGTATTGGTGTCGAAGTGTGAGATGGAAGTAAAAAGAAAAATCTTGCGCTGAGAGCTGCTGTACCGACGCCAGACTGCTCTTGCCTAGTTCTAGGAGTGACTCTTGAGAGAAGCCCTGGCCTGGTACCTCATTTGCATGAGGTGGGCTGTAAGCCAGGATCTCCTCTGACATGTGCATTCTCCACTCACGCACCAGCCTTCTGCTGGTGAGAGCAAGGGAACAGATGTGTGATGGACTAGATGCTTGCTTCTGCTTTATTCTGGATGGCTGGGCCCACCCACAGCCTTTCCTCACACTTGCACTGAAGCATAGCAATATTGCACTCCCTGCTGTACGCTGGGCGAGGGTTTGTGGGATCAAGGTTTTGAGTCCCTTCCCTTTTCAGAGATGGATGGAAACATGGTTATAAATCACAGCCCTCCAAGGTGTTTCAAGTGAGTAACAAGTGCCTTTTACAGTGAGAAGCCACATTCTACAGCAGGAGATGGCAAATGTTTTGAGTGGAACACAGCGATCTGTGTAATGCCCTCTTCTTTGACCCTTATAATCAGTTAGGCTGTTACTGAGCGGCAGCGGCCTCAGCAGGGGCCGGCTCCCCGCCGGTGGGGGGCCTTGGCCTCAGCTCCCCGTGGCTGCGGCCTGAGCTGTGGCTCCCTGCCCCGTGGCCGCGGCTTTCCGGCTTCTCCCCCCTCCCTGCCCCACAGCTTTCAGGGCTGGGGCCGGCTCCCCAGAGCCTGACCGGGCCGGCCCACTGCGCTCCCTCCAGCATGGGGGTGGGGGGTGGCCTGCCGAGGCCAATTGGCCCGGGGCCCTGCTCCCCCCTAGGGACGGCCATGGTGGTGTTTCCTGTACTGGAAGCCCCTCCTGCCTCAGCAGGGGTCGTGTTCAAAGCATTGACTCATCTCTGAGGATCCTGCATCACAAGCTCAATGAGGCCGATGCCATGTAATTCTCCAGCCTCTGTGCTAGAGATAGTCCTGAGTGAACATGCGTCACCCCTGTACACATCCAGGATGCTGCAGGAAAGATGATACCGTAGGAATCATGTAGAATCTGTTATGAACATTCATAAAGGAACCTTGCATGGCGTAATTGGCACCAAATCATACAATCACAGTGCAACAGGGAACAGAAAAATCATAGAACTCATAGCACAGGGGTGACATCCCGTGACACCTGGTGGAAGTTGGTCAGACCTGTACTGATGGCAGATGGACTGGTTAACGCTTTTTGTCAACTTCTGACAGGAGTTTGGGCCCATGGTGATTACTGCAAAATAAATCCCGAGACGGGAGGAATCATCATGCTTGGCCGCAGGTAACGTATATTTTGGTAAAATTGTCCCGAGGGAACATAGGTAAAGTTGATAGGCTCTGTTGGGATGCAGGAGGACATGTGCATATCTCCAGTGAGTCCACAGTCTGTTTGTTGGATCAGTTTCCTGATCTGATGAAGAAATAGCTAGAATCTGATAAGGAAATATCTAGAATCCTGTTACTTAACAGCATGCTAATAAACACTTCATCTGCTCACAAGTTGAAAGTGAAGGGGCAGAATGTTGTACATAGCTAATGGGGTACTTGCTCAGATTTGCAAGCCTACAGGCTCCTTGGTTTTGAGAGATCACCCTGTTGAGGAGCTGGGGTTTCACAGGATACAGTGAGGCCAGGCGGTCGGGCACCAGACAGGGAGTCAAAATGGAACTGTTCTTTACTCTGCATTTGGTTTGAGCAAGTCACTGGTTTGCACTTCTAAAAGCATCCTTTAGCTTGAGGTCTTCTGTTTCTTGGGTCCAACCTGGGGCACCGTGGGCCTGATTTTCAGAGGTGCCCAAGCACCACAACTTGATTGGGTTTCAGAGGTAGGTGCTGGATGCCTCTGAAAACTAGGCCCCACATGTCTCATGCCAGAAAATGGAGGGACTGAAAATGTGTCTTAATCTCTGTGCCCCAGGCTCCTTGGTGTAATAGGGAATAATGAATGGTACTTATCCATCTTTTAAAATCTCTTCGAAAACTACTGATTAGATATCTGCAGTGTTGTTTTATTAGAAGTTGCCGTGCGTGTTTTGAAGGCTTCATGCTACTGATCCAGACAGTCTACTGTTAATTTTTATGGCAATATTTACAAATTGCAAATAAAACCTAGAGCTGAGTTAGCGGTCCAGGGTTTTGTCCAGTTTTTCATGCCACAGGCCCACTTCACTTTTTAGGCCCAGCCCAGGGAACGAGAAGTGCTACAGAAATGAGGATGGTCAGCCCTAGGTGGTGAAAAAGAAAAGACAATAACAATGCTAAGTGCCACAAAGGCATCTGGTTCTGTTACTTCCTGGCTGAATGTTGGGGAAGGCCTTTGTGTACGCAACTTTAAGTGAAAAATATAAGTGGAATCTTCCAAGGGTACTAAAGAAACAAATGTTGAAAGGAAGAATGAGGTTTGTTCGGACTCTATATAAAACTTCATTTTAATGAGCACAAAGCTTCTTTAGGCAAAAATTCCTTGTAATCCTATTTCTGATACAGCTTCCTGCATATTTTGCCACACCAAATATTGAGAAACCTGGTAAATTGCATTATTTCTTCTCTTCAGGAACCCCTAATTACATTTTAATACTCCTTTATTTGTGTGTCCCTTTCAGTGATGGTACGTTAAATCCAAATGGAGTGAGATTTGGAAGCTCTGAAATCTATAACATAGGTAGGAAAAATTTTCATTTGCCTCTTGCAACTGTGACATTGTCTGTAGCCTTAAACCTGAAATGTGAGTATTCAAAGAGTTGTTGTAAGGATTAATTAATAAAACACTTGAGATCTTTCATTGGAAAAGGGCTAATGAAGAGCATATTATCAATAACAATGAAATACTGCTTTGTTGAATGTGAAATGGCTTGCCTTCCAAAAGGATCTACAGAACTGAAGGTGACTAACCGAAATGGACTGCATTTTCCTCATAAAATGTTGCATTCATGGAGGTCTGCAAGAATTGTGTGAACCATTTTATGTCTTTATGAGAGAGTCCCTGGTTTTCATGGCTTGTTCTCCCAAGACAAACTCTTAAACAGTGTTTGGTTGTCTTTATTGAGCCATTGGCAATAACTGGAATAAATTCTTGTCTTTTTTTCACTGCCATAAGTGAATCTGTGCACAAAGGCCGTGTCAGTGACTCGATGAACTCACCAGAAAGTTAGCAGTAATGAGGGAGGGTGGAGAGAGTGTGTCAGGCATTCCTCTAGCTTAGTGAATTGAGGTACTGTTCTGCTGCAAAAGCTCTCCTTGTACACTGTGAAATCGGGAGGGTCAGCTGCCCTTGTGGGTGGTGGGGCAACTTTGAGAATGTTCATGGCGATTGCCCTAGGCTACTTTTCACTTACTCCCGTACTTAAGCTGTGTAACAGTCTCTCCTTTGTCTTGTTTTTGGAACATACAAGCCAGATTCTGAGCCAGGTTACACTGGGGTAAAGGAGATTAGATTCTGGCTCCCTTGTGTTCAAGGAGGTTGCGATAAACCATCAGTATAGCAAAGAAATACTTGTTTCAGACGGGGCAGCAGTTGAATACAGCCTATGGTTGATAACACCCCCTCCCTTTTATTAATTCAGGCAGTAGAATCAAAACTGGATTATCTAGCTGTGCCCTGTGAAATGTGCTGTAGACATCCTGCCTGGTTGGTTGAAAAGAAGTCATGTAAGGGGTGAAGAAAGCTGGTCAGGGGTTCGAACCTGGATTCAGTTCTCTGATCCAACACAGACTTCATGAGCAACCACGGGAAAGTCACTTAGCCTCTCTGGGCCTCCATTCCTCATCTGTAAAATGGGGCTAGTCGCACTGCCCAACCTCATGTGGGTGTCACGGATAAAGACATTAAAGACTGGAAGTGCTCAGACTGTGGTATTGGGAGGTATAGAGGTACCTTAGTTAGCTGAGGTAAATCAGCAAATGTATTGCTGGCATTGGCGGGGGGGGGAAGATCAATCCAACAACTGTATCAAAATTTTGGCCTGGCGTAAGTCAGCATTTATTGGGTCTGTACATTTGGATGCTCACTTGAATAAAAATCAGATTGGGATTTAAAAAACAAACCTAATAGGCCCCCCAAGTGTACTGACTTTCAGTGTGATTGGTTTATCTCATTACCTTAAAGGTCTTTAAAAAGCCTAATTAGATAAGACCATCTCACTGAAAGCCAGGTGTTCTTTTTTTTAAATCCCAGTCAACATTTGTTAGTGATTCATTTCCTTAGTGCAGGGCGGGTGATGAACGATGTGGCCTTTCGTGTAAAATAAAAACACCCAGTGGAAAATACAATGACAAACTTCCTTTCTCTTTCAGTGGAGGCCTTTGAGGAGGTTTCAGATAGCCTTTGTGTCCCTCAGTACAACAAAGAAGGGGAGGAACGGGTGATCCTCTTTCTGAAGATGGCATCAGACCAGGTGTTCAGTCAGGATCTGGTGCAAAGGATTAGGGATGCGATTCGCGTAGCGCTTTCTGCCAGACATGTTCCCAGCCTCATTTTGGAGACCAAAGGCATTCCGGTATGTCACGAAAACGCGGCTGAATTTTTTTTTCTTTGTCACCTTGAATAGTAATTAAGGAGCAGTTGTCACGGCTCTTCAAACCCACACGCCTGGAAATTTTAGTATCTTAAAAGGCATTTTCAAGTTTTATAAATAGTTTTGTCTGTTGCTTAGCTACGTCACTCTTTTTTTGCTTTCTTCTCAACTAAGCTTGTTCTTTAAAAACTATCCCTACCCTCCCTTGGTTTATAAATATACACAGGCCCTGCTGAGCTAAATATTGGGTTATATTTTCTTTTTCTGCTTTCTCGATAAATATTATAAAGCTAATTAATTTTAGCTTTTTAGGTGTGCTAGATGGCTTTTTGCTTGCTTCATTAGTTTTTATCCCATTTCAAATAATTTTTTTGACATGTGAGCGAGAACACCAAGCAAATGTTTGAAATCATTTCACTTTTGCATTTTAAGTTTAGGTAATCCATTTTTTAAACAATAGCAAGAACTACAATGAAAGACTTTTTTCTCTGTTTCTCTAACAACTATTTAATTACAATCACATATCTAATGTGGTATCACTTTAATGTCAGACATTCTTTGCAACGCAGCAATATCTTGCTCTGCCCATCAAATGGGCTTAGTGGAAATCAGTCTTTTCTTCCATCTTGAGCTATTATAAATCTGTGATCTTAACAGTGTGTGTCTAACCAGGCCAGGGAGAAGTTCCTTGTGATGACCTTTATCCTCTCTAGTGTCTCATTTGGGGTCACAGGTGTGAATGAATAACTATGGTAATTGATATATTTGCATTTTGTATAGAGAGACAGCCTTTGTTTTCAAGTGTGGAAACCTCCTCTTTTGATAAAGCAGAGCTGGACATCAGAAATACTTTCCCTAGTTTAACTTTTATTTAAAATCAGGAAAACAACAATCTAAGCAGTAGCAAGAGACCTTCCAGGAATTCAGTGCCAATGTGGAGGGCCAGATCTGGATCCATAAGAGTATACTGGCCGTAAACTGACTCTTTCGCTGCTAAACCATGAGTGCTCTCTCTGCAAAGTAGAACACATCTCTCCTTCTCAAGGAAAACTCAGCTGCCTCCAGAGTGTTTTGAGACCGGCTCCCTGTTTTCAAATGTTTTTGTGCCGGTGAATGTGCTGGTCCTGACTCGACTCAGCTTGGCAACATGGTAATTTGTTTGTCTTCAACAGAGTTATTGACTCACCCTACTGCAAGTGACCCTCCATTCAGGCTCGCAGGGCCTACTGCAACCAAGAGGCGCCTGCTTGGAGCTCTTCTCGCAAATCGCTGGAGGAGCCTCTCTGTTTTAAAAGCCCTGCCTGAACTGTGGGCCCTGTCCCCAGCTGCCGCTGCTGGTCTGTGGGCAGCTCACTGTTGGCTGGCCATTGGCATGTGGGCTTCAGTCTTCGTAAAGCTCTGCAGGCATAACTTTGCAAACCTCAATGCCTAACTAAATCCAAACGTAGACTTCTAACGCCCAGTGTCCTGCCTTTCAGAGATGCTGAACACCGACGGCTGTTGTTGGTTTTATACTTCAGGCAAGGGCCTGAATCTGGTGTCCGTTGGCTTCAGTGGAATTCCTCCTGGCTTACACCACTGTAAATAAGTTGCTTTGGGCCTTGGAAGTCCTGTTTGCACAAGGGTTAAAAACCTTCCTGACTTGCTTCTTGAGGGATGATCTAGATTTTCTAGATTGCAACTTTGGCTTTGACATAAATTTAAAATTGCTAAGATGCACAAATCACCTGATGATAAAAAATGAAATTGATGGCAATGAGGTGTTTATGACAGCCAGCCCCTTAGGAATGCCTGCTTAGATCGTTAATTAGTTCACACTGTGACTGAATTTACAATTGAATGAATTTTAATGTTGTTTCAGGTAAAATGTACCCACAGTAAAGTGATCAAAGCTGTCTCCTGGGTTTCTTTGAAGGTTTTTCTTGGGAAGGAAAAATCACTCCATATCCTGCTGTTTTTCTAGATGTAAATTTGGGTTTATAAAACAAACTACCTGCCCTTATCTAAAATTATAGGGCTTGATCCTGATTTCATTTTACACCGGTTGAAATTGGGAATAACTCTGGCATCAGAGTTAGTTAGTTAATGGTGTAAAACTGTAAGTGAAATCAAGATGAGGCCTATATCTTACAAACTATAAAGATAAACATCCCAAAAACCCCTGAGAAGGGCTTTTGAAATCATTTAACCCTAAACAAGAAGGCTATGTCTACACTGGCAAGTTAATTTGAATTAAGGAGGCTTAATTCGAACTAACTAAAGCCATGGCCACACTAGGGCTTCCTTAATTCGAACTAATAAGTTCGAATAGGGTATTTGAACTAAGGGGTTAATTCGAACTAACTAGTTCGAATGAACCAATGTGGCCATGTTAATTCGAACTAATTGAAATGAATGGGGATCGCTAATTCGAACTAAGCAAGTGCTTGCTTACTTCGAACTAACATTCCAGTGTGGCCATGCTAGTTCGAATTAAGCTAATTCGAACGAACTCAAATTAGTTCGAATTAGTTAGTTCGAACTAACTAATTTGAACTAATTTTAGCAAGTGTAGACATAGCCGAAGTGTTTTAAGAACTTCTTAGCCCATGCCTAGCTAATCTACAGCGATACAGGAGTGTGCACACAGGCTTAAATTTATTGTAAAATTTTGCACTTCTTGATCTGGTCGGAACTCCTGGTGCACTTGGATGTCTACGCGGTCTTTGGGCTGTGTTTCAGTTAACTGACACAAAACCGTGTGCAAGTCCCATGCCATTATGTCTGATGGATATTTGGTGTGGCTAGCCCTTTCAGGGTTAGCACTAAGGGAATTAGAACTGAAAAAGATAGGCAATACCTTGACTGACTGAGCACAGTGGCCCCGATTTCAGCAAAGCACTGAAACGTATGCTTTGTTAATGCTTGCTGCTAGCTTTTTTTTTAAACATTGTCTGAAACATATTGTATCCTATAGACTTCACTGGGGGTTTTAGGGTCTTCATGGCACCTCAGAATCAGGATGGGACTCCCTGAGGAAGAAGAGTGGCTCTTTAGGGTAGTGCAGAGCGGTGAGAACTACACAAGAACTATGTAGTATTAAACAAGGAAACATTAGACCAATTATCTTTCCTAACTATACAATTTGCTAAACACCATTTGGCCTGCTCTGAAAGATCGCCAGTGAAAAGCTGTCTCAGAAGGCTAATGCCTAGGGATCAACAGTATAAAGGTGACTGTGTATCTAACCATTGCCATGAGGAGATCTAGCAAAACCGCCCATGGAGTCCCTGCACCGTATGCAGGTGGACGTGAAAACAAAAGTAAAATCACTAGTGAAACTTTTCAAGCTGTCTACGGAACAATGCCAGATGTAGCAATGGAGGCAAGAGATACATGTGGGTTTATGATTCATTTCCAGCCTTGGTGGAAGCTTGCCATTAGACCACCCATAAAGCAACCAGATAAAGCGGCCAGCTTCATTGTTTCTTTCTTTCCTTTTCATTTTGCAGTACACAATAAATGGGAAGAAAGTTGAAGTGGCTGTGAAGCAGGTCATTGCAGGGAAGGATGTTGATCAGCAGGGATCATTCTCAAATCCCGAGACGCTGGACCTGTACCAAAATATTCCTGAGCTTCAGAATTTCTGAACGTTTGTTTTTTGCATCTCTGTGTTTTGTGTTTGTGTTGTATATATGAATACTGTATGTAAAGAAGAAACTATTTAAATACCAGATGTTCTTTTTAAAAAAAAAAAAAATTCGTTAAGTGCATTATGAATGTCTTGGGTAAAACTTAGCTACCTTTTATCAGTTGAATATGCTATATGTCTTGCAGTCTGTCTTTCAGCCTGGAAGAGGAAGCTGCCTGTTTGGGTTTTTATACATGTGACAAATGCATCTGTGCTGGTTAGATTTAGACCAACAACCTGACAAACTAGAATCTGAATAGCAAACTGTTCCCAGTTGATGATGGAATATTGCTTTTATGAAACTTTCATTTTCCATTTTTGAAATGGACTTCAAGCTATTTATTTTAAAAAAAACAACACTGTTAGGGTCAGGTACAGGGATTATGTGGCTGGTTTAATAACTACTTGATGTTTGTGCTGCATAGGAAGGTAACGACTTGGTAGCACCACCATCAGACAGAAACACAGTAGGCGTGGAATACTTTTGAATGCGTGCTTTCCAAAGCCACATCTCGAATGCACTGTGTCCTCCCTCGTTTGACAGACTCAGGTTGAGGAGGGTCTTTGACGTACGCTTAGTGGTAATTGCTGCTTCATTTTGTGATATCTTCACATTGTTTTAAGCTTTGAGTTGAAACACTTTGATAGATTCTGGGGGCTAAATGCTGTCACTTTTATTGGTGTAAATCCAGTGTATCTGGTTTCCAGAGTAATTCCACTGATTTATATCGGTATAACCGAGGACAGAATTTGACTCATTGCTCTAAAATCATTTAATTATAAGGCAAAAATGCAGTATTGCATTAGCTAAACCAATCTAGTATCGTAATGTAATAATAAAAGCAAATGTTTTTGTAACATTTTTACTAAATGTGATGTTGACAGTGAAAAACAATGTTTTTTAAATTCTTCATCTTTCCAGTTTATAAAGGGAAAAAACCTTTTATAAGTATGTTGAAATTATAAAATGGAAACACTAGCACACATTATCTTTGACAAGGAAGATACAATTGCAATAGGTGTGCAGAACCCCTGGCATTCAGCATCTCTGGCACTCTTTGAATATTGTGGGTAAAGTATTTAATGCAGGAAAATCATGGGTGTCCTTAATTATGTTCAGTGCATTCAACACTGTTAATATGTTAAACTTAATGGAAAAGAAATAAACTGATCCTTAATATGTTTTTCATTTTCACTCAGTTGTCTCAATTCACCGACTTTTCACTCTTGCAAGATTTTATTCTTAGCTTAATTTCCTTCTCTCCCCCCAACACTTGAGTCTCTGTCTGTCTCTACCCTCCCCCCTCCAAACCCCCGCCCCCCAAGAGTCCTACATCATATGCTCTTCAGGCCAGGGGTTGCTAGCTTTGTGTTACCTACAACATTAAGCATGTAACCTATTACTGATTTGCGGTGCTTTTTTTTTTTTTAAAGAAGAAAAAAGGTGCTTGTACTTGGCCGGCAGGAGTGGTGCAGTGCGGAGCAGGGGGTGTCAGCAGTTGTCCGCTGCCAGCCCCCCTCCCCTCCTTGCTGGCTGAGTACGGGCATCTTTTTGTTCTTAATAGAAAAAAAGCACCGCAAAAGACCCGCTCCTTTCCCCTGTTGATCCCGGCCAGCTAACAGCAGGGCCGATAGGGCACAGGAGTGGTGTGCTTCCTGGTGGCTGGGATCAGCAGGGGACAGGAGCTCGCTGCTCCTGTCCCCTGTCCACCCCACTGCCCAGCTGGGGGCCAGGATCAGCGGGGACAGGAGCAGGTCTTTTGCAGTGCTTTTTTTTTTTTTTTTTTTTTTTTTTAAGTGCCAGTACTCAGCTAGCAGGACCGGGGGCGGAGACAGACCTGCTCCTTTCCCCTGCTGATCCCAGCCCCCAGCGGGCCAGCCAGGGGAAAATAGGTGCTGGCACAAAAAATGCCCTGCTGAGTTGCATGTTCGTATATGAATAGTTATGGAAACAAGGCTGCTAAAAATGTGCCCCTGTGCTTTACATCTTCCAGCACTGTAATAGAATAGTATGTCTGTCTAGAAGATCTTCATTGCAAAAATGTATTTATATTGAGACTGCTAACACAATGTAAAATGCCAGTGGAGACAAGTTACTGGAGTTTATCTCAAAGTTTTGTCTCAGAAATTTTTACATAGTTCTGTCTGAAGAAAAACTCCAGCGCCGTGTCTCTACTAGATTTTACTTTAACTATCTCACTGTAAATGCACACATTCTTTTGCAGTGCAAACAGCCTCAGTTCAGTGTTTAGTGCTCTTCTCATTGGTTGGCAAGTTGTAACTTGGAACGAACTATTTGCCATCAGAACTAACCAAAGCTTTGATCAGAAAGGGTGTCTTTAAATTGGAAGGCCAGGGCGAAAGTGAAGAAGTGGCTGCAAAGGTGATCTCATAATGGGCAAACTTCAAAAAAGCGTTTGCTGCTTTAAACCCTTGAAGACACTTGTGTTCCCAGAACTGAGCTGGGAATCTTGCAAAAGCAGGTGGTTTTTGGAGCACTGAGTGTTCTTGCTTTTCATCAGCTCAGGAATAGCATAAAAACCTTCTGGCTTGTGGATTTTGCTCACTTGTGGGTCAGCCAAGGCTGGAAGCACAAGGTGCAGAGATGGAGGAATAAAAATACTTTTATATAAGGTTGAGAGATTGGGGGAAAAAAACCACTTCCATTTTGCTTTAGATTTCTTTTAGTATTCTCTGAGCATACTCATCCCTAGCTAAGATTATAGCGCCATCTTCTTGAGGGGCCCTCCTAACTTGCTGTCATGTCAATGTGGGTTTGAGGATGAACTGTTGTTCCTTAAAAAATGCTTCATGCAACCAGAATAACATACAGCACCTGACAGCTTAACTCGGACCACTTCCCTTTGTGTTGCAGAGGTGTTCTGAAAATTGGGGGTGTAAAGGGCAGGTGTCTGGGGCCTCTTTTAATGAGACTGCTCCATGTGGATTGGGTTTGCTGGCCATGGGTATTGGACTAGAATTTCAAACCAGGGATGTCTTTTCTGACCAGCTGGCTTGGATAAAGTTTTATGGCAATCCTATTCTCTAAAGATGACGGCCCATAGAACATGTATATTAGTACCTGTTACGGCATCTCCAGGAAATGACACGTGCTTTGCCTGACTGTTGTGGAAAATGGGGAAAAGCTACTGCAGTCTTAGTGCATGTCGCTAAGGAAGCAAACCCAAGAATGATGTGTTCCCTGAATGTGGGAACAGTAACTGGGAACACTGAAGAGAGCATAAATTGCCTGTGTAGAAGACCAAATGGAAGGGGTCAAAATCTGTGAGCATCAGGAGGAATTACAAGATAATACATCAAGGCTCGGGGTAAGGAGGAATGGAGTAGGAATAATTGGAGCAGAAATATCTTCAGGATATAGTGGACATGCAAAGAAAGTGACCGGCTGATGAAAATTAGAACAGCCCTGAGCAGAGAACAAATATTTAATGTTGCATGTGGCTGTGTCCTGGAGGTTGGTTGAGAGGCGGGCATTCCAGAGGGTGCTGAGCCAAGTCGTGCAGAGCGAGTACTTGATTATCAGAGCAGGTCTCAGCAGCTGTGAGCGAACACGGTGAGGGCTGTGACAATGTCATGGAGGCTTTGGAATCAGAAATGAGCCTTGGCCAACGCAGGCCGAATTGTTGCCAGTATAATCTTTGTAAAGAGGGAAGAGTACTTAACCCCTGAGTCTGCAATCTGTGGCTGCCCTCTTACAGCTCTGGGATCTTTCCCCCATTGCCACTGGGGGAGCCTGCAGGTGGTCTGCTTCTGGTTCTGCTCCCCCCCCCCCCAACTGGGGATCTTGTGGGTGGCTCACTCCTGGCTCTGGACACCCCTACCACCAGGGGACTCTGCGGAGGGGGCTCATTCCTGGTTCTGGGCTTTTCCTTTCCCCTGGGGCCCTGGTCCAGCTCCCCCCACTCAGAGGCCACACCCATTGTGGCTCTCAGAACACAGTTATTGAAGGAAGTTAGTTGGAATTAAGAACACCTTGTTTTAGTTCGAACTAGCGCTTAAGTTGACTTTATTAAGTCGACTTAAGCCAGTGGAGACAGGGATTAGGACCTTGGTGGAGCTTAAGTTGACTTAAAATGTTAAGTTGACTTAATAAGGTCAAAAAGGGGCCACGTCTACACTTGAAAAGTTGTCGACTTTTGTTAAGTCGACTTAATAAGGTCCACTTTAAGTCGACTTAAAGTCGACCTAACTTTTCAAGTGTAAACATAGCCATGGGGAGCAGCTCCGTGTAGGACGCTTGTCAACAATAGGGACAGTTATTTGGGGGGCAAATCCTCCTGCAGGGGGAGAGCCCCGCAGGCAACAGATGCTGTGTTGCCCTATTGGGTGGGGTAGTATCTTTGCTTCCAGGAGCTTGCTCAAGGGGTCCACACTTAAAGCATGTTGCATGGCTTTGTTTTCTGGGGTTTCCATCTGCCCTAGCATTATAAGGAGGTTTGTGGGCATGAGCAGGGAGGATGTGGGCACGTGGTCATCTGAGATTGTATCCCCTATGCTCACCCTGTTTACAAAACGATTGTGGATTTTGTACAAAAATCTGCTTGTGAGGTACTATTTGAAAACTAATGTGCTGATCATTTAGTGTCCTGGAAAATGTGTGGCAACACTGTAATGTAAAGAGATGATTCTACTGTGGAATGTTACTGAAACGTATTCCAAGTTTAGAAAAGCAGGCGCAAACTGGTTCTTCAAAGACAGGAGGCAGACAGATGCCTCCGCTGCTGTCAACAACTAACAGCTGGTTAAGCAGCCATTCTGGGGCAAAGCAACCGACTTTCTCCTGAACCCCAGCTGAAAGATTCTCAAAGAGGAGGAAAAGATGTAAAAATGGGGAGCAGACGCTCCAAATGATCTCCCTTCATCTCTACTCACAGCACCAACACCACTTGAAGGGCAAGGAAGTTAACATTGAACCGGGCCAGGGTCCTGGCTGAGGCAAATTTACCACTATCAGATCGATTTTTTTTTTTCCCCCCATCCACCCTCCAATTGACTGAGTGGTCAGTAAAGGCATGCTCAGTTGATCCAGAAGTCAATCTAATAAAACCACCCCTTTAGGTGACATAGTGCTACGTCAACTGGAAAGTATTTCCCATCAGCACAGAACAATGAAGATAGTTGGCTAAAGGGAAGTTATGAAGACAATGGGAATTATGCAAACTATTCGGGTATACCTTGCGTAACTCCCTTTGACTGCTGCCAAATTTTGTGGACTGTAGACCAGGCCATAGCTTGTTAAGTGACATAATAGTTTGCAGATCTTTTTGTAGTTCATTAACTTGTTTCATCTAAACCAGTGTGTGTTTGGATTGGAGTATTTGGGGAGAATGGGATTTGTGTATGTCATACTCCGTTAATGAAATGACAAAACTCTTTTATGAGTTTGTGTTGTCCAGGAGAGGACTGGATAGTAAAAGATGCACCTTTCTGGGCGTAAGTCTGGGATGGGAATTAGCTTGTGTTGCTCTGTAATATAATTCATGGCTGGCTGGCTGTAGCACTCCTGTGATCTATCTGGGGCTGATCTACATGCTGGAGGCTATGTAGGGACAGGTCAGAAGTGGTGGCTCTCAAAGCAAAGTGATGTAAAATGTACCCTAGGTTGAAGAATTGAGGGGACACAGCTGTCAATCAGTCCAGATTGTACCCTGGGTGACATCACGGATCCCCTTATGGACCTCTTCTGCAATTGCTATCTTGCTCTCTCCATCTCTAGAGCAGTGGTTTCCAAACGTTTTTCCTTGGGACCCAGTTGAAAAAGTCATTATCCCCACAACGACATCTTTGAGCAATGCATTCCAGTCTTTCAGCGGCAGCAGGGGGCACTGCAACCCAGTACCTGAGGGTCTGTAACCCAGTGCTGGATCCCGACCCGTGGTTTGAAAACCACTCCTCTAGAGGATGTGGGCTGGGACACACCCTCTTGGTTCTTGGGTGCTTCTGGAATACTATCGCTGAGCCACATCTGTTCTTCCTACAGAATTTGTCTTACCAGCTTTGAAACAAAAAAAGAAAAAAAGTTAATAGCGTCATACCCTGAAATCTTAGTCTTTCGAAAAAAGCACGCATGCATGGCCTTCACCTTTTGTATAAAACCAGCCCGATTGACTTCACCAGAGCTACTCGGTTCGTACAGTTAAGCACGTGCTGGTTTGTTCCTTAGATTTCAATGCCACTAAAGCAATGCATAATCCCTTTAATGATCATTTATGAACAACCAATGTGCTGTAGCACAATTCAAGCAGTCAGATGTTGACTATACAATTAAAACATTGCTGCATGTCTTCACAATATGAACTCTTGATCCAACTCGGGGGTAGCCCTTTTCTCCAACAGGCCCCGAAGTGAGCTGCATAAGTGAATAGTGGAGTCATTGTGGACAGCTGCTTTGTGATCTGCTGTGGAATGCAGAGATGTCTCATTGCCAAATGAGATTTTGACTTTCTGAGCTGTGGCATCATGCTAAGATGTTGTATGCTTCCATGTAAAGGCCACATGTCCTCTAGAAAACTAGAGAAATGAGTTGCTTGACTGCCAGTAACCCATGATTAAAGTCCTTCCCATACACTTCTAATTCCCTGCTCCTCCAGCATGCTAAATATAAATTTTATATCAACAGTGTATATGTAGTCATTAAAACTTCATTACACTGTTCTTTAATTCATGCAAAACATCTGGAGTTTATAGAGCACACAGATCCTTATTAATAAGTAATTTTGGAATATTTCATTTATTAAAACCAGATGGTTTGGAAACACAGACACGTTGATGACATATGCAATGCCTAGAGGTTGGGGGTCTATGTGTGTGTTTTCAATCATCTTTGTATCAAAGGCAGAGTAGAAAGATTCTGGTTGTTAACAGATGGAATTTGATTTATTACAAATTTCAGATTTAAAAATAGTTTGTAAATAATTGTAATGTATAACCTGGAAATTTCATGTAGGATAATACAATGAGTTGCAATTGTACAGTACTGCTGATTTAAGGAATACAAAGAATTTTATAACCATTTAATTATACCTGGCAGGTAGGCAAATATACCACTTTTACAAAATAACCTCTTTATGCTTCTGTTGAATTAAAGGTCTGATTTTCATAAGTGCTGAGCATTTGCAACTCCAGTGCAAGCCAGTGGGATGTGTGAGTGCTTAAAACGACTCTGAAAGTCAGACCCTAACTAAGGTCACCTGAGAGAGGCTGTGCAGAATTGGGAACAGATGCCAGATTTTCTGAGTCTCACACTCCCATTCTATTTCCAAAGGGGTAGCCGTGTTAGTCTATTGTAGAAAAACAACAGAGTCCTGTGGCACTTTTAAAGACCAACAGATTTATTTATCGCACGAGCTTTCGTGGGAGAAAATCCCACTTCGTCAGACGCTTTGAAGATCAAGCGTCTGACAAAGTGGCATTTTCTCCCACGAAAGCTCATGCGATAAATAAATCTGTTAGTCTTTAAAAGTGCCACAGGACCCCCATTCGAGTCACTCATTAAAGCTAGGCAAAAACAAATGCAAGTATATTGTTAATTTAGTTAACAAGTCTGGAGGCACCAGTTATGTTCTACTCTACTGGGGAAAGTACAGTACCAGGATGTGTTGACCTTGGTGGTGCAGCAGAGGTGTTCCAGAGTTCGTAGAGTGATTCCTGCTGGGCGACTGCAGTGGTGGACTGCTTTCAGTGAGAGGCAGTGTCTGAGTGGCTCAGTTAAGCCCTTTGGACCACAGCCTCCGACCGGGAGCTCGTGATCCATTGATTACCCAGCATGACCCTCACATTCCTTTCCGAGTCCTTGCTTTCTAGGCTAGAGTTCCCAATAATGGAAGTAGGGCCCGCCAACTCTGTTCCTAGCTGGTAACCTTACGTCGGATCATGTTAAAATGTAGGTTGTGTACTTTTGCTGAGTTTACCAACCATTCCAGATCACTGTGTATTGGGCGACTGGTCCTCTTCACTATTTAGTCTGTGTCCTCTGCAGATTTTATCAATAATGATTTTATTTTCTTCTGGGTATTGACAGTGCCAAGGACTGAGCCCAATGGGGGGACCCCACTAGCAACAGATCTGCTCAATGATGTTTCATTCATTTTGAGACCTATCACTTGGCAGGTTTTCATCAATGTGTACTATGTTGATTTTGTATTGCTCTGGTATGGGTCAAATGCCTTACCGATGTCTAAATGTATTACATCAACATAATTACCTTTATCAACCAAATCTGTAATGTCATAAAAAAAATCTTTACAAACTAAAGATGTATTTTCCATAAACCTTGTTAATTGGCATTAATTATATTGCCGTTTGTTGTTGAGTCCTATATCAGCCACTTCACTATTTTTTCAGGCTGACATTGACTTTGTTACTAGTTAGGACAGTTGTTCCATTTACCCTTTAAAAATACTGGCACAACATTAACTTTAGACTGTCCCTAGTATTTCAAGACTTGTTGAAAAGCAACATTAAAAATAGTGCGCTCTATTAAAACTCTTGGGTGCAAGTTATCTGACCTTGCTGCTTAAAAAACCCATCTAACTTTAGTCGCTATCGTCTAACAACCTCTTTAGGTACTGTGGGAATGGAAAGTATTTGATCATCATCATCATCATCATATGATACAATTCCATTGTCTGGTTTTTCCCCAAATACGCAACAGAAATATTTATTGAACACTTGCATCTTTGCTCCACTATTATGGCCAGTTCTATCATTTCTATCTCACAATGGAGCAATGTCATTGTTAGGTTTCCTTTTGTTCCTAATAATATACTTGAGAATCTCCTTCAGGCTGTTCATAGTTGTTGGCCATAGTTTTTTCTGAGGTCTTTTTCTTCCCGTATGAATTTTCTCCAATTCCTAGCTTCTGATTTACATCCATTGTTAACTCCCCCTTTCTTCCATCTGTGTCATATGGGCTTTGTTTGATTTGTTTTTTAAATAGCTGCTTTCACTTGTCCACTAAGCCAGGTTTTGGTTTGGGTTTTTACCAGTGTGGTCTCCTTCCTCAGCTGTGGGATTGTGGCTTTTTGGCACATAGTAAAATGTTCCTAAACAGTTCCCAATTATCAGTCACATTTTCTCTGTTCAAATTCTTTCTTTCAACTGATGTGGCTTATAATTGATGCATAATTCATCCAGTGGTGCATTGTTGTTTCCTTATGCCCCTACTATTGAATCCTTCTGCTTTTGTCACTTGGTTTAAAACACGTACATGATTACTCTTTAAAAATTAATTTCCTTTTAGTGCTAGCTCTCTAACAGGAAATAAAAGAAGAAACACCAAAGCCCAGCTACAGCTGATAAAATGAGCAGTGTACATGCCAGAGAAACGTTGCATGGGTTACCTATTCAATGACTTTAAAAACAGTCACCTAATGGAGTGGAATTTTCCTGAAGCCATTATTGTCTTTCGGGTTAATACATATGATTTTTAAAGTGCCTTATTTACAAGGCGGCGCTGTTAGGGTCTAATAGGTAAATCGATGCTAAAATAATATTTAAAATGCATTAGACAGTAGTAGCAAAATTCGAGATATCAGTTATCACATTATGGAAAGAGAGACTTACAGGACACAACTGCAGTTGCTGAGTTTCTTTAATACTATTTTCTTTACGGAGGGCTCCGAGAAGGAAGTGATCCAGTCATTTATCATTGTCACATACTCGGATCTGAGTCCTGGGCCATAGTTGCTGTCATGCTCACAAGCTGAGGAAGTGGCAGGTCAGAGTAACATTCTTTAGTGTCACCAAATATTGACGCCACGTTGAGGCCATTTTTCTGGGCCGTTCATGTGTGATTGCTGAATGCCAATCGTGATCCGAAGTGGGGAGAATATAAGAACATAACAATGGCCGTATCAGGTCAGGCCAGTGGTCCATCTAACTCAGCGTTCTGTCTTCTGACAGCGGCCGATGCCAGATGCTTCAGAGGGAATGAGCCGAACAGGGTAATTATCGAGAGATCCATCCCCTGTCATCCAATCCAAGGCTCTGGCATTTGGAGGTTGAGGGACAACCAGAGCACTCGGTT
This sequence comes from Pelusios castaneus, assembly GCA_007922175.1. Taxonomy (NCBI): domain Eukaryota; kingdom Metazoa; phylum Chordata; order Testudines; family Pelomedusidae; genus Pelusios; species Pelusios castaneus. The sequence continues at coordinate 1,598,780 of ML685954.1, read as the reverse complement.
GCATTCATAATCATTTTGGCTAATAGCCATTGACGGACCTAGCCTCCAGGAATGTATCTATTTTTATTTTTTTTAAATCCAGTACACTTTTGGCCTTCTGATCATTCCCTGGCAATGAGTTCCACAGGTTGGCTGTGTGCCGGGTTAAGAAGTGCTTCCTTATATTTGCTGCAAACCTGCTACCTGTTTGTCTCATCAGGTCCCCCCTCATTCTTGTGTTATGCAAGTGGGTAATGAACACTTCCTCTTTTACTCTCTCCACTCCGTTCATGAATAAGGTGGGCAACATAAATTCAGGGGCATCCTCACTGAGGAGCACTGCGTCCTTCCTGTTCATCCACGAGAAGACAAATAAGCTTGTCAGACAAAGCGATTGAGCCCTAATGAATTTGTTGTTGTCTGACACTTGGATTCAGTAATCTGCAGTGCTAGCCACAGAGGAGAAAGTGTCTTAACACAGGGTGGGGAGAGATGCTGACCCTCGCCCCAGCATTGCTGTAGGGTTGATGATTTGATTTGAAAGCACTCTCTGGTTTGATTTAGCTTAAATGTAGATTCATCACTGATTTGTAGGCATTTAAGGATTATTAAAATTCATTCTCTCTCTCTTTCTCTCCAGCTTGGTGCCACCCACTGCTCCTCCCATTAAAGACTGCTCTTTATTCAGCTTTTAACTCACGGTGAACTCTGTTATTCCACCCACAAAGGTTCCTGTCTGCCAGAACAGATCAAGACGGTGGTCTGGCTACATGGGATCTTTGTCTCTCTTTCCATTTTTAGGTCCGCGGCAAGCAGTGTGTCTGGTTTAACTTCTCATTACTGACAAAAACAATTTCCCAGTCACCAGCTAGTTCTCAGGTGTCTCCCACAGAGCAGAGAGCTTTACTCTACCTGTGCCTGATTTCCCCATCCAAGTGTGTTGCCTTTTTTGAAGATAGAGTATTTTTAGCTTTAAAGGAACAGGGTTTAATACATAGAGAAGGTTTAATTCCCCTTTCCTCCAAATTCTTTTTCTTGTTCATTTTTAAGAGAAAACTAAATCTGGTTTATTGTAACTTACTAAAAAACCCCAACATGGCGGTCCTAGGTATTTTGAGAATATACATATTTTTTCTTTGTTGGGAATGAGGGGCCTTTTAAGATTCAAATCATGAGATAATCAACATCAGTTCAAGTGTCTTTCTCTACATGTTGTGTGTGCCAAGTGGAAGTGAATCTGTTATGCAAAGCAGACAGCGACAGGCTCTGAAATGGCAGGAGGGAACCGACGAGTGTCTCAGATCAGGCCATTTCAGTCACAGAACAATAAGGAGACCTAAAGTATTAATGTAGCAGACAACATTATTTCATTATTTCTGATGGTGGGAGGGATTTTTCCAAGCAACCAGCCAGAGATGCGTTTTACAGATGTATGGATATTGGAGGGCGTGCGGTGAGGAAGGGGATTTCCTACCATGCCATTTATAAATGGATTATGTGGCATGTTAGAAAATGTTTAATTGGACCCTAGTACTTCTCAATTAGAAAACCATGCATAAGGCATGTGTCTGACTATTTTGGACACACAGTTTTCTAACCTTCAAGAGCATTATCTCCACTCAGCATGAGGTTGAGCTGAAATGATTGAATCCCTTGGAAGAATCATAATTTCCAGTATTGTTAGCTAATTACTGCATAATAGCAAATGTAATGGAACACCTGTAATAGATTGGTGTCACTAATAGGAAGGTTACTCATACACACTATTTTTCAGCTTAGTTCTTTGGTTTGGAGCTCTTCCAGTAAAGAAAAGGGAGAATCAGTTCTACTGAGGGTGAGACGTTCTACAGGTGAAAAGGAAATTTCAGCATGGGTTTTGTTTCAGTGTTTACAAAGAAGCTATTTATGGCTATACTAGGATAGTAAGAGTCAGGCTACAAATAGGCAGAGGTGTGAAAACATTCCTTCCTTTCCTCACAAATCTTCACATATAATTACAAACAATTATTTGGTTATATTATATGATGCTTGCTGACATGATCCTGGGTATCCTCTGGTTTCTGCAGCATGGAAAGAGTGAATCAGAAGGGGTAGGTTCATAGCTGGTGCATACACCATGCTGGTCGTGAATGTTTACAGCAGCCATTCGGGGGTAGAGAGTGAGGAGAGGGCTGTGTGTTCGTAAACAGGAAATAAAGATTATGGTGTGCTGGGTCTCTGTAGTCTCCGGTGCACAGTGCAGTTCAACTGGGGTCCACTTTACAGACGCAAGTTCTCAGCAGTAAAGCCAGTTGACAGAGGCGTTCGGGTTGGTATAACCATAGAGATCCAAGAGCAGGGTAGATTAGACCTTAGTGAGTGGTGTCCTGAGACTAGATCTGTGAAAGGCACGGGACCAGTGGGTCTGCTATTGTTTATCCTATCATTCTTTGACATGGTGACTTCCAGGTGGTTTCACTGACCCATCCCTCTCACCTTCACACAGAATCCTGTTCGCTCCAACTCTCTGATATTTGGAAAAGCTTCAAAAGTTTTGGGAACTGTGGGGCAAACCTTGGTCTCCCTGAAGGACTAAATTTTGTTGGGCTACAGTGGGACTTGGGGTAACTGGATGGGAACTCAGTTACCAATCTATTTTTATTGGTTACTTGCTTGGCTTTCTTCTCACTTCTCTACAGCTCATGTCTTTTCTCCTGGAGTCCTTTCCCTTTTCCCAACAGTTTACTGAAGAGTCCATCACATCACCCCACACAGGGATTCGGTACGATGGATGGAGGCAGAGCACTACTAAGGTGAGTGTAAGCGCTCGAGTATACGTCTGGAATTACACATACACCTGGAACGTTGTCTGGGATCAGTGCTGGGGTTGGCCTAAGGTGCAGATTTCATGGACAGATTACAACTCCCCTTCCAACCTAGACTTCATGGATATTTAGAGCGAGGGGCTTAGCTGGGCCTCTGTGATATCTGGGCCTCTGTGATATCTGGGGTTTGATTTTGACTCCCCCACCCCCCAGAAGAGCAGAGGTGTTTGGATTTGCAGTTTTGGCTCAGGATCCTCTGTGGTGAATCCTCATCTAGGAGTGCTGCTCTCTAGGTGATGAGGCTTTGTGGTTAAGCTCTATCTGTTCATCACCCAACAAGGAATACATTGAATGGAATCCTCACTACATTTTTATCTATTAAAATGCTGCTACCTGAGAGTTCATCTACATGCAGAGTTGCACCACTTTAGTTTCAGGTGTGATTTTTTTATTTTTTTAAACCAATTAATTAAAACCAATACAACAGGCTACCTGGTCACTCTTCTTTTAATTTAAAGCAAGCTTATTTCAATTTTGTGTGAATTGGTCATGAAGAGGTTAAAGCTAAACTGAAATAAACCAGGCTGAGAAGCTTTGCACTGGTTTAAATAAATCGGTTTAAACATGGATTTCAGTTTAAATGGGGGCAATGGCTGTGTGTGTAGACCAGTGCTAAGGAGCCAATCCTAAGTGTACATAAGTGATATCCAGCCAAGAATTTAAATTCTCCTAGGTCTCATGTATAATTAAAATATGCTAGATACATGACACTTCATGAATTAATGCAAGAGTATACGGCATGGAGAGAGATGCTTACACAGGATTAGTTCTTATAATGCAAATCAGAGTGAGGTTTATAAACTGACCTGGTTATCTGGGATCACGAAACCTATTTCATGCTTCACGTTAGGGGTTTTGATCCTGTTTCTTGAGCCGTTTTATTGTTGTGTGTGTGTGTGTGTGTGTGTGTGTGTGTGTGTGTGTGTGTGTGTGTGTGTGTGAATAAGAAGGCATATGTGCACACACATGCACACACACGTGAACTTTTAACACATCCAGGGGCTCAGCAGGCTATTACCAACCTGTGGAATTGTAGGAAGGTAGCGATGGGCGAGATCAATGTGTCAGATTGCTACCCTCCTTCTTCAGGAAATGTGTTAGGGACAGCCATTATTAAACTCCGCTGGTGTGAATTGGATTACGAGTGCTGCTGAGGCAAGAAAAAGGAAGGGGAGAAAAAAGGGTTTATAGCTGCACCATACATGTTTCTATCTCTCAGGTGCAGTGGGTACGCAAAGGGATTTTTATAATATCACACAGGAACAAGCAAAGAAAAAAAAAGGAATGCCAGGGGTTTGGATAATCAGAATAACCCCCATGCATTGCCTATGGGAACGGGCCTTTCTCTAGACTGCTGTGGGAAGGCAAGCTCATTTCAGATCAGTCCTGCTGATTTTGTCCTGCAGACCCAATAGTCATTGGCTGCAGTTACGGCAAAGTGCTGGGTGTGAATGAATGCTGTAGGGCCAACCCTGAAACTTGTACTCAGGTAAAAACAACGAGAATCATGTGGCACCTTCAAGACTAACAGATTTCTTCGGGCATAAGCTTTCGTGGGCTCCAACCCACTGCATCAGATTTCAGCCCACAAAAACTTATGCCCGAAGAAATTTATTAGTCTTTAAGGTGCCATAGAACTCTTGTTTTTGCTGTATACAGACTAACACGGCTACCCCTCTGATACTCAGGTAAGACTCCTTTCGACTTCTGTTGGAGTTTTGCCTGGGTGGGGAGATGCAGGCACAAACTCTGCATTGGGCTGGAAGAGCAAGAATATGTGCAGCAACTTGAAAAGGTTCCTCATATTAGCCCTATTGGAGGGGATGGATGGTCTTGTAGCTGTAACGGGGTGGACAAAATTGGCTTACAGCTAGGCGCCAGCAATTTTAGTTTTGGTTGCCAGAGGGTGCTCCTCCGTTACATTTCAGTAGTGGAGCTAGGCAACAGGCTACTAAAATGGGTCACCATGGCGACCAGAAACATAGATTTGTTGAGGCCTGAGCTATGAGACCATGTCCTGACTCAAGAGAACTCGGTTCAGTTCGGAGCTTTGCCCTAAACTCCTTGGGTGACCATGGGCAAGTTGCTTCTTTTCTCTGTGCCTCAGTTCCCCCAGCTGTAAAGTGGGGATAACAATGTGTTCTTTCTCCCACCCTTCTGCCCTGCCTATTTAGACTATACAATGTTTGGAGCTGGGGCGATGTATTCTTAGCGCCTAGCATGATGGGGCCCTGACCTAAGTTGGGACCTGTAGGCCCGACTGCAATACAAGTATTAGCAACATTGATGGTGACCCTTGCAGAGGGTGGGGCAGAGCTCCCTTAGCCAGTGGGAGCTCTGGGAGACTGTCTCACTGATACAAAGTGGGCTGTGTGCATGTCTTTCTGAGTCTGGCTGTTCTGCCATTGTCCTCAGTTGACCCTCTGTACACACTTCCACCTGCCCAAGGGAGGGCACTACCCCCCATCTCTCATTAATCCCAGCATCCCCATGAGACAGGTAATAGCGTCCTCCTTTTATATAGGGTTAGACTGTAAACTCTTCAGCTGCAGGGACCATCTTTTTATTCTGTTTTTGTACAGCACCTTGCACGATGGGGTTTTGGTCCATGGCTGGTGCTCCTGTAGATTACAGTAATACCAACAAATAATAATTAGTAATAAATACAGGCAGGGAGGCCGACGCAGAGAAAGGATAAATGATTTGATCCTTACAGCTAGCCAGCTGTATGCTGTAGTGCTGAGATTAACTTTCTGGAGCTTCTGGATCCAGTTCGGATCATTATGCCATACTGACTCTGCGGCATGTTTCCCATCAGTGGGGTAGCCAGAATTTATTTTTTGGGATGGCCTGTGGTTGACATGGGTGGGCACAAGCATTGGATCATAAGCGAAACAGAGACTGATAAAAACATGGGATGAGTTGCTCAAAATCTGATTGGGTGGGTCTGCTTTCAAAGTGGGTGGGCCATGGCCCAGCCAGGCCACCCACAGCTATGCCACCATTTCCCACACATCAACCTATAGCTTGACAGAAATGGACACATTCTCAGATTATGCCCAGTTCTATTACACATCCCAGTTCATTGTATTTGAAAGAATCCCCCCTGCCCCAGCTCTCCTTTTAATTGTCTCCATTGTGTTTGTGCAGGCTGCAGAGACCAACGGAATGAGTTCTACGGCAGCTGCACTGCTTTCAAGAACTCAGTTCTCTTATCACCTCAAATTTACACTACTGCTCTATTAGGCAGCACGGAATGGAGCAACAGAGAGAAAGTCAACTTTGTAAAACATCTTCCTGGTTTTCCCTTTAATGGCTTCCCGATGATAGAGGGATTTAAAGAGAGACAAGCCCTCAACACACCCAAACAGAACAATCCCACGGTAAGATGATGAAATGAATAGATTGCTATATACTACTTCAAATCCATTTTGACACAAGACCACTCTTACTTGCATGGTGAAATCTGTAATTAGATTGAAAAGACAACTGTTAATTCCCACGTCATAAGAATATTAAGACTTCCCCAGAAGAATGGAATTTTCTGTTAATGTCAGTCTATTGAAAGAGGAGGCTATGTTTTTTTTTTTTTTTTTTGTAGCCCTGAAGATAACCAAATTTCCCCCGCAAATTTCTTATTCTGCTCGCTTTAAAAAAATGAAACCATAAAATAAGTGGAAAGGAGAGGAAAGACGATGATTTGCTTAAGACACTAGACTGGAATTAGATCACAGAGTGGCACCGCCACAGATGGCCCGTGTGATTCTGGGCAAGTCACTTAATTGCTCTTTGCCTTAATTCTCATCTGTAAAATAGATTTAGTATTTCCTTTTTCCCACCGTCTTGTCTTAGTGTAAGCTCTTCAGGACAGGGACTATCATACATAGCACCTGGCACAATTGCTTTGGGCTGATCCCGGTTACAGCCTGCAGCTGATACCATAGTACAAATAATGAAAACATTCAGACTTTTAGAAGGGAAGGTTGAATATTTTTTTCTCCTTGATTTGGGGTGTCTCTTTTTTCCCTGATGCAAAAATCTAACTTTTAGTCAAGTTATGTATCACATAATTGCTGTTATGTACAAACTCGAGGAAAGAATTTTTAAAACTGCATTGATTCTGATGTGACAATTCTATTAGGCTTCAGTGGGTACCTGATTGACCCCGTAAATTGAAACTCTGAAAGGTCAGTGTTTCTGTCTTAGCACTGTATTTAATTTCCTCGCTTAGACTCTGGAGAGGGGAAAGAAACTGGGAGAGGTTTATTTAAATTTGTGTATGTACTGAGTGTGAGGGCACCAATATCATTTTCTCTAAATGGCTCTCAACACACAAATCGTGCTGTTTTGCTTTATTCCTCCATTTCCATGTTCCTGGGTCCTCAAGTGGAAACATGCTTTTTGTACTGAAATTATAGCTCAGCCTGTCAGGATTTCGTGAACTCGTCCATCAGTGTGACAATGTTGTTTTTCATTTGTTATGATGCTAAAGCTGGCTTATGATAGACCCTAAATTGTATAATTATGAATTTGTTAAAACTGTGGGAGCTGCCTGTAACTCTAACAGCTATTTCCCAAATTTTGGGGCCTTGCAAGATGGTGCTGAAGGTACCTTTAGAGCTGAGGGAAGAAACCTCCAAGCTGACATCAGCTGGAATTAGAGCACACAGCAATAATTTTGGGTCACAGTAGAAAACACTTTAAAAGAAGAGAATTGATTCATTTGCTGAATATTCAGGGTCCCCTCCCTCAGCGCTCTAAACTTCCTTTACCATTTTTTATATCTTAAATGTTCTCACAGCATGTTTTTCCAAGGATCTAATTATAAACTTCATTATAATTGTTCATTAGTTTTATTTTGTTCAATTAGTTTAACAAGTTGCCAGATGAAATACAAGGCAGGCAATTAGCTTGATATAATTGTAATGAACCACTCAAATTGGGTTACCAAATATGTTCTTTTATAGCACATTTTTTTCAATCAGTGAATGATAACATAAATGCACAGAGTGTCTCCTGATTGCTCTAAGTAGTGGAAATTTCCCTCCGTCATTTATTAAAATGGAGAACAAGACACAAAAAAAGAGAGAACCTGTAAGATCTGTTACCTTTACCAGGAGAGGCTTTCTGTTTGGCTTCCAGTGAAATCTTATTGAAGAGACTCTCTAAAAATTGAATACACTGAAGACTTAAAAAACCCCTACCTAATTTTGCTTCATGCGAGAAGGCATTACACCTGGCTTGCCCCTGACTGTGACCATTTGAGTTCAGAAAGAAAAATACTGGAATGCAGTGAGGACAGCAAGACAGATGGATATGAACTCCCCGCCTTCCCTGGAAGTCTGAGTTAATCAAACTTAGAGATCCAGTCACAGTTAATCAAACTTGAGGCTGTGAGATTTTTCCAAAGAGTTCACACCCCAGCTATCACAGCACCTCTGGAGGGAGCTACATAATGTCTACAGATAAATAAAGTGAGGCACAGAGTGGTCAGGGGCCTGATTCTGTCATGTGCTCTGGGCTGGTTCAGGGATCTAGGGCAAAGAATGAGACTTCATCTCATTCGAACTATCATTTGTATTATAAGAGTTCCCCTTCTTTAAAATGAGGATAACATTACATCCTGTCTCTCACCCTGTCTCTGTCTTGTCTCTGTGAGGCAGGTTCTGCCTCTCACTGTGTGTGTGTGCACAGTACCAGCAGAGAGAGGCTCTGATTTTGGTTTGGTGCTAGTCACATGTGTATGATCCCAATAAAGATTTGGCAGGATCCATTATAGGTGTGTTAAACTTTTTCTCAAAAGCATCAGGAGTGGCCCACTGCTAGGAGTAAGTTACTATGTTTGATAGCCTGATGGGCTGGTCCTATTTGGAAAATCCAAAGTGCCTGAATTGCAATGTAACAATGGGGGTTGATGAAGAACATGTTTCGGGTTACTGGGTTCAGGAGGTCTGGAAATCAGAGATTTAACACACAAGATCCGGCCTTGGATCCCATTTGTTAGAACACAGCAAATGAGACTATGTCCCTTTCTTTCCCTGCATTTGAAATTCACTGGTGAAAATCTGGAGGGAAGCATCCTCTGACAACTGAGGTGCGATTCTGGCCCATCTGGGGAGCTTTTGTGCAAAAAAAAAAAATGTGATCCCACCAAACTTGTTGTGCACATCTCACTGAAATCACAAGGGTATTTTGTGTGCAACTGAACAGAAAGCAAACAGCCCTTCTCTGAAAAACTCAAAGCTTCAACTAGCCACCCAGAACCAATGTATTCTTCGCCATTCCTTTCCTCTTAGAACTTGTGTGTTAGAGGAGTAAGTGATCTCAGTGGGAGACGATCTGTCTAAACTCTGTGACATTAGACACTTAAAATTGCTGCCTACAGTAAGCTTTGTGTCAGCTTAGTCTGGGAGCAGGAAGAGTCACCGGCTGAGAAGAAAGAAGGGTCAGGACAGTTGGGACCACAGATACTGCAAAACACTATTTCTCTCCTTGTCCAACAAGCCTGACACAGAGTGACACACTAACCCGCTTCCCTCCACCCAGGGATGTGCGTATGCCTCTGCTGGCTCTTCTCAACATCACTTACGTTAGACACACAAGGTGTTAGAAATCGGTCTCTCCGCTCCTCTGAAGTCCTTGTCTCTCCAAAGTTGAGTTCCTCCTCTACATCAGAGAAATGCGTGTTCTTTCAGAACGGGTGTGGGATTCCTGTACATCCAATTCCTCTTCCAGTACTGCCTCCCCATGTGTATGCTACACCTGGGTGTGCATGCTTTGGTCCTGAAGTTTTCCTAACAAGTGCAATATCTTCCCTCATGCTGACCGAGGGTCTAAGTGGCAGAATGGGGTGCTGCCATTCCAGTTTCTTCTTGGCCGGAGTCAGAACATTGGTCTCCCTCACTCTTCTAATCTCCAGGGCTATGTCTACACTAGAAAAGTTAAGTCGACTTTAATAAGGTCGACTTTAAGTCGACGTAAAGTCAACAACAAAAGTTGACACTTTGTCGGCTTAGTCCTCTTCGTTAAGTTGACCTACCTGCCCTTAGGTTGACTTAACGAAGAGGACTTAGCGTCCACACTGGGCTTAGGTCGACCTGAGTATCAGGAGGAGTATTGCCAGCAGATCGAGGGATGTGATAATTCCCCTCTATTCGACACTGGTCAGGCCGCATCTGGAATACTGTGTCCAGTTTTGGGCTCCCCACTACAGAAAGGATGTGGACAAATTAGAAAGAGTCCAGCGGACGGCAACAAAAATGATTAGGGGGCTGGGGCACATGACTTACAAGGAGAGACTGAAGGAACTAGGCTTATTTAGTCTGCAGAAGAGAAGACTGAGGGGGGATTTGATGGCAACCTTCAACTACTGTAACCAGAATGCTGTTGCAGCTGCTTCTGCTTGTTGTTGGGTAAATATGTCTGCAAATGCTACTAACTGTAGCTAAAAATTACTAATGGGGCTATTTGTGGGAATAGGAAGAGGAATAGTTATAACCTTGCTTCGGGTTGTAGGATTTGAAATGCTGTTTGTATGTCTGCTGTGTTGTTTTAAGCAATTAAGCATTGAATCTTTTCCATTCCTCTTCCGAAACTGCTGCCAAGAGGCAGTGGGAAGTGTTTCAGAGGCATCTTTGGGCTGGGAGAAGATGGAGAAAGTGGCTTAGAAGCAGAAGCAGAAGCACAATAAGAGAAGGAAACAGTGGGAGCATGGACCAAGTCGCCGCTGCTGTTCCTGGCAGATCTCCCGCTATCCACACCGCTGCTTCTAGATCAACACCGCAAGCACTGTACGGGGATGGGACTACTTTGTGATGGAACCTGGGATGACCAGCAATGGCCCCAAACTTTGCCCCGAGGAAAGCTGCATTCCTGCAGCCAGGCAAGCGTTCACCTTGACACTTGCACAGCTGAATACCTAGACAGGCGAGCCAATAGGGCTCAGCAAAAGGGTTGCCACCGTATTGTGGGACCTGGCAACCCCAGAGCAGTTACTGATCTGCTGGAAATAAGTTGAAAGCTGGCACAGTGACCATGGAGCTTTGCAAGGCAATTAATGTTGCGCTGTCCTCCAGGGTTGCAAACACTGGAAATATTCCTGATCTCATGGCAGTATTTGTGCAGATGGGGTTCCCAATCTGTGCAGGTGTGACAATTAGCCACTATTTCGAGCAAGTGAATATATGAACAGGAAAGGACAGTGCTCCATCATTATGCAGGCTTTTGGGGAGTATTGTGGAAATCTGGGGGTGCACTGGGAGGGCGCATGAAGCTGCGGCATCTCAGAGGTTGGGCCTGTTTCATTATGGGTAAACTGGGACGCTGTTCTCCCCCACCACGGTTGTCAATGGGGTGGCCATGCCAGCTATGACTTTAGGTGACTGAGCATAGCCTCTGCTGCCCGAAAGCTTCTCCTGATTGTTGTCAACCAGACAAGAGGCAATTTAACAACATGCTGAGCTATGGCAGGAGGTGGGGCAATATGTACTGAGCAACCGAAGGCAAAGTGGGGCCATGGATGCATGCTTTGACTGCAATCACCTTGGGCGACCGACATGTAGGATAAGCTAACGCGAGCTCTGCCCTACACCTCAGGGCGTGGTGGGTGCCTCACCGTCTGGACGGCAAACATGGAGTATGTTAAGGTGAAAACCCACGATGAACCCACCCAACTGAAGTCTTCAGTGAAATCAAAGCCCAAGACTGGATTTTACTACTAGGGAGGGCTGCCTTAGAGTCTCTCTCAAGCGTATCAGGAGGGGATGGCTTTTTGCTTTCTCTTAATGGGGTGTGCTGATAAGAACGAGGAAGAAATCCCCAAACCTTGCTGGGCAGAGTGCAGAGGGGAACACTGTAGAGAGCAGAGTGTGCTGACGGGGCAGGGGGACATGCCCCTGGCGGGGGCACCGGCTGGGTCCTCCTCAGAGGACCCACCCCCACTGACATCCCTGGTGGCCATGCTGACCTGGCCCCTTCGCCCCCGCGCTGGGCGCAAAGAGGGAGCTGTGGGGATCTTGGGGCCAATCAGTCAAAGGCAGTTCTCGCACTGGTTTAAAGCTTGGGCGCTTCCCGCTGGCACTGAAATTCTGGCTCTGCCGTGTGAGAGGAGCCATTTGCCATGCTGCAGACCCCTAGCTGTAAAATGGGAGGACAAAGGCACGACCTTTCTCCTGTCTTAGCTATTTGCAGGGCCGGTCCCTATGCGTGCGCGTGTTCGCTTTGGGGCTGCTAAGTAATACAACACAGCACTAAAAATACTAACTAATGAATAATAATAGACGCTACCAGGAAGAGTCTGTTGTTAGTGGAGCGTCTCTTTTTGTTTGTGCGAGGGTGACTCACTCATTAGACTATGTCAGTGTTTTTGTGTGAGTTTAGGAAAATATTTTGGTAATCAAGACCTCTTTTACTTTCTGTATTTGTGCATTTTGAGATGATACCAGTCAAAGCACCGTGTCCTTCATAGACAGATGAAGAACCTATATTTTCCCCCTCCCGTTGCCTTCGCAACAGCAGCTCCGTCCAAAAGTAGTTGGACTAATCATCAAACGAATCCTTTTAAAGGGTTTCAATTTGCTGACTTCAACCCCGCAAAGCTGACTGCCTCCAAATGTGGCTTGCTTGCGATGCTGGATCTCAGTAAGCTTGGATAACGAAGACTGCAGAGTACAACCTCAACTACTCCGTGCATTGTAAACGCTTAGGAAAATGGCTGAGAGATTCCACTTTGTATTGTGTTCATCGCAACACCATCTGAATTTTAAGGCATTACCACAATAGGTCAGCGAGAAGGCTGAGCTATTAGCCCTGGTTCTGATCAGTCGACTTTAACTGTGAAGTAACACTATTTTTTGGCCTAGTAAGTTACAGTGAGGGTCAATAAGCTGTGCGACAGAGAGAGGAATGACATGGGACACTTCTGTTTTGTGGGGCAGTGAGAATCAATTAGATGATCTATTTGGAAGTTCTACTGGGGTGGATTAGTGCACGGGCCAATGGGGACTGTGCACAGGGACCCACCACAATGGGGAGGGGGGCCCTCCGCCCTGCCGGTACTTGCGATGGGGAGCAGGGTGGGCCCCAGGGATGGGGTGGGATGGCTGTGTCATGGCCTGGCTGGTTTTCCCCGGAGGTGGGGGGGCCAACTGGAGTATGTAGTACGGCTTTCAGGCCGCACCAGAAGCCACCCCGCGAGCACGAGTCAGCCCCGCCGTCTCTGGGACTGACCAGCCAGGATGTGGCTGCTCCCGGACCCTAGGCTGGTGAAGGGGGGAGCCCAGCCCACTGGCGGAGGAGGCCCAGGGGCCCTACAGCCCCTGATCCCCCTCTACTACTGTCATGACACCTGGTAACAATGGGACACACCCTATGGTCTTTTCTCAGGCAAATTTGGGCCAGAAATAACAATGGACAGATAGGTCCCAATCCTGAGTGGACTCTGCGCGGGCAGAGCCCCGTTGACTGAGGGGAAATTCTGCACAGGTGCAGGGGCATCACCGAAGCAGCACTGATTGCAGAAATGAAGCCTTAAGGCAGTTTTTCTAAAGACTAAGGAACTGTTCTTCTCTCAGCACGTCCCTCCTGAACCTCTCGCCTTCCCTTGCCCTTAGAGTATCAATTGTCAAGGATGGAGGTGGGGAACATGTAACAGTTTTGCAATTAATGGGACAAACTGACTCCGACAAGTGTGTGCAGGGTAAACCTGCATCTCCTGCATTTTAGGTTGGGCAGCACAGGCTCATCCATAATGGGTTAGAGGCGTCGGGTTCAGTCCCCGCTAGGGGGTGCAATAAGTGGCTTGTCGGCAGCAGAGTCTGAACCTCTGGATCTAAGCACGTGAGCCTGTGCTCCCTGTTAGCCTAGCTTGCAGCAGGTGCATCAACCTCTGGACACTGTTCATCAGTCGAAGTTCAGAGCACCACAGGGAGTGGGAGGAATTTATTTTGTGAGAGCTTAGGGAGTGGCCTTGCCACCAGTGGGATTTCATCGGGGGAAATCAGCTTTCAGTTCCAGCATGGGGGCTGTACAACAGGGATGTGCACCAACTCTTGTCTGGAGGGGGGGTTTCCTACTGTTTTCCCATGTCACTGATCTGGGACTATGCGCTCTTATCCTGGCCTCCATCTGGAAGCATTGCCTTCTCTGGGGGCCAAAAGGGAAAATCACTGATTAGAAGAACAGATGGGAATACTGGCTCCTCTTCCTTGTTATAAATCATTATAAGGAAGGTTATGGATGCATGCATCCATGGAGAGCAGCTGTTTCTGCTATGACTTTTGGCTAACCCAGAAGAAAAGATGTTCAGATTCCTTCTCCACCTGCAGATCTGAGCCGCTCTGGTTTATCTAGCTGCTTAGCAATAGCTCTTACTTGCATTGCCTGATGAAATTATTGGGCTGTCTGCTACAGCGCTGTGCACAGTATGGCAAATTCCTGCAAGATGGCTGCACTTCGGATCTGAAGTGCAGAGAGGAGCCACACTCGTGGCTTTGTTTTGAAGCTTCTCAGACAGTGGCATTTCCGTGGCTCTGGGCATGGCTGTTTTCTCTGGGCTATTGTGCTGGGTGTTATTCAATGAAAAGACAAAATATTAAACTGAGCTGAAGACAGAGTTGCTGGCAAATAATTTATAAAATCGCATTTTGATGGCAATCACAGCAAGGTTTACTGTAGGGCACGTGGCAGCTCTGAGATTAACATATTTGTAAAGCCTGGGGTCAAGATTTTTCAAGCGTGACTAGTGACGTGACATGCCTGAATGGGGCCTGATTTTCAGAGGGGAAGGGTGCTCAGCACTTTCTGAAAATCAGGCCCCTTAAAGAAGGCATCAGATTTCACAGATAAAATCACTAGTCGCTTCTGAAGCCGTCGGCTGCTGTTTTTAACGACCACACTTTTGCCACTCGGTCCCACTATTGGTCCTGATCCTCCACATGGGCAGTCGCAGCTTTGCTGTTCTGCTCAGTTACATTGAGTTGTTAGGTTGATAGTGTGCGCATGGTGCTGTACAGAAATGAAAAGACATGGTCCCTGCACGAAAAACATACCATCTACAGGCTGGTTTCTGTGCATGCAGACACTGTTGGGAGGCAGGTGCAAAGAGCCATCCTCGTATGGATCTTGTAAGGCTCAGGCAGACTTGCTGTTTCCGTTTCTCTGGTACCCTAAAAGAGGGAGGAGCCATTCCATCTCCACCCTGCATCCCACGAAGAGGTGTAGTGCACTCATCTGGAGTGCTGCATTCTGGCCCATCCCGCCAGCTGCTCCCCCGAGGTGATGTAGCTGCATAATCAGCCCTTCAAGATACATGCCCTCAATCTAAGGGAAAGGATGACTGAGATGAAGGAAGAGGTGGTGAGGGTGTAAGCAGATGGCGTTCCCATGCGGGTCATTAAAAACAGAGCTGGTCCAAGCTTAACCCTTTCCTGAGATGTGGCCCTATTGGTAAGTCAAATAGCTTCTAGAAGACCTCGCTTTCTTAGCGTTCTTCCCTATGGCTAGGATGTTCCCTGCAGGACCTCCTCTGTCCTAGCTCCCCCTGCTGCTGAGAGAGGTGTCATGCCAGTGACTTCAGGGGTTTACTTCTGATCTGCGCCGACGTGAGAACAGAATCTGCCC
Organism: Pelusios castaneus; assembly: GCA_007922175.1. NCBI lineage: Eukaryota > Metazoa > Chordata > Testudines > Pelomedusidae > Pelusios > Pelusios castaneus. The sequence goes on along the minus strand of ML685954.1, from coordinate 1,583,319 downwards.
AGGGGTATATGAAGCTCACAAGGTGGGTTATTAATCTGGAGAGTGAAGCAGAAAGAGGTTTTGCTAAGGGGTTGGTGTGCAAGGCTGGAGAAGCAGGTTTGAAGAAGGAAATGCTAGCTAGTGCTTAACGCAGGAGACTTGAAACTGGGGCTTTTTAGGTCTATTCCCGGCTCTGTCACTGGCTCACTGTGTGCCATAGGGATGGTCACTTAACTGTTGTTGTGCCTCAGTTTACCTTTCCCTCAGATGACTATAATAGTACTTGTCTCCTTGGGTGAGGAAAGGCTTAATTTATGCTTGTAAAGTCCTCTGGCGGCTGGTGCTATATCAGTTCCGTGTTATCAAAGGGAAATCTATATTCATTCCTCATTGCTGGCATCTTTCCTCAGCGTCGCTGCCTGACAAACTCATCATTCTGACAGATGGATGGGTTTTGTGCTCTATTAATGTGTTTCCGTTAAAGCTGTTATAATTTCACCTGCGGATCTTGTTCCCATGCAGAAAGGGAGAGAGAAATGATTTGTCTCATCCAAAAGACGAACACCTCCACCCAGGATGATTTAGATGCTGTCTCCTTTTTTATCCTCGGCAAAAGCCCTGCTAAGTGGTGGTGTGTCTCAATCCTGTCTCTAATTAGTCTCTGTTTTCCAGACGGAATGCGGTCTGGTGTCAGCAATCTGTTCGCTTAGGAGGTTGAGATTAAAGACACTGATAGTGCAGAATGGGGGAAATTTCACACCTCTGCCTCTCACACTGAAAGCAGCCATTACATCAGCTACTCAAATATTATCTCAAGCCATTGCTTAGCTTAATGAACACACTTGGCGTCTACTTTTAAGTTGGGTGTTCTGCCTGACTGTTTATTTCAGTTGCATCCTGATGGCACTTTTCCACCTGGCTCCCCCTCTTCTTCTGCGTCATCTTCAGGATTGGGGGGATGAGGGAAGTACAGGAGGGAAGCCATTTTGCTCACTCTAATTCAGAGAGTAGGTAGCATCGCAAAAGGGAAACCGCTTGCGCTTTCTGTGGTGAAGCAGAATGAGAAGAAGGCTTGTTTAGCTGTAAGGATGATCAGTTCTGAGCGGGCTATAAGGTCCCCATATTGCCTCACTCCCACGCAGGGTGAGCCTGTTTTGGAAACTGCTCCACAAGCTGCTTGTGCAGCCTGTGTCTGTTAACTTGGAGCTGTGCCCTACCGGCCGGGCAGAACGTCCAGCCAAGTCGGCTCTTGTGCTTTGACAAAATGAAAGTGGCTACTCTTCATCCCTTTTGTGCAACGGGGAAGAGCAGGCCCAGCTGAGAAACTAAACAAGCCTGGGTCTAAAAGGGGCAGGTCATATGGAGAACAGCCCCTGCGCCCTAGACCCCTGCCTACGTTTGACCCGGGAGTGGCTGGCTCACTCCTGCTTCCCGTACAGTCCAGTGATAGCAGGATCAAGAGTCCACCGGCATGGGCTCTCATTGCAGCATCAAGGGCTGTTGTTTGGACAGGCACATTTAGGGCCTCTATACTCTTATTTCCGTGCAAACCAGGGTTATTTATGTTTGGTCAGGGGCAGGTTTACTTTAAACCACTCTGACTAAAATAAGACTGTCCGGATGGGGTGGCACTGGTTTAATGAAACCCATACAAGTGTGTGTGTAGACATCAGAACATCCATAATGGGTCAGGTCTAGGGTCCATCTAGCCCACTATCCTGTCTTCCAACAGTGCCCAGTGCCTGGTGCTTCAGAGGGAATGGACAAAACAGGCAATTATCGAGTGAGCCGCCCTGTGTAGTCCATTCCCAGCCTCTGGCAGTCAGAGGTTTAGGGACACCAGGAGCATAGGGTTGGAGCCATTGAGGCACCTATCCTCTAGGAATGTATCTACTTCATTTTTTAACCAGTTATGGGGGGAAATGATATGTGGCTAAGCCCTCCAAACCATAATTCCATCCTTCTTCATTAAACCTCTTTAATTTTTATGAACTTAGAAGTTATGAGACTTGTTGAATCATAGTGAATTGTAACTGTTCTGTGTTAGGAACAAATGACCTCCCATTCAAGACCATGGTCCAGCCCCATCTCCAAAGGCAGAGGGTGGAGCATCCTCTGAATGGTCATTACTGGCAGAGGAAGTTGGAGGCTTGGCAAGGGTCTTCTTACTGAGTCCTTGGACCATTTGTTCTCTGTGGGAACAGGTCTAGTCCCGATTGATCAGATACGTGGGTCCAACCCATCCTCAAACCAGTAGGTCTTTGATATCTGCAGACCACGTGTGTTTACCAGAACTCCCCCTACGCCTTTCCCCCTCTTGTCCTCCAGAGGTTCTGCTGTGGGAGCTCTAACCCACGGAAAGGGAACCTGGATAGCATGAAGTCAAGGCCAGCAAAAGATTAGAGGTGTAAGAGGGGAAACAGAGACCAGCTCTTTGCTGCTCCTACTCCTCCATAGCTAGTTCCCCACCAACTTGTGCTTCCTAAGCTCTGCGCAAGAACTTGGAGGAGGAACGAGGCAGCACTTTCTCCTTCCACGCGCCCCATGACTGGCCTTACCAGGCCTTTCCCCCAGGCACCACAGAGAGGATGACAGGGCCCTAATCGGTTTGTGTGACACCAACCCTCCATCCCTACCCCGTTCCAAAGAAGCGATAGACTCCTACAGCTCTCCCCTGGCTAATGAATTGCGCTGTGAGAATGTACCACTCCGCAGGTGGAGAATATCAGAGGAACTCATTAGTCTAGCTTTAACAAAGACCCATTCCCTGAACTGCTCCGGCTAAGAATATCTACAGAGCAACATTGGGAAGGGATGGTTTAAAAATAATGTTTTTGGCAAGTGTTCCTTAATATGAATGTTGAAGCAAAGCAGCATTGCAGCAGGTGATAATTCTTCAAAGCCAAAGCACGAATGCCACTTAGGAAGGGGGAAGAATGGAGGAGTTCTCCATTAATTTGACTAGGAAGGCTTTTTGATGTGCTGGCTTGTTCCATTTCTGTCTGCATGGTACCTTTGATGGTTGCAGGCGTCTCACAGGAGTTGTATGTATATGGGGAATATGCAAACTTAGGAGACTCAACCTGTAAGAAAGACCAGGGCATGTGTGAGGCAATTTGGAAAGCAAAGATTTCTTTTAATATGCAGGGATCTTAACTAAGAATATCCCCTCTGATGGAATTAGTGGAAACTTTTCAGCTGTGATGTCTGTTATAAAAACAAGAGTGCTTTTCCAACACACCACCAGGTAATCAATGTGTGAAAGAAATAGATCCATTCAGTGGTTAAAGTATAATTTGATGGGCCCCGGAACCCTTCTAATCTCCGGGTCCTCTTCCCGTATTATCTGGGCTCCCTCCATGCATGTGTGAGCCCCAGCACAGGTAGGCATTTGCAACCACTTCTCAGTACCACATGCATCGGTTATTGCTCCATAAACATATTTATAATTTTATATGGTGTTTATATCTATAGCAATTATTGTCACAAACTAGCAAACACTGCATAACACAATAAGTATCGTGATTAACAACGGTGGGGCGTAGGACCTGCCAGCAGCCAGGGCAGGGTGGAACATGTGTTCCGCCAGATTTTTCTATTTTTAGGGGCCCCGGAATTCTGGCCCCTCAAATTTGGAAGCCCCGGAACTGCGTTCCAGTGCGTTCCCCCTTACTTTAACCCCTGATTGAGTGTATTTGGGACTGGATTGTGACTCAACGCTAACCATCTGAGATGCCTTTTTTGAAGCTCACAGTCACTAAGGCCCTGTATTGACCATTGACCCACTGTTGGGAACACCTGGGTGGAATCTTGTTGGGAATCTCCAAATCTGGAACTGTGTCTGCTGATGGGGCCTGAAAAGTGCAATGACTAAGACCAGTATGGTGTATAGAATTACCAACAAGATCATATAACCCCGCTGCAGCAGCAAATATTTTTTTTGCATAGAAAAGCCTCATTGAAAGGGGGAAAAAGACAGTTATTATTATTATTTATTAATAAAGTAGTGCCTAGAAACCCCAGCTGAGATCTGGGTCCCATTGTGCAAGGTGCTGTACAAACAAATAGCAAGAGGCAGTCCCTGCACTGGGGATCTTGCAATCTGAATAGACAAAAGATAAGAGAGAGAAAATACTAAGCCTATTTTAGAGATGGGTAGCTCAGGCACAAAGAGCTTAAATGATTCTCTCAGCTTCACCTAGCCAGGAGTTAATTCCAGATCATCCAAGTGTCGGTCCAAGGCTTTTTCCACAAGACCATTTTTCCTTGGTGCCAGTCATTGGCTCTTCTCTATGTCTCACCAAACACCCTGCCTGACCCAGGGGCTTGAGGGTCAAGGGCATGCTGTACCCCAAAGCCTCTAGTTGTCATATTTTAGGCAAGCGCAGGAGGACTGCACAGAGTAAAATAAAATAAAGGCCACTCCACAGAAAGCAATAACATCAGGAAGCCCATAAAATCATAATTATATGCGTCCCATCCAGCTTGGAACAGAGCGATAGTTAAAGCTTCTCAAGCGGTCTCCGTCTGTCTGCCATGTTGTGAGAAAGAAGCCATTCCAGATGGCATTAAGGATGATAGCTGATGGCTTGGTGTGCTAATGACTCAGAGCTAATTCTTAATAATGATGAAGCTTTGTAAAAGGAACAGCTGGATCGGATCAAAGTGGCGTGTTAAAATTCACCTACCTGTGTACAGAACTGGAATTACGTTTTGACCCCAGGACGGCTGCTGAGGTATTAGAATTAATTTTCAGACTGAGCTCTGCTACCCTCCCTGGGAAAGCACACACGAATTTAGGCAAGCTGGTTGATTTCTTTCCCATTTGGAAAAGAAGAAAAACATTGCGTGGGATGCATGAGCTTTCTCTGGGCTGGCATGTTTCAGGAAATCTCTATGGGATGCGCTGCTGGGCAGGCAGCAGCAACGTGGGGAATGCAAAGGTAATCAGAGCACAGACGTTTATACCACTATGCCGCTAAGCGGGACAAATCAGACAACGTGGTAGAAAAGATGCCCACGGCCTGTGTCCACTACCACAGACGCCGCAATCGCTCTCCAGACAGGTGCCTTGCTGGTAGCACAATGGTGGAAATTTTCTTGAAAATGCCCCAGAAATTATCTTTGAAGCCTAAAGGGCATGTTACTCAATGTGTACTTTGCTGGAGCCAAAATCCATGGAAAAGAGGATTTTAACCTTGAATTGTTTTGCATAAGGGCCGGGTCCTGCTACGTTCTGAGGTACTGTCAGCTCTCACCCATGTCAATGGGAGTAGAGGATCCTCAGCACCTAACATGGGAGTGCTCAGGACCCTGCAGGGTCAGATCCTCAATGCCTCGTTCTTGGAAGGAGGTAAGGGAGGTGACCTGTCTAAGTTGATGAGATTTCCAGCCTGATTTCCTTGGCCAAAGAAGTGTGAATAAGTTTCCAACATTTCAGCTGCTTTCCAGACCTGAAGTGAGGATCCAAACCCTTAGCAGTTCACCCATTGCTAATTTAAATGGCCGGGGCTGTGAAAATCACTGAATGACAGAAGAAGAATGTTAAAAGGCAAAAATGGAGAAGAGCTCAGCTCAAAGGGGAGTTTTCCAGGTAAACAGCAACGTTCCGCTTTCCAGCAGCAAAGATGAGCTTCAATTCCAGGGGGCTGTCCCGTCAGCAGCCACTCACTCACCACTCAGACGCAAAAGCAGAAAAGATATAAGCGACGCACGTTATATGCTAAAGTCAAACTGGGTCCAGTCCTCTTCCCACTGATGTCAGAGGCAGTTTCCTCCAGTGGGAAGAGGACTGGGCTCTATAAACTCTGGCCATTCGGCCTCAAATTAATCCGCAGACCAACCTTTTTAAAAGTGACTTGTGATTTTGTGCGTCTGCTATTCTGGATCTCTGGCTTGAGATGCTTCAAAGGGTGCATCTACACTTACAAATTAAGTCAACTTAATTTACTCCGCCTCTACCCTGCACTTTCCTTAATTCGACTTAAGCTGATCCTTAAATTGAATTAAGGAAAAGTTAGTTCGAACTAATAACACCTCATTTTAATTTGAACTAGCGCTTAAGTCGACTTTATTAAGTCGACTTAAGCCGGTGGAGACGTGGAATACTGCCTAGGTGGACCTTTTAAAGTCGACTTAAAACGTTAAGTCGACTTCAGGTCGAAAAGGGGCCACGTCTACATTTGAAAAGTTAAGTCCACTTCTCTTAAGTCGACTTAATAAGGTCCACTTTAAGTCGACTTAAAGTGGACCTATTAAGTCGACTTAACAGAAGTGGACTTAACTTTTCAAGTGTAGACATAGCCAAAGAGACCCAATTTAAAGCAAACTGGTGTGAGCATCTATTCACAAAAAGTCAGATTCTCTACGGCATCTCAAGATGAGACAATCAGTCATTTAAAAAATCTTGACCACCATGTTTTATTATACAGCACAGTACTGCTTGGTGCAAAGGATGCAAAACACAACGGCAAATGGTTGAGTGCCATAGAGCTGAGGTAGGTGCAAAAAATCTCCTTCCATGCAATGAGAGCTTTGCCTGCCTACCGACTGCAGGATCAGGCCTTTAACTTGCCGCCAATCCACAGCTCCATTCAGTAAACAGCAATCTGATGAGTAGTAAACAAACACTCTGGCTAAGAACGAAGCAAGCTCTCCATTTTGATCAGCTGAAAGCCATCAGAAAATGAGGCATCCGGAACATGGTATGAAATTATTTCCCTTTATTTTCACAAAGCTAAGAGAGAAAATCAGGTTCTCTGTAATTATGCAAATAATGGCATCTGTGTGGTATACAACTGATGTTTGTTTATACACGGAATTATCGCTTTTTTAAAAAAAGGGTTTTATTTCTGGCTATTAGCAAAAATAAATAGACTGCTCAAAGGGTGCTTTGTCTTAGCAGCTTCCACAGGTCCTTGGGCTCCTCTTATTTTCCTGCAGACATTTAGTTTGTTTGCAAGGCGTATATAACGTGCTTAGGAAAGCATGCACTGCCTGCAGAAGAGTTTTGCAAATTTATGTCATCATAGGCCATGCAACTGCGGATGCACCCAAATATAATGATTGAGCCATATTTATACCTCGAGCCTGGTTATACATATTTTACAGTAAAAATAACATTTTTTCCAAGAGAAATATCATTGAAGTTATTCCCTTTACAGCTTTCTTTACCCACCCATAAAAGATCCATCTTCCCCAGCAGTATGAAATACAAATGTTGGGGCCTAATCCTGCTCTTCTTGAAGTAAGTGGTAAAATTCCCATTGATTTCAAGAGGAGCAAGATCAGGTCTTTGGCTTGGTTAGCAGTGTCGTTCCTTTTTATAGAAGTGGTCTGCTTCTAATACCAGTATTTTCCCTCCCATGACTGGTAGTAGATGTTGAGGGCTTTGTAGATCAGCTTCCTGCTGGAGGAGAAATCAGCAATGCAGAGCCACCTGGGTATATTCTAACTGTAACTTGCCATATGTGTACACACACTTCCAGAAATCTCAACCCATACCCCAATGTCTGGTTCCTGGGAAGCACTTCTGTCTGAAGATTTGCTTGCAAATGAAGAGAAATTTGTGGAGAAGAGCCCTAAGTGTAGATGTGGTGTTACTTTTATTGGTTGTGCCCTATGGAGATCTTTACATAGAAAGATGTCTGAAGATGGTGAAGCTGCAAAAACCACAACAGAAAAAATACAAATGGGTCCATATAGTTGGTCCAGATAAATACAAAGACATGGACTCCCAGTGAAATCAAGGATGGCCAGAAAGCTAAGACCACCTCAGGTTTTGGGCCTGAGCGTTTACTTGCTGGCATTCTTGTTTCTGACATGATGTAGGTGTTTCTTTGTGAGAAGTAAATCGTAAGGACTCAGCTCTTCAAAGATATTTAAGTACCTAACTCCTGTTAACATGAAAGGACGTTTGGCATCTCAATGCCAACTAGTTTGGGAATCACATGGGAGAGAATCCACCACCCTAGGTCTTTGCGAAGTCTCTGTTTTGGCACGGGGAGTGAGTCAATCAATAAGGAATCTGATCCTCTGATAGCTGGAGCAAGTGTTAGGAGCTGGGTTACAGGCAGGACACTTTCGGACTGAGCACCTCGTTATTCGATTTAGTGACCAAAACCAAGCAAAATACTCAGAAACAACTAAACTTCTGGCGAGCACAATCCCACAGAAGAGGTGGAGTGAGGGAACCATCATGTTACCGTACTCCTACCAGTTCATTTTGCTTTACACATTAGCTGATTCTGTGTCCCCTCCGAGAGCTGCTACCATGGAAGCTGAATAGAAGCAATCTCTTAGCAGAATGTGGCGCGGCTGCCCTTTACCATGGGCAGAAAGGCACATCTTGCAGTGAGGTTTTTGTATAATTTTTCACTGAGAACAAAAGTTCACTTTGTGCCGACCTGCTTTTGAAGGATGGCATAATAACGCCATCTCCCTTTGGAAACTCTGAACCACTTATTGTCAGAACGCTCCCCATGTTCCAGCCCGGCATGAATAGAGCTCGCCTGTCTGATTTCGCACTTTACACCTGTTTGTAATTCTCGTGGCTGGCACTCTTCTTTTTTTTTTTTTTTGACAGCTCATCCAGCTGCTTTGCCTTTAGCAGGTTGGGGTCTTGCATCTCCTTGGGGATCAAGATTCCCTGTTCTCCCACCTGTCCCTGGAAAGGTTGATCTTGAGGCCTGGAGATTGCTGTTGTTTCCTGGCATTGAGACAGGGCTACTGCACTATAAGCTGGGAAAAGGTGATATCCTGCTGTGAACAGCCACATGGTTCCAGGTCCTTCTCAGGGCTTGACCTGACTAACTCAGCAAAGAGTCCAAGCAAAGCAACCTGAGCAATTTCACAGTACTTGTCTTACCGTTGTCTCTAGGGCTATGGCAGGGTTGCAAATGGTGCATTTTAGTTTTTACTGACAGAAAGAGCCGAAGTTGATTTATTTTTATTTTTATTTTTTACTGACACCCTAAACTTTTTACTGACATCACTAAAAACAACACAAACAAGCCAATGACATAATTATCATCATATTGTAATGTCATACTTTGGGATGCATAGTGGGGAGCAATGGGGAAGGCTGGGGTACAATGGTGCATTGGTTGCATCCGCCCTCCACAGGGGTTAAAGCAAGGGGGAACGTACTGGAATGCAGTTCTGGGGCCCATAAATTTATGGGGCCAGAGTTCCGGGCCCCTAAAAATAGAAAAATCTGGAGGAATGCATGTTCTGCACTGCCCTGGATGCTGGCAGGTCCTACGCCCCCTCGTTGTTAATCACAATACTTCTTGTGTTACGCAGTGTTTGCTAGTTTGTGACAATAATTGCTATAGACATAAACGCCATATAAAATTATAAATATTTTTATGGAGCGATAACTGATGCATGTGGTACTGAGAAGTGGTTGCAAATGCCTACGTTGGCTGGGGCTCACACATGCATGAAGGGGGCCCAGACAATACGGGAAGGGGGCCTGGAGATTAGGAGGGTTCCGGGGCCCATTAAATTATACTTGAACCCCTGCCCCTGTGCCAGGGAGTACAGAGGGGCCTGCTGAGCATTTCCCCCCTGCAAGTGCTCAGGCTATTCCGTTCCTATAATGCAGGCAGCTTATAGAAACAAATTCTCTCCAGACTCCAGTTTGGAGAAACAGCCCAGGCTGCGTGGAAAGCGGGGAGACCGAGTTAGAGGGGGGGATGGGGGAGATATGTGTGTGTGTGTGTGTGTGTGTGTGTGTGTGTGTGTGTGTGTGTGGGGAGGGGAGTTTGAGTTATGGACAAAACTCTTTCTTGTTTAAAAACGTGAGAAGGGTTTTGCAATCCCAACAGTGAATCCGATTCCGATCTGACACGACACGCAGTGTGACCTGCCCGGGGCTTTGTGGTGTCTCTTTAACCACCACTGAGTGGGGTCCCCCAGCAGTCTTCATCCCAGACCCACTCTGCTCCCAGCTGGCATATGTGAGCCGGCACCAGACGACGCCCTGACTTGGACGGGCTGCTGTGCTTGCTCTGATCCTCTCCCAGTTCTCCTCTGACTGAGTCTGAGTCCCCCCCACAGCTGTCTGTTAACCAATCTGCCCCTGCCCACTGCTAGGCCAGTACCTGGGGGGCCAGGCGGGAACTGGTGGGCTGCCAGCAACTAAGCGGCAGGTGGAGGAGGCGAGGAACAGCAGAACAGCAAGCAGGCAGCTGCCTGGCTGCTGGTGCGGGAAAGATCTTTACAGACATTTCCTTGTAATTACCAATGGACTGCAGGACATTTGCACACTTCTTACGGACTGTCCGTTCGTTTCGTGGCAACTGTGGGGGGCTTCAGGTTGTTGTTCAGCACTGGAACAAAACCCAAACCTTTGAAACAGCTTCACAAAAGCAAAACTGTGTTAGGAGAGCAATGGGGGCCATGTGTGAGAAGGTTAGGGCTCTGGCCTACGATGATGGAGACCCTGGGTCAAGTTCTTTCCCCACCTGATTTGGAGGTGCAGACCTGCTAATTCCTGATCACACCACGTCAGGCAGAGCAGAGATTTCAACATCTGAGGCCAAGGCCCTAAGCGGCTGTCTGTTCTCTTTCCCCCCCACTCAACCTCTGCCGACAAAAGTTTCATGGAAACAGAGGCAACCCCCTCCCTGGATACTCGCCATTTCATCTACCCCAATGCTAGGAGGTAGGAAGCCTTACGTGTGCTTTCCTGGGGGGCATGAGGTGAGGAGAAAGCATGTACCCTTAACTATAGCTGCCAGCCCTGAAGTCCCAAGGGCCAGAACAGGCATGTGGGTGGCCCCCTTGCTGGGGTCAGAGGAGCCATCTCTGTATTTTTCAGAGGGGCTAACAGTGGAAAGGAATTCCAAAGGGGTAGCCGTGTTAGTCTAGTGTAGAAAAACAACAGAGTCCTGTGGCACTTTTAAAGACCAACCGATTTATTTATCGCATGAGTGGGAGAAAATCCCACTTCGTCAGAGGCTTTGAAGGAAGCCAGGCACACACAGATGTCTTCCTTGGTTTTATGCTGTGGTGCCGTTGAGCAGTGCCAAGGCTCTTCTCTGTGATTGTGGGAGTCTGTCAGAGAGTCCCTGTTCCTGATCCTCCTCATCGCTCTAATGCTTTGCCTGAGGCATTATGAGCATGTGTCCTCCAGCCTCTCTGTTTCCAGCTCCCTTCGGTGCCATGCATGTTCTCTGACTCACTGCAAGATGCACCAGTGTTTTCTTCACCCACCTGCTGAGAGCTCTCCTCATACAAACAAAGCTCCTTTGAATATCTTCTTCTACTTCTCTACCGGTCACCTTAAACTTGGCTTCCACTAGAGCATCATAAACAAAGAATCTTCCCTTACAAAAAAGGAATAAATAAATCCCACGGGCTGGATCCTGATCTTGTTTGCTCTGGTTGCTCTGCAGCCATGAGGCTGTTTACTATGGAGTGGCTCCTAATGTAGGTTGTCATAACTAAATGCAGAAGCTGGCTGTGTATGCTTATGATGTGCCACAGCAACGACTTTAATGCTCTTCCTAGCAATTGTGAATTGTGAATCAAGCAGTTCTCTCTCTGTTTTTAGCTGCTTGTGTTTGCAGCAGCTGAGGAAACAGCAGTTACACGGAGACAGAAATATAAAAGTGATTTTAGGATTGGCAGAGGGGAGGAACTGTTCATCGAGGAATTTCAAAATGCCCACCTACGTTTTCCTTAAGCCAATGATTTCTTATTGAATGGAGGAAGACATTTAAGGAGTTGGGAGATCAATACAGTAGCCTGAACCATGTCTCCTTGTCAAACTGTTCCAGTAGATGGTGTGGAGTGAGGGGATAAGGGAGAGCTTGATTTTGTTGACAACTAGAACAGTGATTTTTTTCAAATTGCTCTTGCTTATAAATAGTTGCATTTGGAAATTTCTGGGTTTTGTGTGTCCATTTTAACTGATGCACACGAACTTAGGTGCTTTAAATTAAATAGAAACCAATCCATTTTCTGCTCAGATCTGTCTTCTATCTCTGTTATGAAACAGGTGCAAGAAAGAATGTAAATTGAAACAATATATTACCTTCTTGGGCACTTCTAGTTAATAGGAGCACAGCAATTCACAGATTCTGGTTTGTTGTGGGAGCATACTACTACAGGGTGGAGTCTTTAGGGCAGGGGTCTCAAACACGCAGCCCACGGGCCACATGTGGCCCACACAGTTACTTCCTGCGGTCTGCAATGACACCCGGAATTTGTAAAATAATTATAATGTAAAATTTTAAGTGTGTTTATTTGCTTACTCTTTGTCTTTCCGATGATACTGTCATCTTGACATTTAATAGCATACTGTATTATATTACTCTTCATTTTTGACTCTACCTTTTGTGTATCGTTGTATGAAAAGGTTTCAGTGACGCAGCCTTCGGGCCAATCTCCTCATCCTCATGTAGACCTTGTGGTGATTTGAGTGTGAGATCCCTGCTCTGGCTATTGCAGGGGCTGGCAACCTTTGCCGACCTCCTGTGCCGGCCCCTCCTCCTCGACCCTCAGCTGGTGCCGACAGCCCATTCATGGAAAGAAGCCACCTGGAGGGATTCCTCTCGGCAGCGTGCCTGGGGACCCCTCTCCCCAATTACCTGGAGTCACTCCTTTTCGTGGTGGCACACCACAGAGAAGAGCCACTCTGGGTGGCTTCTTTACATGGGATGCCTGGAGCATGGACATGGCAGGGACCTCCGCACCGCAGCCGCCCCCGAAAGAAGCCACTTGGAGTATCATTTAGTGGCAGGAGTGGCAATTTCTGTGGCACCACCGAGTGCTGCTCCAAATGGGCTTGCGTGCCACTGTTGGTACACATGCCAGGGGTTGCCTACCCCTGGGCTACTGCAATTCAAACAGAGCACGACATACGAAGAAAACACTTAAAAGAGTCTTTTTAACGTACAAAATGGATGCCACATTGTTTGCACGTTTTAGGCCATCTCTCACATGTCTCTAGCAAGCTAGCTCCCGACGTGGGAGCTAACGCACAGCTGTGGTCTGAGGGGACCACCTGATTTAATGAAGATCTAAATGAACCACAGTTTCTAATGGGGGCCATCTGGCACCCTGGCACCACAACCTGCCGCCATCTCTCCACAACAGTGCATTACGGCTGCTTCTTACAAGGAAACTGGCTGACTGCTTTGCAACTTCCAGTTGGTGCCTATTAACAACCCAGGGTCAACAGACTGGCAGTTCATGAGGCAGCATTAAATGTTTTCATTCCATCAGCCCTTGGATCCCAGGGTTCGCAAATTGGAGTGTGCGGCTGAATTGGTGCAGAATAGGATGCTGACAGGAGCCGAAGGCACAAACTTCAGGGGGAACTTTGCCTATGGAAAGGTGGAGGGGATGATCTGATGCCAGGCAATGGAGTGGAGACAGGAATGAACAAACAGCAAAGCACACAGGACAGCACCGTGGCGCAAGAGCTTTCTCTTTTGTTGCGGGGATTCGGGTAGCGTAAACAAGGACAGGTCAAAGCAGTGATGCATCTTCCCTCAAATCCTCTCTCTGCCTCAAGGGAATAGGCCTATGCAGAGCCAGCACAGAGGAAAATGCCCATACAGTTCTCTCCAAGGTGTTCAGGCATCTGACTCCCATTGATATCAGTGGAAGGCAGGAGCCTAAAGATAAATTTTGAGGCCATGGGCCTTAGCCAAGATGCTGAGCTGGGATGGCTTGCACGGTGAAATGGCCCGTGGCCGTAATATCAGGTCCACTACCTTCCTCTATCCCCCCTTCTCATTAGCCACTTCCTGTCCCCATGTGCAACAGAGCCCTGGAAACGCCCAGCGAGTATGGTGAGGATTTCATCGCTCCCAGACCGACTGGCCCCAGCTCAGCTCTGGAGAGATTAGGTGAGAATCAAAGCAGGGAATGTTCCCAGCTCTTGTGGGAGTGAAGAAAAGCTTGAAAATGTGACTCCGAAAGTCTCTGAACCCAGAAGGCAAATAAAACAAGCCCCAAGGGATGTGTGTAATCTATTTTTTTAAACCCATCTCATGACTTTTGAATGCTGGAGGTGGGCAGAACGGAGGCGAGCAGGAAACATCCCCATCAAGGCTGTGAACACCCTGGGCTCCAGCTTTTCAAGCCTGAAATGCTGTACAATAAACCCACATGTGGGTCACAAACTGAATCTGATGACAAAATGCTGTCGGGAGCTTTCAAATAGCATAATGTACCTTAATGGGTAATTAAATGTTCTTTTTTCCCCATTCATTATAAATCATGGGCAGAGCGAAGCAGGGATGAGATAACACTCTCTGGCTGCTCTCCGTGCCTTGTATTGTTGTTTCTGTTCTGCTCATGAGAGCAGGAGCCTGCGTGATGAAACCCTTCTGAACTCTCGCTAGCTGCTGAAATTAAAATACTGAACATAATAACAATAATTACTAGTAATAAGTGAGTCTACAGCACACTTAGTCCAAGAATCCCTTTACAGGCGGGAGCTCCTTACGCATCACAGCACCCTGTGTAGGATTATCCCTATTTAAAAAGGGGGTAAACTGAGGCACAGAGGGTTAGGTGACGTGCCCAATGTCACATAGCGAATCTGTGGCAGAGTTCCAACAGCTAATCCCCTTCCTTAGGCATTAAGACAACACTACCTATCATTGTGATTTTGAAACTGGTTCTTATGCTGAATTGATGCAACCCAGATCTTACAGCCGAGCCGCCCCTCAGCTGAACGACACTCTCCTTTTGTTTTTTAATTCCTTGAATCTGGGCTCAGAATGAAGGCAGAGAATTAAATTAGAAGCTCTGACCTGATTATGAGATAAATGTTTAGGCATGAGTCCTGGTTGGTTCAGGTCATGGCCTGAGCCCCAAACCTCAAATTGCACTTTTCTGAACTTAGAATAAAAGATCCTTTTACCGCCTTCAGCCCATTGTTTTGCATTGCCTGATGCCTCCAGGTTTCAGAGGACTAGATGATGAAGTACGGAAATGCTAGCAGAGAACTTTTGTGTGGGGTTACGTAGCACTTCTCTCCCGCCCCAAAGCATGAGAGAAGGTACAAGGTGCCGTATGGGAGAGCTCTTTCTCTTTAGATTTCTGCCCCAGTTTGGCAGAGCAAAGAGGTTGTCTGAACAAAATCTAATCTAAATGGTGTCATTTCTAAAGTTTTCCCATCACTCCCGTTATTTCCAAGAATGCTATGAGAATTGGTGCTTAACGCCCATTGACATCCAATGGGATTTGGGCACGTAATGCCATCAGACTACTTCTCAGCCTTACTGTTTAATTTGGGGCACTCCTGAAACGGTATTCTGAGATTCAAGCGAATAAAAAACTCCAGCCGTAGCGATGTTCCAAATTTTTTCCAGTCATTCATAGGCAGTTTGCTTGTGTGTGTGAAAATTTCTTGGACACAAGGAAAACTGGATCAACACTCTACCAGCATCATTAAAACAAACAGACAAATAAACAAACATCTCTCGGGACAAGATTTTTTTTTCAAGAACCAGGTGCGGAAAAGCCAGATTACGGCAGCAACAGTTTTGTGTGTTGTGGCTGCTTTCACAGTGTCTCTTCAATTAGCTCAGCCTGTTCTCGCACTATAAGAACGTGTGAAAAGACAGAACTCGCTCTTAGCCAGCCAAGCAGCCAACAATGAAGAAACCAGTCGTTCAGTCAATGAACATGCCATATATTATAATGCTTTGATGAGAGTGCCCCTGTTTTAGCATCTGTAGCTATTTATTGCCCTGATTCTGTTGCAAGACTTTTGTGGTTTTTATTCCCCAATAATCCCCTTCCGGTTTTGTTGCTGATGTCTCACACCTACTGTTCACACTTAATGAGGAAAATAAATCCAGACTTCCCCCGAACTCAGTGACTTGCTGGCTTCTCTATAAGACTTTATGCTCTGATGTGGAAAATGCCTCAACCAATCCCCAATAGCCTCTATTATAGAAGTAACTTCCCTACCAGAGGATCACCTGGTAAGGTGCATTCTGTGTTGAAAAGCTCTTTCATTCTGATACCCTTTATCTCTCATAACATACGGTTTTCATCTGTTGATGTGTACAGAATCGCTAGTGTTTGGTGACAGAATCCTCCAAGGTCAGTCTTCCTGTCGTTCTTCTTCTGTTTTGGGGTTTGTCTATTGCAAGACAAATATGTCTGCTCACAAGAAAATGAAAGAGGCATGATAAACCTATTTCACAACTTGTAGACACAAATGAGGACATTTTTTTCTTTTGTTAGTTAGATGAATGCTCTCATGTTGCAATGAAAGATCTGTGTACGTGAAAATTAAAATAAAAACATTATACTTACAACAAGAAATCCTGCTTCATGATTGGTTGCGAAACAGTCATGTGATGAGTCAGTCTCCATATTCCCAGGTCAGGGAAGATGCTGACTAATTAAATCATGTATGCAAATAATGGAATCCCACTGATCACTATCAGCCAATTACATTGTTACATATACAAGCAGGTCAATTTACCAGGGATTTTCAGAATCTCTGGCTCTGTCTTGCTTCTCAAATGCTAGTTGTTGTTTTTAATTAAGAAATTTACAGCAATAATGGGAGGATTTCAAGATACTCTACTCTTGTTCTGTCTTGCTATTTCTCCTATGTAAGGGGGGTGGGGGGAAAGCCCTTGGTTGCGGTGGTTATTATCTTGGGCAGAAGAGGGGGCTGGCTGGCAAAAATTAAACTTTTAAAGGGATTTGAATAAACAGGTAGGGGTGGGCAGGAAGGCTACAGTACTGGGGTTGTTCATAGTATTTTGGGCAGCATGGAACAAGACAGAAAGGTAGGAGTGGGAGAAACTAATGAAAGACATGGAGTTATGTTGGGTTTGCTGCTCAGAAATGAGTAATTTAACCTTGATCTAGTAGGTAAGGGGAAGACTGGAGAAGTCTTTGGAGTAGAGGCATGCCCTTTTTGTTCGTACAGCACCTAGCACATGTGGGAGTTAGAAATAGTTAACAGATTATTCACTAAAGGAAAAAATGTTGAAAGCTTTACATTTGTAGGGGCTTCAAACAGATATGCAGCGAAGAAAGCTGATACTTAACCTAATTCCAGAGCAACAGGAATCAATTCCTGTTGCTCTGGTTATTGAGGGAATCCAAATCAAGGGTAAGTTTACCTTTGGTCAGTAACATTAGCTTCCTTCTCACGGTTTGACTGGTTGCCAGCAGCTAATCTTTTTCCTGGGAAAGAAACAGGATGTTGAACAATGTGTATCATATCCAATTAAACTGGGCCATATAATATTTTATTATAGTGAATAAAAAAGAAGGTGGCAAGGTGATCTTCATTATTACAGTGAATTCTTTTAATTAATCTTATGTTTCCTTAAGGAAATTTAAACCTCTGAGTTTCCTTTTACTTGCATTGGCCTAATTCTCCCTGAATGAATTGGACTTTGTTTATTTCACCCAGTTTCACAACTGCATACCATTTTATTTCCCCCTTGTGAAAGATAAGCATTTATTCATGTTTCAGTTTGCATAGAGTGGTAAAACATAAGACTTAAAAATTTTATGACAATCACAGGAGTTGTTAAAGAGGCAAACAGGATTGTAGAAAGTGCTACATAAAATCTAGCTCATGTGAAAAGGGAAAAAGAAAAAACCTACAGATATGTTTACAAAACCATGGAAAAACCCAGGGGCATAGATTTAGTTAAACTCCTCTTCCCTTTTTATATCCCAGCACATTTGTTGTGATCAGATTAACAACTCAAGAATCTTTAAAGGACTCAGGTTTGCTTTTCGCTGTTTACTAAAATGTTTGTTCCTGCAGTAAAATTTTTGGATACAGTCCATGATTTTTTTTTTTAAAAAGTAGTTTCAGGAAATATTTAGTAGTTTGATTTCTTTTTTAAAACAGGAACACATCTGAGAGATTTTATTATGAGCCTTAGGATTTTTTATTTTATTTATTTTTTTTTACTTGTGTGCGCGTGAGATTGTTCTACCTGTAGGGTTTTTTTTTTTTTTTTTCCTCCAAGCAATAATGAGAGTGGTCACTAGAGGGGAATCTTGCTCTTCTATCAATAGACAACTTAGCCGCCTGAGTATGACAGATGTACTGGAAAAGCTCAGGTCCACCCAAAAAGCTGCCTTTTAGCCTACAGGGCACAGTCCTTCAGTGTGTGGAGAGTTTCTCTGTAGTTAAAAATATTTAAAATCATAATCAAAGCAGGAGTTTTCCCAGAACCCCTTGAGTACTGGAACAGCAGCAAGGATATGGTGCAGAGGTGGTCATTCTGTCATTTCTGCACTCCAGCTGTATGGATGGACCAGAGACAGCTGCATGAAGTGTTATCAACACACGCTCTTCTCTCCCACAGCCCCCAGCTGGATTGTGGAATTTGCAACCAAGATGAACCAGAGTCTAGTGCTGTATCCAGAGGCTGCCTTTGGCTATTGTGGGCCCTAGGTGATGGCCAATTGTGGGCCCCAGGTGGTGGCCCATTGTGGGCCCCATATAAGCCCGGGTGGACCCCCTCTGTGGCTCTGCTCCCCCAAATGTCCCCTCATTGCCCTGCCCCTGGCCACATGGCCCTGGCCCCCTGAACCAGCTCTTCCTCCTGCTGCCGACCGAGGCAGATGTGGCTTTTGGGGTAGGTGAAGCAGGCAATGGGGCCCCTTACTACTCGGGGCCGTAGCCGTGCACCTGCTTCGCCTACCCCAAAACCCGTCTCTGGCTGTATCCTGAAGTACTTATTAGCTTCTGACTGTAAACCACATATAGAAAGCTACTGCAGCCAGCTCTGGGAGCAAACCTACTGATCTGTGAGGAGTGAGGCTTTCTTCCATCTCCCCAAAGGGAGTCCCATGTGAAAGCAAGGAACAGGGACCCCGACCAAATGCAGAGCAAGGCAAAAAAAATGTGCAGAGAAACCAACTCAGCTCCTCCAGATAGTTAGCAAGAAGATGCTCCACCCACATACCATTGAAAGGGCTGCCCATTGCTTGCATTTCTTACACGGTGGTTATGCTTTGTCGATTAAAAATGTATTCCAAAAATACGACCCTGCAGTCCTCTTCCTGCAGTTTTGCAGAGGCCAGGGTTACATGCATTATGGAACATTCACAGATGTGACAAATTCTGCCTGGGAACAGGGGACTCTGAGTAATGTTTTTATTTTCTTGAACAGAGGCAAGAGTGAAATGGTAGAGAACAGATATTTGGATTATTTATTTACTTATTTATTTTGCAGTGAAGGCTGATTGGGGGGTAGATCTGACTTAATGAAACCGGAGCTGAACAAGATGAGTTCCAGATCTCATCTATTGTTCTCGCTATGAAAGCTGATTTTAATTTTGCATTAGGGTGTGAGTTGGTGACCCTATGGGCTAAGGTACTATTTCCGGCTACTGACAGGAGTTCTGTCCTGCTTGGGCACAGTGAAATCACTGTGGTGGTCTCAATCTGGTCCTTAGAAGATGTTTGTTTCACAAACATACCAATCTGGCTTGGTTTGACAACAGTGGGATTCTTTGCTGGCATAGACCCAGGCTGGGATTGCCCATCAAGGCTGTCTTGCTCTGCTAGAGTTTACAAAGCACCCCACTGTCTCACCAAAGAAGTCAGCATCTTCTTCTCCAGAGCGCCAAATTCAAAGCCGGTAATTTTGCCCTCTTTGTTTACAGGAATCCCAACTATTACATATTATTTCCAAATATATCCCAGTGGAGAGAGAATTCGTTAACTTCCCCCTCTCCTTGAAAAGCCTCCTAAGAAATAAAACCTTTATTTTCATTCTGAAATAAAAGTGAAGCTTTCTCAACATTTAACAACCCTCAACCAAAAATAAAAAAAAGCTGTTCAACCACAATAGCTGTGCAAAAGGAAAGGAGAGTGCTGTTTATGGACAATACAGGTAGGATAAAAAATCCATGCCAGTTTCCCAGCTGTTCCTTGGATAGCTCTGCTTAATTTACTGAACCAAAAAACAACCAAGCTTGGATGGAGGGACTACAGTTAGGATTCAAAATACAATGCCATCTATTGTATCTCTGCATCAGAAGAAAGATTTTTTTAAGTAAACCAGTGCTTTTAAAATTCAGACCTTGTATTGAATCCTTTCCCTCTAGTGTGTCCCTAGGCTCACAGGTGGAAGTATTTGCAGTTTTAAATGCATGCTTAGGAGAGGCTGGCAAGAGGTAACGTTGATAAATACAGCACTTCCCAAAAGCCTGTTGTCTGAAGAATCCCTGTTTGAAACTGTAGCGAAATGAGTCTTGGGGGGGCCGTTGTGTTTCAACGGTTGTAGTTAAAAGATGTGTAAGAAATCTTACAGCTTCATGCATAAAATGAGAATAAAAAGGAAAGGAATATAGAGGAGGACTCAGGTTCTGACTCAGTTTAATTTCAGTGCTGTCTTTCCTCCACTAGGTTAGTGGCATAGGGTTTCTTGCACTATTTTTTCTGTGGATGGAAGCCCTTGTTGTATCTCTGATTTTTGTGGGTAGATCAAGATGCTGTGAAAACAGTAATCAAGCAGGCTGGACTGACTGACTGTGCTCAGCTGTCATTATTCGGTTAACACACATTCTCCTCCAAGCGGAGTGGTAAATTCTTTTGCCAAAACTTAGAGGATCCCTGGCAGCGCCTATAGCTCCTCAAAGGTGTCTGGGCTCTGGAGTCAGTGGACACTGCCCCAGGGAACTCCGCCTGGAGGCATGATCGGATGAAAGATGGAAATAGGCCTCATGGTCAGGAAGCATCCCAAGAAAAAAGGAGAGTGTGAACACACCCCAGAGCATTTGCTGAATATTGTTCTGGGGTGCATATGGAAAGGTAAACATAAAGAAACCAAGAACAGACAAGAAAAACTGGAGAGAGAGAAACTGCTTAAAGAAGAAGCTGACCCTGAATGGCTGACCCTGCAAGAAATCTGGGGAGAGATTTTTGTGCTGGGGTGCAGGCTGAAAAGTGTCCGTGAAGTAAACCAAAAAAGCCATTTCCTGCTATTTGATTCCTTTTTGCTTCAATACTTTGTTCTTTCTTTGTAAATAACACTGCATCAAAGAAATGCCCACAACCACCAACTTCTACATGCAACTGGGACACTTGCAGGGCCCTACACTTTGACAAAGAGCTTGCGTCCAAAGGAGAAACACCATATAAAGATGGCAAAATGATCAGATGCTTTTAAAACATAGCTGTGGCTGCTATAGATCTATAGAGTTTTGCTTGCAAAGGGTTTTTGAGCTTGTGCTGATGGTCAAGAACAACTTCAATATTGGAAAATAAAAAGTCGAATCCTCTCTCTCTTCCTCCCCCTCCAGAAAATCCTTTTAGAACAGGAGCTTTGTGCTCTGGGCAGCTGCTGTCACTTGTCTCTCTTCCATTGAAGTGCCTGATATTATTTCTATGCCTGTGTGGTTTTGAATCCAGAGGAACTAAAATACGCAGATGATTGATTTGCCATTTTGTGCAGTTCTTAAAGCAGCCTGCATCCATTCTACAGCACACAAAAGGTTCTGTGTGGCATTGCTTCAACTTGGTAGGACTTCTGGGCACCCAAGGAAGGCAGGGATCGATGCCCTTTGCTCGTGGGGATGGAAGGTAAAGTTATGTGCTGGAGCGGCTGGAGCTTTTGAACATTCATTCCCTTGCCACTTTCCAGGTCTGCTTCTGAATCATTCCTGAGGTTGGGGGGGCCGTGGAAAGGTCCCTTGGTGGCAAGTCAAACCATGCACTTGATTTCAATGCCCTGTCTGAGGCACACATTAAAGGAAAGCTATCACCAGAAGCTTTTCCTTCATGCATTCTTGCTGTGCTCTGCAACATGCCATCTTATCCTCCACTACAGAAGCGCTGCACCATATTTATCTATTAAAAGGCTTCTTTAGAAATTCCTGCAGTATGTCTGTCCTTAGCTGAAAGCTTCCACTAACCCAGTTCGAATCAACTGCCTTGATTTGCATAAACGGTCTGACCTGATCTTATAACTTACACTTCCCTGCATTTATTTTCCTCCCATTCTGTAAATTCTCCATCTTTAAGCATCTGATGAAGTGGGATTTTCTCCCATGAAAGCTTGTGTGATCAAATAAATTTTAGTCTTGAAATGTGCCCCCGGACTCCTTGTCACCCAGAGAAACTGGAGCAAAACAAAAACCATTTTTTGGGGGTCAGCTCTTGGTATTTTCCACCCTTTCCCATGACTATTTTGTTCAGATTGCAAACTGTGTGGGGGCAAGCGCTCGGCTCCCTGTCTGTGCAGCCACCAGCACATGCCTTTGTCATGTCAATAAAGAATGGCTTCAATACTTCTGGAGTTAGTTCAGTTTTTCTGTGGTGGGCTAGGTTTTCATGGTGGTGGAGGACCCTTTTAACATCCTATGATGCAAGGAGGCTGCTCCTTATTCACGAAGAGGCAGGGTGGCAAACACAGTGTTGTTATAATTTAGAGGGGTTCAAAGACAAAACTGGTTTGAAAAGCAGGGCCCTGGCTTTCACTGTCTGGGCGGGTTTTAAAGCTGCCCGGCGAGCAGGTGACCCAAGGCCCAGAGGACTTCTGTGACAAGGGGAATGTGACCACCTTTGCCCCATTTGCTCCTCTCTCTAGCGCCGGTGGGAACGCCAGTGACTGAAGTGGAGTCCCTCCAGCAGGAGGCCGGCTTTCCTGGGAACAGGCCTGGGCCCATCAAGAGTGGCATCAGGGTGGCAGAGGAGGGGGAAAGCGAACCTGCAGGGAAATGAGCCACAAGCGAACTCTTAATAGCTCATGAAACTGCCGCCTGGGCCCCAAGAGATCCTTCACCAGACCCTGCCTTTCTGCTCCCAGCTCATCAGGGGAGTGGGGCCAGGATCTGGGCTCTAGGCTTCTACAGCGGCTCCCTGTGCCCCAGGCAGTCTGGGCTGAGCCCTTCTGACAGCTGGGTGGGAGGTGAGCCCTGGCTGGGGCTTTCCTGAATCTCCTGAGCTCTCCCCTTGCTGGGAGAGGAAAGGGGGGCAGATGCAGCCCTCCTCGGGCAGTCCGTCCTTCCGTCCTTCCTCGGGAGCTCAGCGGCCTGTCCCCTTCTTGCACCCCAGTTGCACAACTTTCCGGGCACAGCTTCTCCTCCCCCCGCGTGTATTTCTCTGGCGGGGTAAGATTCCGCCTCCCCCCGCGTTGGGAGGTGCCCCAGGCAGCCCACCTGGCTTCTTCCGCCCCCCTTCTTCTCCGAGGCTGGGGGCAGAGCCCGGGCCAGGTGAAGGCGATTCCCGCCCCCCGGCAGGAGATTGGCCCTGCCGGTTCCTCAGTCGCGCCCCCTCCGCTGTGGCGCTGGGCGGGGGGGCCGGTGCCGCTGCTCAGACGCGCCCCGCTCGGAGGCGGGACGGGCGACGAGTCCCTGGCTGGCGCGGCGGCGGCGGCGGGCGCCCGAGGCGGGCTGGGGGCGCGGCGGGAGATGCTGGCGGCCGCCCCGGGGATGGGCGCGCGTCCCGGCGCGGGGAGGAGCGGGGCCGCCGGGCCGGCGCGGAGGATTACGCCCCGCTGCGCCCTGGCCGGACTGAGCCGGCTGCTGTGATCCGGATTCGGAGCGGGCTGGTGTGAACACGCCGGGGCTCCGCTTCCCCGCCCCCTCGGCGCCGCCCGCACCAGCATGACTGCGGGGGATGGAGCGGGGAGGATGGGGCCCCGCTGCCCTGCGCTGGCCTTGGCGGTGGCCGCTCTCCTGTGCCAAGGTAACTCGGGGGGGCCGCCGGCGGGTGGAAGGGGGGAGCGAGCTGTCCCCGCGTGTTCCCCCGGCCCCCCCCGCACCCCTACTTCCCCCGGCCCCCCCGCCCTCCCCTGGCTCTCCACGCACCCCTACTTCCCCCGG
This sequence comes from Pelusios castaneus, assembly GCA_007922175.1. Taxonomy (NCBI): domain Eukaryota; kingdom Metazoa; phylum Chordata; order Testudines; family Pelomedusidae; genus Pelusios; species Pelusios castaneus. Next base: position 1,559,544 of record ML685954.1, on the reverse strand, counting down.
CCCCCCCGCCTTCCCCCGGCCCCCCCGCACCCCTACTTCCCCCGGCTCTCCACGCACCTCTCCTTCCCACGGCCCCCCTTGCGCGTGTTCCCACGGCTCTCACCCCCCCCGCCTTCCCACGGCTCCCCCGCCTTTCCACGCACGCCCCCCGCGTGTTCCCACGGCTCTCCCCGGCTGCTCCCACGCGTCCCCGGCCCCGCAAGGGGAAGGCCCCGGGCTCGGCTGCCGCGGCGCGAAGTTTCGGGGAAATAAACTTCGGGCGACCCTCGGCGGGGCTGGGGACCGAGCCCTCGGGGAGCTCCAAGCCGGTCTCCCGGGAGTGGTTCAGACCCGGAGGGGCGCGTTCGGGTCTCGCGGGCCGGGGCCACCCCGCACAGTGAGCGTCCCGCGGGGTGTCCGCCAGTCCGGGCCGATCCCGCTTCCTCCCTTGCACGGCCCCCCCGCTGCCTCCACTGCCCGGCCGGGGTCAGCCGAGGGCCGGGAGAGGGGCCTGAAACTCCCCCGCTCGCTCGGGACCCGTGGGAAAGTGAGTGGGCGGAGGGGCCGGCCGTGCTCGGAGCCCCAAACGGGGGGGCTGATCCTGCGAGACCCCTCGGAGATTTTAACCGCCCCCCGCCCCGGCTTTTTGCAGCCTCCATCCTTGGCTCCGTACGGAGACCCCCGCTCTGGGGAGAAATGAGGCTGGAGCCCATCCGTGGACTCAGCCCGTCCTGGCAAGGCGGATTCCGGAGCCGCTGGAAATCCCCCAAGTCTGTCTTTAATTCAGCCCCAGCACGGCGGCCAGCGGGTTATTCCGCAGACTTTGGCCGGGGGCTTTGCTAGCGCATTTCGGCTCCTCTCACTCTGCGCTCAGCTGTTGGGGCCCCTGGGCCCCTCCCTGGGCTCTCAGCCCTTGCAGGTTAGCAGCTCTTGGGCCATAATGCGGGGCTTCAGGTAACCTAGACACTCGCGTTAGTTTTCGTGCGCAACTGACCTTGGCAGCGCTTTATTTTGGGGCTGAGCAAACGCAGGTTTCCTCTCTGCGCCCAGGGCGCACGGTACCACCCACGCTCCCGCAGGAGCCTTCGGGGCCCGTCTGCGAGGTTTGCTTCCCCGCCAGGAGGTGCTCCGGCAGGGACAGGCGGTGGTCAATAAAGGGAGGGAGATGCGCCGGGGCTGAAATTGCGCGGCGTGCCTTTCGGTTTTCCCCACGGAGCAGCAGGGCCCGCAGGCTTTTCGCTTGCGCTGAGCATGGAGAAGCTCTCCCCGGCTGTGGGAATATTAGTCCGGTTAATTAAGGCTTTCACGTGAAAAATGAGTGATCTGGGGGCGCAGAGCCCAGTTATTTCTGGGCCAGGGACAGCCGCCCTGAGTCTATTGGGAGCCATCAGGGTGCGCAGAGAACGAAAAAATCTCGGCTCTTGCTAGCTGGAAAGGAATCACTTTCGCCCTTCCAGGTACATGTATTTAGGGGGGCGGGGATGGCATAGGAAGTGTAAGACTTCAGAACTGGAGCCCGGAAACATCCTGCCAATATTCTCCCTGGCACTGGTCACCTTTCCGCATCCCTGCACTTAAAGCGTCCTCCCCACGGCAGCGCCGAGCCTGGAGCGGGAGACTCAGAGGGGAAACCCGTTTTCCTAGTCCGGCTGCAGATTCTCAGGTAGTGAGGCCCCAAGTGCATTTTTCCTCTCCAAGGTGAGAAAACAGATCCGGACTCTACACTTCGGGGTGGGGGAAAGCAAAGCGGTCCCGTGGGGGCGACATCAGTGTGTCTGTGCGTGCGAAAGTCCTTGGACTTTTCCAAATACGAACTGGATTAAGATCCAGCCTTTGATTGAGTGGTTGAGTTGAAGCTATTGACAGGCAGCAGCAATGAAGGGTTTTTTTTTCCTGTACCCCTTGTCATGTGCATCTCCTTTCTGACTTTTATTTTAACCCCCTCCTCTCTTGCGTGGGGAGAGTAGGCTGTGGATGTGATTCCCGCCCCATTTAAACATATGGAAAGGTACTTTGTAACTGGTTTTGGCTGGAAATCTACCAGGCTAGCAGACTTCTGTAATAGTCTACCCATGCTCTTGAAACTGCTCTCTGCGCAAAGTGGGCTTTGGAAAGTAGCAGGTGGGTTTTTGGGGAACTCTTCCACAGTCCCTCTTCTCTTCCTTCTGTCTCCTCTAGCTCCCCTGCTGTCTGAGCACTAGAACTGGCCTGTATCCAGCCCAGGACTGTGTATGTTCTGTAAAATTGGGGCAGGGGAGTTCAGAATGAGTGAAAATCTATTTCAGAAATGATCCTAATCCCAATCATGTCTAGCAAATGTCTTGCGGGACGCTGGGAATGGGTGAAAAGGGATGGCTCACTTGATGCTGACCTGTTCTGTTCATTCCCTCTGAAGCACCTGGCATAGGCCACTGTCGGAAGACAGGATACTGGGCTAGATGGTCCATTGATCTGACCTAATTTGGCTGTTCTTGTGTTGTCATTCTGCCTAATTGTAGACAGCTACCAGGGCTAAGGTTTTTCCTCATAGTTTGCATTTTGGAACGAAGGGGAGAGTGAGTGGTGGCCCCAAGTTACAAAGTCAGTCCAGATTTCAGAGAGCACGATGTTCAGGGTCATTAAGATCCAGGGTTTTGGGTTTGGTTCCTTTTGAAGAGAGGAGCCATATGTGCACCCCAGGCTGCTCTGTTCTAATAGATCCCTTAGTGAGCTGAAAACCGCTAGACCAGCCCACAGGGAGTCTCATGCAGAGGATTCGCACTTGGTACCTTTTTAAATTTCTGGCCCTGATGTCTTCATTTGTCCCAGCTGCAAAGCTTTAGAAAATGTCCTCGGAGCCTTCAGTGAGACCATTAAAACTGGTGACGATCCCGGACAGCTCAGAGGAATGTGAAAATTCAGACGGCTCCTGTGTCATTTACTTTTCTTGGGACTCTTCCATGTTCTCCCATTCTTGTCTTTGCAAGTGTAGTAAGCAGCATTATCTGAAAATCTAACATGGCTGATGCATTCAGCAGCAGCATTTTTGGGGCATCCCAAAAGTTCACCCAAAGTCCAAACTCTTTGTGAGGCATGAAAATATTCAGGACTTCTCCCCTTTGTAATAGCTGATGGTTATCCGTGCTTCTGAGCTTGCTGGTTCTCTGTAGATCCAGAAGGGGAAATACCAAAGGGCAGCAAACTGTTGCATTTGTGCATGTTTTGGGCTTGCTCAGAAGAGGAAGTCTGAGATTGCAAACTCTGGTTCTGCAGAGCCCAGGGGTTCAGATCCTGCACTTCTGGGAAGCATGTGAAGGTCTGAATCCTTTCTGCTAAAGGATTTCTACTGTTTGAAGCTCATCTATAATAGTGTGAATATTTTAAAATGATCCTGCTCAGAATATCTGGTGGATCTTCTTTTCCTTTAGTAATCAGAGTATTCCACATCTCCTCGCTAGTTATAACGAGATGATGCAGTATGTCAGCTCCAGGGAAATCTGTTTGTCCACTGTCTTTTCTTTTTACCCTTGCCAGCTAGAAGATAGACAGCAGTGTATGAATTTATTGAATTTCAGCAGTAACATGATTCCTCTTCCTGTTTTTCTGTTCCTCTCCTCACTTCTAATGAGCTTAGCCTAGACCAGTGATACTCAAACCTGAGTGGTTCAAGAGCCAAATTAGCAATCAACATTACCCAAGCCACAGCAGTATGAATTCATTGTTGCATTTACTGTAGTACCATGTATTCATATTTAAACAGTATGATGGGAAATATTTATATATAATTCTCACTGCAAAATGACTGACCAATTATTATTTTATCAACTCCAGTCGGTTAATAACATAGTAAAAGCATCCTGATTGGTTCATCATGTGATTGTGTGATTTAATTGCCAACCAGTGTTTTAATATCTGTGCTGTAAAGAGCCACAGGAGACCCATTAAAGAGCCACTTGTGGCTCTGGAGCCACAATTTGAGTATCTCTGGCTCAGCCTGTCATTCATTTGGGAGCAGGGAGGTTGTCATTAATAAGGGCCAGATCTTGCAGGCTTTAACCAGGCAGAGTCTCTGTTGACCTCAAGGATACAGTTAAGGACCAGTGAGGAGGTTTTAAAGGGGAATGGTGGGACTGGCAGGCTTCACTGCTGTCTCTTCAGTAGGAATATTGCCCCTATGCAATCAATAATTCAACAGCATGGTGGCCTCTGGTAGACCTCCCCATATCCCTTGGAACCCTGCAGGGAGATGCTAATTATTTCTTCCTGACTTATTAGCAGGTGTGATGATTGTGTTAAATCTCTTCTGGATATAAGGGGTGCTTGGCTCTTTGTGGAAGGGAAGTGTCTTTCTGGGTAGCAAGGGCTGAGGTCTAGGGTAGTGCCTTCTTTGCAGGGAAACCCTAGGAGCAGCCAAGCTTGGGATAGAAAATGCAGGATTGTTTATTTTGGTGCCATTGCGAAGAAACCCAGCCTGGTGGAAGGGAGATAGTTTGGATGAAATAGCAAGTGGGTAGTAAAGCAGCTGAAGTTCATATCCTGCTCACGAACTTGCACAAAAATGTTTGCCTGTAGGCTGATAGGCTCTGAGTGTATCTATCTGCTTGTGAGCCAGAGAGGTGAGGGAACAGTGAAAAGAGGGGAAATCTTCTCAAACTTTCCTTCTGTGTGGTGGTATCGTTTTAACAAGCTCCTTTCAGGAATCCTCTATGGCACATTACTGATGGCATCGCTCCCACATTTTCCTCTGTTTCTTCAGATAGCTCTGTGATCACTCACCTCTGTTTCTTAGACCAGCTGTTCTGCTCTGTCGTCTTGATCTCCATGTTCTGGGCATCTTTCTGAAATGGACTCGACTTGTTTATTTTTCAGTGCACTGCCTAAATCTCTTTGTGAGGATCCAACAGCAAGCTCATTCGTCTGTCACTGGTGTGGTTTTAGGCAGGATATGTGTGCATACAGTGGGCAGCTAGAGGCCTTGGGTGCAAGACTCTGAAATGTATCCTCTTGGCCGAGGTCCTTGGTCTATTACAGGACTCTTTGATGGGGCTCTGTGAGGCTGCCTTTAAGGTTGTGGGATTGGTGTCCTGTGAATGATCTGGATGAGTTTCCTGGCTTTTTACATCCCAGTCTGTTTCCACCCACGAGCCTTTCCATCCTTGAAGCATTACAGTTAACTTCCTTGCAGGTAGGAGAAGTAAGTGGAACTCTCTCTCCAGGTATTTCTGAATTGGTTGTAGTGCTCAGTTTTGATCAACAGGAGGTGCTGACTCCTGCGCAGTGTGGTTGTCTGCCTGTTGGGTGAGAGACGGCAAGCTTGGGACTGGATCTTCCATAGCTAACTTGCTTCTGCTCTAATGAATTTACAGTCTTAATGGCTGTAAAATTTACATGGGCTATTAAAATCCTTGCATGCAAAGAGGAGCTTGGAATGGAGGAGGTGGAGCGGGATTTTGTATGTGCGTATCTGCCTGTTACCCCAACACACTTCTAAAATGTGATCACACAGGCAGCTCAAAACGCAGAGTATTTTTACACATTAGTACAGTACCCATTAGATTCAAACATTTCATCTAATCAGACTACTCTCCAAAATGGAGACTAGAATCATAGGCTGCCTCTTGCTGAAAGATCCACTGAAGGAATATATTTCAGGCGCTCTGCTTTCACATCACACCAGCGTAAATCTGGTGTCACTCCACTGAATAGAGTGACTCTGGATTAGTGGCCTTGTTACTGAAATTGGAATGTGGTCCATGGAGAGGACAGGCTTATTATCCTTGCTCACTCCAAAAGCTCCAGTCTCTGATGGTGCGGACTGTGTTGTGGTGTTTACATTTCGAACAGTGGAAAACCATTCAGTGTGTTTCAATTCTTGATCACTTTCTTCAATTTATCAAGCTTGGTCTCAGAGCTCCGTTCATTGACATCAGACGTTTTAGTTGATCGATAATCTCTCTTTAGGTTTAAACTTCAAAATGGTTACATACAAAAATCCATATAGTCCAATTAGATTTGGTGTATTTTATTACTGAGAATGATACAAGGTTTTAGATGCTCATTTGGAGCCCTGCTGTCCCAGTAACTGAGCTGGCGTGAACACAGTAGGTGACGCTTACTGCTTATACGCTAATGGAATTGGGTAGGGCCAGACTAACCCTTCTTCAGGAATCACTGTGGAAAAGGGCAATGGGGGAGGGAAAATTCCCTGAGTTTCCAATTACTAAGTTTTCCCCAAATTAATATCTGGGAACCTTGGGGTGACAGGGTTTGTTTTTCCACTCATGGGAGAAGCAGGGTGTCCAGCCTTCAGATCTGCAGAGTGTCATCTGCATGGAGATATTGAGTGAAATCAATGAACAAGTTCTCCCATTGACTTGATTGGGGTCAGGAACTCACCCCTTATTTCCTCCCATGCTCTAGCTCCTTGGACATGTGCCTCCAAAGAAGCCATGTTGCGATGGATTTGCTTGCTGATGGGTGCTCCTAGGTGGTAAAGGGGTTGCTCAATGGATGGAAATGACTCTGGATGCAGATACGTATCTAGCTTCAGGCTTCATTCACTCCTAATGCTGCTTCACTGATGTTAATTGTAAAGCTCTCCATGGCAGCAGAATGGTAGTTGCATGTGCAGATGGGGTTCACATGCCATTGGGTATGTGCAAAGATACAGATTTTGTTCATGCAACTGTTTATTTTGCATGTGTGAAGGAGTCATATATATTCAGCAGGTGCCACATAGCCAGCTGATCATGAAAAATTGGCCTTGCGGGTTCTGTAAAACCCTCTTCCTTTTCATTGGTTTAAAAATTCTCATCAGTTACAAATCAACCACTCAATTGACCATGTTTTCCAGAAAGATGCATGCCTGAGACTTTGCCATGCTTACTGTTTAATGGGCCATATCCTTTTCTTGGCAACTCTAGACTAACTCCGCTGATGTGTGTTGTTTGCAGAGTGGTGTAACTGAGATCAGAATCTGTGCAGACCTACTCTGGACTTTCTAATTTATTGTTGATTAGCAGCCCTGATTCTGCGCTCTCATATGAATTTAAGGAAGTAGCAGGTCTACTGAAATCACGGGTGTTGGGGAGATTGAAGTCAGGCCATTGAACTTTCATCATACACTCGATGCTATTAACGACAGACAATGGCTGGATTTTTTTTTTTTTTTTTAAAGAGAAAGCGAGCACTAACCTTTGGCAATTGGTCTGTTGGGGTGTTGCGATGTGATTATCGCACAGAAACATTCTCCAAGTGCAGCTTTCAAATATTCTTACTTGAAGAGCCACGGAGGCTTTTCAGTGAGCACTACCACTTGTTTATGTCCCTGGGTGCATTTTAGAGAGTGGAAGAGGCTTCTGTTCCACACTGTCAGGAATTTTCTCAAATGGTCCCTCAGTGGAGGCTGTTGACATCTGAAAGCAAAAAGGCAAAACTGATATGCGGAGATGTCCTCTGAGGCAAGTCGCAGCTGTGGGTAGTGATTGTGCTGTATCTGACTCTATCTAGGTCCTTACGTGGCTCCTATTGTTGAATGAAGTATGGTAAATGCTGCCTTGCCTACCCTGGAAGGTGATCGCAGTGATGAATTCAGCACAAGATCTTTGGGAAAGGAGTTATGTGTTTGCACAGCACTGAGCATAATGGGATTCTGACTTGGCTGGCTGATGATAAATCCAAAAATACTCTAGCAATAGGCTTTCAATTGTTCTTTGTTTACATAAGCATGTGTGAGAACTTGGAAAGCGTCTTAATTTATGATGTATTCCAGATTTTGGGGTGTAGGTGTGTGTATTTTCTATTGCTTCCAAATTTTGGGGATGAAATGGTGGCAGGTGTGCATATTTCAGCAGTTAAGTTATTGAAAGTCACTCTAGCTGCTATTTTTCACAGAAAATCAGTTTGTTCAAGTTCAAAAGCAGCTGAGACTTACCACTTGATCAATTTGCCTGTCATTTAAAATCATTTTAAAAGTGTTGATTACACCCTCTCTGTCTCTCGCCACTTCAGGCAAAGAAAGAAGCGAAGTGTGGCATCAGATTTTTCACTTAAAAAGAACATTTTGCAGAAGGCGCGGAAAACGTTTCACTTAGGTCTGTTCTCACGAAAGGGCTCTGCTGGGGGAGGTACACATGCCAGGATCAGACATCAGCCTTCCGTGAAGCTGGAGCCTACTGCATATGTGCTTTTCTTTCTTTTTGTTCCCTTTCTTTGACGCAGTTTCCAATATCTTCTATTTGCACAGCTGTGCGCCTCTCAAATCACTTTACAGATTCTTTGTACTGAAATGCAGCCACCATTAAGATAGAAAACAGTGACTGGCAAGAGGTGTAATGAGTATAGTTCGCCTCCTATGAGTTGAGGAGACCTGTGCGTGGTTGTGGGCAAGTCACGGAGGGCTAAATCCATGAAGGAAGCCTAAATTCCGCATGTTCTGCCACCGAATGGAGTTCTGACGTCAGCTCCCTATACAAGGCATGTGGGGTGATCGATGGGGTTCTTAGAAGCCAGCAAGCGGAGCAGGGAGTGGCTTAAGTCAGCTAGGTCTGGTCACTGCTGGCTCTCTTTTGGGTAAGACCCAATTCAGTCGGCATGCTCCGCGGACATCCCAGGGAGCAGGCCCCACGGGTGAGATAGGCAGAGCAATGTTGAGTTTGAGAATTTCTCTGGCGCCTTCCCTAATGCCCAGTCTCCAGGGAGCCCGATGATATCAGGACTTAGGCAGGTTTGTGCATTCTCACAGATGGAAAATTTGGTGCCTAGGAGATCGAGGTATATGTAGGGTTAGGCAGCAGCTAAGCAGGGGTTTTGAGGATCTGGAACACTGAAAGTGTCAATTAGATGCCCGAAGTCCCTTGGCGGATCTAGCCTTTACTGTCTGTGCCTCAGTTCCCTTCCTGAAAAATGGGGACAGCTGCACTGCCCTACCTACACGGTTGCTGTGAGGATTACCTATAGGAACGTCTGGATGGAAATTAAGGTGACATACAGCTGAGACTAGATTTAATGGTCCATTCTGGCCTTAAACTCTGCGGAACTAGATCGAGTAAAGAATGCCAGGTGTTCAGACACTGCAGTAATGGGGGCAGATAAGGATCCAAGTTAGAATGGCTTTTAGCCACAAATGGCAGTCCTACAAAACTATTCTGAACGGGACGGGAAGTAAAATACAATTGAAACCACGGGGGAATTTCAACAGACCCGTGTAATTCCCTAAAGCAGAGTCTAGACTCTGAGACTAAGATCCTGCTTCTGAGAAAAGGGCCCTGGGATCTTAAGGGTGTCTCTCAGCCCAGGGAGGGAGTAGTATTTGCTTATATGAGTTGTTCTCTAATGATCAGATCTCAGCTCTACTTGAGGGACTTTATTTATCTAAAGTCAGGTGCTCCCTAGTTCTGAACCACTGTCTCAACCTGGTGCTATGCTGGGGGAGTCTCACCACCTGTGGAGTAACTCCAGGAGTGGAGTTTGTTTGTGGGAGATAACAATGTTTATGTGGGAAGAAAAGTCCTTCTTGCCAAAGAAAGAAATCAAGAGCCTTTAGAAGATTCCATTAAAGGTGCCCATGTCTTTGATCTCTTTTGCTAGTATGGAAACACTTCAAAACCAGATGGCAAAGCAGAGATTTATATCCTTTTAAGTGCAGAGGGCTGATGCATGGGACCCTTATTTTCTTGTGGGCCATATAATAAACCTGCCAGCAGGTGATTTAAAGCAAGTTTCTCTGCTTGGGAGAACAGTGGAAGCCACAGTGTTTTATTTATGAATTTCATGTGCAGTGTTGGATTTTAGGACACAGGAAGGCTCAGGGCACTGCCCTGTCAGAGATGAGACTCTGACCTCTTTCATAAAGGATCTCTCTGGAGTTTGGAGAAAAGAACCATTTAATGTCCTTTAGCGGGCTTCCTTGGACTGCGGAATCCAGCCACTCACTTGAGTGACACACACTTAATGTATATCTTCGTTTAGGAGCAGCTTTTAATTACTTGAGCAGCTGCATGTTTGCCACGTGGGGTGGTGAAGGTGAGGGAGTAATTAATGGAATCTGTTGCTTAGAAAGAAACATAGGCGGTCCTCGGAACTTCCTACAGAAAGATATTGGCAGAACCTGTAGACTGAAGGGTAGGGAATCCTCCAGTGCACTGATGCTCAGCAGTCGTTGCAGCCAAACAAGAAAAGTCTGTTTTCTACTTGATCACGAGTGATATTTTTGATTGAGAGGACAGAGAAACCCTACAGGAACCCAAGGGGTAGCGAGCAATGGTCTGGTGCTTTTAGCACAGAAGTCTTGAGTTGAGAGATTCGGACTGTGTTCTTCCACTGGGAATGCCTTTGGTAACTCTGTCTAGTTGCTGGGTGTTGAGCACCTCTGGTTGTGAGCACCCTTCTCTTCCTTGGTTCTCCAGCTGCAAAATGGGCTGCTGCTGTTCCCCCTCCCGGGGTGCTGAGTGTAAATTTCAGTGGTGTTTGTAAAGCCCTATTGGAAGACCCTGTTGATGAACCAAGTATTCTGCAGTTCTTTCATTTCTTGATAGAGGAAATGAAGAAAAAAATGTGTGTGCACTAAGTGGAATAGATTTTATAATTAGTGATGTTGAAATCAAGGGTCTAGGAAGTTTATCTAATAGCAGCAGCTCTCTGGCCATGCCAACAGAGGTAGATAATGGGTTCCTGTGTGAACTCATCCTTTTATCATGGGTCACGCAGCTACTCTCACAAATCATTAGCACGGAGTCATAGGCATCAGAGATGGGGAAAAGACCTATTAAGTTATCTTTCCCATCCCCTCTGACAATGCTGGATTGTTCAGTCCAGCCCATTCTTCAGCACTTTGTCTAGTCCATTTTTTAATTACTCAAGCAATGGGACTTCCATTGTTCCCTTTGGCAGGCTGTTTAACAGTCTAGACTTCCCTGATATTCAGCCTCAATTTTCCCTTCACTCAACTGCATTCCACGAATCCTCGTTCTGTCCCTGGAATGACCCTAAAATATTCCTCTTCCATGCTTACCCCTTTAACCCCCTGAATTAGCTGACGGACTAGTCAGTAACTACAGAAAGTGTTTAAATGGTGGCTGGACCATGGAGAGAGAAATGAGTCCTGTACAGGAGGATAAATAGCTTTATAGCTGTAAGTTATCTGTAGCATAAAGGACGCAGGAATTTAGTTGAACATGGTGACAACACACAGTGGCTCGTCAGTAACCAGAAGGAGGAAGGTGTAGTCACAGTGGTTAAAATCATCCTCTTGCATTAAGACCAGGGCTTTTTTTGTGATGGTACTCAAGGGTACTGAATACCGGTACCTTTTTTCACAGCAATGCAGCCCCAGGTCCCTGGCTGAGTATTGACACCCCCTTTTTTTTTTTTTAAACAAAAGAAACACTGATTAAAGCACTCTCTTCTGTGTTTTGCAATAATGGGGTGCATTCGTTACCAGCATTATTATGCGTTCATCTCTGACACTCACCTGAGAATAACATAAAAAGGCTTTCTTCGTTTCTATATTTAACTGAAAGGATAGGCACTTATTCCTTTCAAATGAAGGACAGCAAATGAATCTATTGAAACTTGTTAGGATCAGTAAATTTGGGCCAGAGACCTCCTCTCCATTTAAGAGAGATATAAGCTAGTTTTAATGTCTTCTGAAGTTCAAGCGCTTCCTCCCCAAATACAATGGACAGCGCTCTAATAATAATACCATTACTCAACTCTTATTTATTGCTTCTCCCTGTAGACAAGTGCATTAGAAGTGCTTTCCCATCACCCCCCATTTTACGGACTGCCACTGTGGATGGGTGTCCATGGTTATACAAGGGGTAAGTCAGTAGAGAATTGGGCTCTTGGGTCTCTCCCTTCTGGGCATCCAAAATTAGAGACCACTTCTGAATAGTTGACCTATGTCTTGCAACCTTTTTGAGCAATTTATCGGATTACCAGCAAGTGCTCTGCTCCTGCAGAATATGGACAATCTCATGGGAGGGACTGAATGCCTTAATTTTTGCTGGAGTCAATGGGAGATAAAGGTGGTGCTCAATGGCTTTCAAGAGACAGAATCCCTTTCTGGGTCATGTCTTCAGAGCTAGGGGTTGCCTTTGTGATAAAGGTCCATGGTGGCTTCAAGTATATACAGCTGAATGGGAGAAGGATGTAAATCCCGTGCAGGCTCAGGTAGGGAGAAGACTGAAGTACCTGTTGCAAAAGAGGTATCAGCATTGGTAAACACTTTGGTGTCTGGGAATCATTGGTAGGTTTCAGTACTTGGAACTTGGATGATAAAGTTGCTACCTGCAATGTGCCATGTCTTCCTCGGTGTCAGCCCTCTGCTGGAAATGATCTCTTTCGACACTACATGCACATTTATTTATTGCACAGCTTCCCCATTAGCATAATCATTACTCTTTGGACTGGGTTGGAATCCAGAGCGTCCCACTGTGGCACTTAAAAAATTAATTACAGCAATGAAAGAACTCCTCTAAAGAGTTCCGCGAATTGGTCTGGGTTGAAGTGTTTTAGCTTCGCTTCAACTGGCGCAGCTCTTGTTAAAGGATTGTGCGAGAACGCATGGGTCAGTGATTTAGATTAGGCAAATTAGGTTAGGAAAAATTGATTTGATTTAGAAAGTGAGCTTTCAGATCAAGGGGAATTACCTACTTACTCCGCTGTGTTTCCTCTCTCTGAAAATGGGTGTAGGCAGATACTTTTGGGTTAAAGTAAATGTTTATCTGAAGAAAAATGAGTTGACATTTTTCCCCCCCGATAGCAATATATGGGTCAATACTTGTTATCTGTAATTCAGTTGGAGATATGGATGGATCACGATACTTACAAACTAGACTGCTAGCCTGTTCGCGTGGCTTGCGAAGAAATTATGTGCTTTTGAGTCTTAACATTGTGTTTTATGTTTTGTTCAGAAATTGCTGTCATGCCTTTGAAGCTGCTTGCTGTAATCTTGACGTTGGCTCGAGTAGCTGATGGCAGCCAACGGAAGGCTTCGGTTTGCCCTGCTTCTCCATTTTTATGGCATGGGAATTTGCCATTTCTAACAGTTTGCTCAAAATTAGTATTTATTTCTTTTCCTGTCCATTTGCATCAGCTTAACAGGGATGCTGCAGTCCGTTGTCTTGAATGGGACGGTGTTCTATAGCAGGCACCGTGCCTGGCCCTAAAAGACATCTGAATTATTACCGCTTCCTGCAGCAGCACGGAGCTCTTTAGAGAGGACTCCCCTCCACGTACTGGCTCAGCCCGCTCTTCAATTGCTTGGGAGAATGAAAGGGACGGCAGGCTGATGGGCAGATGTTTATTACTGTATTACATGGGTCAGCAACCTTTTCCAGCCCTCGTCCCAGCGCCTCTCCTCCAGGTGCCGGAGGTGGGGCCAGCAGGAGAAAGCTACCGTGCAGGCGGCCCTGCTGGGATGGTGGGGCCAGCAGAGGGGAGCAGCTGTGGTGTCTTTGCTGAGAAGCAGTGCAGGGCTGGGAGACCTGTGTGCCGCTCAGAATGCACGCATATGCCACCTTTGGCACACGTCCTGTGAATTGCCAACCCCTGCTGTATTGAGTTACTCCTGCAAGTAGAGTCACTGGACTACCCCAGTAGTAGGTAGTAAGATGTATGGTGTTTCAGGATTGGGCCTTTACACTTTTTTTTGAGAACATAGTATTCTCTTATATAAAGAAACATCATTTCCTTGAGAGGAAGGATGGTCTGGTGGCTGGTGCACTGATCTGGGACATGGGAGACATGGCTTCAAGACCCTGCTTTGCCACAGACTTCCTGTGTGAACACGGGCAAGTCGCTTAGTTCTCTGTGCCTCAGTTTCCTATCTGTAAAATGAACCGACACCTGGGAGGTCTGACAGTCTCAGTATCAAAGCCAAGAAACCGAAAGAAGCTGGCCCTACCCAATGTGGGCATTGGAAACTTGGTGGTGGTGAGCATTTCGTTAGAGCTTCAAGTTCTGCTATTTTAAAAATAATGCTTAATGACACTTAGACTTTTTTTGCTTTACAAGAGCTCATCTAATTTTCGGTCTTGGTGTCGGTGATGCAACAAACCTCTGCAAGGCAGTGAATTTAAAGAAAAAAAGTAGCTGGAGAAATTGCCAAATTGGAGACCTCTGCCAGCTGCCAAATTCCATGCTGTACAAAATTTGAAAGTAGCAATCCATCTCTCCACTTAGTGGGAGAAATGGAGATTGTTCCACAGTGATCGGTCCCCTAATTTAAAAGAGAGATTCATGGTTTTTAGTTATATTGTGTGCAAATCTGAAACACGCAAGTGTGCTCAGAAGCCATGAGGCTTTATTAATCCTTTTGGCAAGTCAGAGCTATCACATCAAATTAAAAAATATGAGAAAAAACAGCTTGCCTTTTGTTTTTTAAATACCGTATAGTCATCATAATGTTTCAGAGGTATTCCTCCCTCCCTGGAACTCGCCAGTTAATTATCAGCAGTGTTAACAGCAAGTGCATATTGTTTTTGACCACACCCCCAGGGAAGAGTGAGGAAGGAAATGGTGTTTTCCCATATCTCACAGTAATACAGTCTCAGTGATGCATTATGCAACTATATTCCCATATGTTATAATCATTCCGTTATATTAGCCTTTCCATTAAAACCCACAATATCCAGGGGTTTTTAATCTGGTTGTAAAAAAAAGTTGCTCTGGGCTCTAGCTCAGATGACAGAGACTTTGTCAGAGAGTGATTTTATTAATTATTTTTTAAAAATCCTTTTTTTTTTTTAATGCATTTCCCAGTGTTTTGAATTGTAAGAGTGTCAAGGAAAATGAAAGTGCCTTTTGGAGTTCATTTGTGTGAACCAAAATTGACAGGTAGTGAGCTGGCCTAAATAGATTTTCTTTTTTAGTGTGGGCATAAAAGATAAGAAACTAAATACACCTCCACATTCAGCTAATTATCCTGCATTTTGTGTGATCATCTGAGATATTGTTTTCCATCCCTGGGCTCTATCAGATGGGACTAAATGTGGGAGTAAGGTAAATAGAATTCAACCCTTTTGGGCTAAATTCAGACCTACTCTATGGCTTAGATTTTAAAAGCCACCTATAGGATTTGGGTGCTCAAGTCCAATCCAGTTTTAATGAAATTGAGTGTCCAAATCCCCTAAGACAACAGAGTCCTGTGGCACTTTTAAAGACTAACAGATTTATTTATCGCATGAGCTTTCTCCCATGAAAGCTCATGCGATAAATAAATCTGTTAGTCTTTAAAAGTGCCACAGGACTCTGTTGTCTTTCTACAATAGACTAACACAGCTACCCCTTTGGAATTCAAATCCCCTAAGTGCTTTTTGAAGATCTTGGCCTGTATTCCGTTACCCAGCTTAAAGTGGGGAGTCATTTCTGAGGGCTAAATCTGAGCTCTTCATAGGTGGGCATATGTCCTGTTTTGGCTGGGACAGTCCCTTTTTATAACCCCTGTCCCGGCCTTCCCAACTTCCTTGGCAAAACTGTGCATTTGTCCTGTCTGCTGTTTCCAGCTGATGATCATTTGACAAGAACAAATGGGGCATATGCCCAGTTTTGCCAAAAAAGTGCGGTGCAATCTCTAAGTAGGCACAGAAGAATGTGTGGTGGGACGGGCGGTGATGGAAGCATGGGGCGAGGGCAGGCAAGCACAGATGCCAGCCTCTTTGGGGGGGGCAGGGCTCAGGCAAGAGGTGGTGCCAGCCTCATGCGGGAAGAGGGAGTGCTCAGGTGAGCAACGTGGGTTAGCCCTGCATGATGGTGTCCCATTTTTCCTTTGGGAAATATGGCCACCCTAGCTCTCCAGGGCTGCAGATGCAATGGGTCCATACAGCACAGAAGAAGAGATTGGGGGTGGGAGGAGGCAGTTTTAAGGACAGGGTTTCCTTTGCTGGTGACACGGGGAGGAGACTAGATGGCTCCCCTCCAGTCTCCTGTGGTACCAAGGCCTGAGGAAACGTGACCATGCACTGAAGATGCTGAAGTCCCAGAGATGTGTTCGTGGCGGAATCCTCCCGTGAATGATGCGGTGGGACTGCGGGCATGTTGGCACATTCAGAATGTGTGCGTTTTTTGGGTGTTGGGAGGAAGTGGCTGACTTCTGGCATGTGCAAGCTGAACAGCGTGCACATGAACGACTGAACACCAGGTCTTCTGCGGCATCAGGACTATAGTTGCTAAATCATAGCAGATGCTTTACCTGTACACACCAATTTGTAATTAAAACACAACTTGCCATCCTGATTAGATTAAGCAGTTACATTCATTTGCAATATTTTTTTCTCTGCATTGTATAATTAGTAACATACGATGCTTACATTAGCTCAATTAAAAGTTATAATGATTTATTTGCATTTCAAAGCCTAACCATGACTTAACTGGTGTACCACGCTGGAATAAGTTGTTACACTTTAACCGTGTGAACTGCCCCAGGGAACACATCCCTCTTCTCGTTCCACGGTGTTAGGTAGAGAGTGGAAGGTACAACTCAATGGACTGACTTTTAGAGTGGGTGCTCAACACCTGCAAAAATTATATAGGTTCTGTAAGTTCTTGTTCTATGTTCGTCACCACGGTCTGTGAATACCTTCCAAACAGTGTATTAAACAACATGACTAACATCTGCCACATGAGATTCATTCTCTCTCTCAGAATCAGAATATTTTTTCAAAAGCACCCAACCAATTTAGGAATGGATCATAAGCCTATTTTCAAGGCCATGTCTCTGCAACGGGTCCTACAGTGCTGTAGCTGGGATGCTGCAGCAATGTCTCAGGCATAGACACAGACTACAGCAGTGGTTTTCAATTTTTTTTCCTCTGGACCCAGTTGAAAAAAAATCATATATTCCGGCAGCCCAACAATGACATCTTTGAGCAATGCATTCCAGTTTTTCGGCGGCAGCAGCAGGGGATACTGCAACCCAGGACCTGAAAACCTCTAGATTACAGCAATGGAAGGGGCTTTTCCGTCCCTGCGGGAGCTCCATCTTGCCCAGCAATGGTAGCGAGTATCTACACCAGGGGTTAAACTGGCACAGCCACAGTGCTCAGCTGTATGGATTTGTCATGCCCCCGGAGTGCAGTAACTATGTTGACCTATGTGTTAAGTGTAGACCAAGCCGCAGGGAAAGTCTCCTGGAAAGTCAGTGCAGAAGAGAAGATTGAGGGGGCATTTGATAGCAACCTACAACTACTTGAAGGGGTGCTCCAAAGAGGAGGGAGCTAGGCTGTTCTCAGTAATAAGAGAGAACAGAACAAGGAGCAGCGGTTTGAAGTTGTGGCCGGGGAGGTCGAGGTTGGATATTAGGAAAATCTTTCTGACTAGGAGGTGGTGAAGCATTGGAATGGGTTACCTAGGGAGGTAGTGGAATCTCCATCTCTGGAAACATTTAAGGCCCAGTAAGACAAACCCCTTGCTGGGATGATTTAGTGGGAGTGGTCCCGCTTTTAGCAGGGGGTTGGACTAAACCTCATGAGGTCCCTTCCAGCCCTAAGGGTCTATGAATCTATGACTTAAACTCCTAAATCACAGGTGCTTTTGAAATTTTTTATCCTAGGAGCTTATTCAAGTTATATGTATGTCATAGTCATGCTGGAAGGGTATAATGAACAGGGTACCACATTTCTGAGTCCAATTCTGTTCAATATTTTCATCAGTGATTTAGATGATGGCATAAAGAGTACACTTATAAAGTTTGCTGATGATACCAAGCTGGGAGGGGTTGCAAGTGCTTTGGAGGATAGAATCACAATTCAAAATGACTTGGAGAAATTGGTGAAATGGTCTGTGGTAAATAGAATGAAATTCAATAAAGACAAATGCAAAGTACTGTGCTCCTCTTAGGAAAGAACAATCTATTGCACATCCACAAAACAGGCAATTGCTACGAAGGAGTACTGCGGAAAGGGATCTGGGTGTCATAGTGGACCATAAGCTAAATATGAATCAACAGTGTAACGCTGTTGCAAAAAACCCCAAACATCACTCTGGGCTGTATTAACAGGAGTATTGTAAGTAAGACACGAGAAAGAATTCTTCCGCTCTACTCCACCCTGATTAGGCCACAATAGGAGTATTTTGTTCAGTTCTGGGTGCCTCATTTCAGGAAAGATGTGGAAAAACTGGAGAAGGTCCAGAGAAGAGCAAACACTAATGATTAAAGGTCTTGAACACCTGACTTACGAGAGAAGATTGAAAGAGCTGGGTTTGTTTAGTCTGGAAAAGAGGAGACTGAGAGGGGACATGGTAACAGTTTTCAAATACCTAAAGGTTGTTACGAGAAGGTGGGAGAAAAATTATTTTCCTTAATCACCAATGATAGGACAAGAAACAATGGACTTAAATTACGGCAAGGGAGGCTTAGGCTGGACATTAGGAAAAATTCCTAACTGTCAGGGTGATTAACCACTGGAATAAGTTGCTTAGGCAGGTTGTGGACTCTCCATCATTGGAAGTTTTTAAGATCAGGTTAGACGAACACCTGTCAGTGATAAACAGAGTCCTGTGGCACTTGTAGAGACTAACAGATTTATTTATCACATGAGCTTTTGTGGGAGAAAATCCCACTTCGTCAGACGCTTTGAAGTGATCAAGTGGAATTTTCTCCCATGAAAGCTCATGTGATAAATAAATCTGTTAGTCTTTAAAAGTGCCCCAGGACTCTGTTTGTTTCTCTGCAATAGACTAACACGGCTCCCCCTTTGGAACCTGTCAGGGATGATTTAAATTGATACTTGGTCGTTACATGAGTGCAGGGGACTGGACTTGATGACTTCTCTTGGTCCCTTCCAATTTCTATGATTCTAAGGTGTAATTCTGAAATGTTTGGGCCATATTCAGAATGCTTTTCTCAGGCAAATCTCCCACAGAAGCTGTAACAGGAGATTTGGTTGAGAAAAAGGCTTTGGGATTTAGGCCCAAAATTATTAATGTAACCTCATTTTTGTTTGTTTCTTCTTTTTAAACAATATTGTAGGCTAACTGTAACAAATTAGTTTTCTTTACTCTGTTGTCAAAATGTTTTGTCTTTTTCTCCACCCGCTCCCAAGTTCTTAAAAAAACATAAAAACCCTTACAAAACAATATTTTGAGATGTTGGAAAAGTGCACCCCCCCTTCAACAACATTTCCATTTGTTTGCTGGAGACAGACTCCATAACAAAAGAGATCAGCGTTTGATGATTATGTCAGATGCAGATGGTTTTAACAAACTTTGCTCAAATAGTAGGGACACTGTATGAGCTATTGGTTCAAATGAAGATGAGACACAAAAAACAGTTTCCAATCTTTCCTGGAAATGGATGGAACAGGTTATAATAATGAATTACCACTTTCCCAATGGATGGGTTTTAAATTAAAAATCTCACTAGTGAAAGGTCTGGGGGGGGATTAGAATATTCATTTATTGCTTAAGTTACTGTATGAGGGCAGAATTAGATTTTTCTCTCCTTTCTGAGAGGCCTGTGGGGATTATGAATGCTTATATGGTACCTCTGTGAACAGATTGCAGGGTTGGGGGACACTGGTCCTCAGCCTGTGTGTGTGTGTGTGTGTGCGTACATGGGTTTATGCTGTTGTGTTGACAAAATGTTAAATGCTTTTCTTTTCTAACCATCAATTTCAATTGAATTTCATATAGCCATTAAAGTTCTATGCTGCTTTCTTCGCTGTTCCAGTTATGTGCGCTCCAGCCATTTACTTGCAATTCTTGCGGCATGATTGTTTCACAGCGCAGCAAAAGTAAATTTGTTCCCGATGTTAATTTTTTAAAAAAATTGTGTCTGTCCACAAGCAATGTTCTGGACTGGCTTTTTCCAAAATGCTTTTTCGACTCATTCACTGGTAGATCTAATGTGTTGAAAGCTCGTGAATCTAGAGGCTATAATGGCCGGGTTTCTTTCTGGTAATGATGGCAGATCAACCAAGCTGTTAGACTGTTATTTTTTTCAGGTTTGCAATCTTGTTAAGAAGTATACTTGTTTGGATAAAATGGGGAATTTCTGATGGTTTTCTGCTGACCTCTTTCACCACTAGCAATGTGGCAAGTGTCTCAAAAACAATCATTTTCCTGTTCTGCTTAGGGTAAAATGAATCATTAAGATCTCTGTGCTTTAAAAAAAAAAAAAAAAAACACACATGGCTCTTAGAAAAAACAAAACAAAACAACCCCCCCCAACCCCAAACCTCACTACGATACTTACCTTTTTAATAGCTGTGATTTTGATCCTTTCTCTCCAGGTTTGCTGTCTGTCCTGATGAGTGTCTTTGCTGCCAGGTAAAAGCTAAACTCCAGGTCAGAAGGGACCTTGTACGTTGAGCTTAATTTACCGTTCAGGAACTCTCTTAAATACCGTGATGGAGACTGGATCCTCCAAACAAACAATAACAGTAGCATTTTATCGGATATAGTGGCCTGCAATTCCAATAATTTAAACTACATAATCTCTAGTCACCAAAGTTTTCCTAGTGGAATTAAACGTAGGTTGGATTTTTTTTTTCAGAACCAATCAATGGGAACCTAGGGTGTTGGAAAGGTACAGTGAATAAATTATTAATGATCTGTACTGAAGTGGCCCATAAAACAGGGAAACCTGGAGATCCACTAGGGTCCTGATTCAGCAGCTCATTCCTGTTCAGCAAAGCACCTGAGATCTGAATGGGATTTAATTTAAATTTAAGTGACTACTTGTCACATGACTTAAAATAGAATAAGCCTCTTTTAAAAAGTTTGCTTGGTGTCAAACAAACATGCTAGATGGGAGGAACAGAGATGTGCTTCTAATGCCAGAATATTGAGTGTGGCCGAACAGGCGGGCAGTGTTGCCTAGTGGAAGAGCATTGAGCTGGGTGCTAGACCTGGCTTTACCACTGGGCAGGTCACTTCCCCTGGGTGCCTCAGTTTTTCCCATCAGTAAAATGGGAATGAATTTATCCTTTGTAGAGCATGCTGCGATCTACTGATGTAGAGTTATAAAGAAACTCTGCATAAGGGTGAGGTATGAGTCTAGTGGTTTATAAAACAAAGAAGGATGCCCATATGTAACTTGTAGAAGTCTTCCCTATTGTTGCCTTTTCCTTCTTTCCTCCCTTATGCTACTGCTTGTGGGATCGCTGTACTCTGTGCATTTGCTTTCTCAGCCCAAAAGCTAAACTGTACCCTGGGCATGAGAAGACATCATTCTCAAAACTGGGGGAGAGGGGGGGAATGCAGTTGAGAAACTGTCAAGGTAGGTGAGGCACTCAAAACACTCATAATACTGCACTTCTAAACATTGACCTGTCTGGGGAAGTTGTTAACTGAATTTTTCTGGGGTGGCAATCCTTGTTTTAGGAATAAAGGTTTAAAAGAAACATTACAGGAAGGTTCCAGTGAAGTTCCTGATCTTCACTGCAGCTTAATATAGTTTGTGGCTGGGAATAACATTTTATAAAAATGCATTGCTCCGCCTTTAAAACGCATGGAAGTCAGTCGACCAGACTGTACAGGAAGACTCATTCCTTTGTGAGGGTGACATTTTACCCCCTGTCTCCAGTTATCCAGGACAAGCACCTACAAGGAATTTGGAAGTGGTTCCCATGAGGCATTGTAACCACAAGTGTTTATGGCAGGCTGTTTTGTCACTATGGAGCACAGGTGAACAGTTTCCTGTGTAATTACAGCTCATGCTGCCAGACGGCTTGATCCTGTCATGCCTCCTCCTACTTTATGGGGTCTATTCAGAGAGCAAAATGTCCCTCAGTGTGGTAAAACTCTTGGAGATTGATAGCAGGGTGGGTTCCTGGAGACATCTCCCTCCATAAGGTAGGAAAAACACCCCACTCATTTCATTTCCTTCACTCACGATGGGTAGCCCCATTAATGACAATGGAGCTATTGAACTGTGTATGGCTGCAGTCTCTTTCTCTTTGCCAGTCAAGTCAGTTTCCCTGGGCTGCTGTGGTTACAGCATGTCATTTTCATAGCCAGTGGAACACAAGGGAGTCGAGTAGCCAGCATCGTGTCTCACAGCCTTTGACTAAGCTCACTTGATGGATCACATATCCATTTTGCAGCTGGATAAACTAGGCGGTGGCCTTTCCGTATCAATGTGACTCAAGACTCGAACCCACAACTTTCAGGAATGCTGTCGAAGGCCTTAACTACTCAGGCACTTACACCTCTGTCTTCTGCACATTGTCTGCTAGCTTGGCATCCATATATTCTGGGCAGGGTGAGTGGTAAAAATACGATGGTCCCAATCCATCAGTGAGGCAGCTTGCAGGCTTGTGCAAAAAGAGAGAAAGGCAAACAGTGGGGGAAAAGCTTATTGCAGAACATAAGAGATGAATTTAGAGTTTCTCCCTTTGAGTTTTCTAGTATGGGGGTTGGGAGGGGGGAAACAGGGAACTGTGATTTTAGGTCTTTAATTGAAACCTGCCCCAAGTTGAGTTGGCATCTTCAGCAAAAGCAGCCAACAGATAAGTTAGTTGATGTCACTAAGAGCAGTATTTGTCCATTGAGTCACTTCGGTGTCTGTCTCTGAGAAGGGGCTTTTCAGCCTCCTTTTAGGCATTTGCAATTTAGCTGAAGCTGAGATTTAAATGTGTATTAAGCCATCTTCTGGTATGTGCTGTGCTGAGCTGGACCATTGAAATTCCAGGAGACTTGGGAAAGCCACTGCCTTGGGAAATGTCACATGGCATCACCCACACTTGTTTCATCTCTGGTTCAGCAAGATGCAATTTCGTTTCAGGAAGTTGTTGAGCTTGCTAGGCATGGGAGAAATCTTTCTGGAAATAGCAAGCGAGGGGGGTTGGGAAACCAGAGCTGGACGAATAAATGGATTTTTATGTTGGGACATTGAAGGCTGGATTGTGCCTGATCAGATCAGTGGACAAGGAGTAGAGGGATTAAGGAGCCTGGCCTTCATAGCTTGTGTTTAAGGACCAGACAAATTATCAGTCCTTGTGCTCAAGGGAAATGACATCCCTCGTGGGATGATGTGAACCCAAGGGGGTGGAGTAGTAGTTGAGGTCATGGGACGTTCCCTGTACTGACATTGGCCCGTGGGGCTGTACCATTCCAGACTGGGTGGTCTTCAGTAAGCCATCATATTCTTACCATATGTTCTGTTCAGGCAAAGAATCCCGGTGAGGTCAGCGGGAAAATGCCCGTTCATAAACAATCGGGCTTTATCACTTGCGTGCCACAAGGCGAGCAAGAAGCCTCACGGTTCTGAATTGAACGCGGGTTGCTTACACCGGGCCACTTTGCTGAAAAGTTTAACTGGGTTACAAGAGAACACAATTGACTGTGATTCAGCCATTTCTTAAACAAGCACAGATTTAATCAACATGTATTCCAAATTAATTTAATCTGGGCATGGAGCCAGTGATGATAGGAAGTGAAGATGAATACTCAGCCTGTCGCTTCCTCTCTTAAAAGTACATTTAAGGAGGTCAGAAGTCACTGCGGAGGCTGGTGGTAGATGTTTTTCCGAGTGGTATGTGGATAAATTCTGTTGGTTGCGCACAGAACTGGTGAAGGGAGCCCTTCAACAACATATCCTTTAATGCTAACGTTTCTAAGCAGGTGGCCTTTTAAAAAGTGTCTCACGCTACAAAACAGGAGCTCTGCCAAAGTCTTTATATTGTTTAATTGTATGTCAAATGCTACATCACAGCAATCTCTGTGCGTTAGGGCTGGGCTGAGAAGATTGTTAACGGTACATGGACCTCTTGACCGCCAGCTCATCAATTTATATCTAACCTAGGTCAGTAGTGGCCAACGCCATAAACAATGGAATTATCCTGGTCTGGAATCGGAATCAGTCCCGGGTATTTCTTTAAAACACTGTTCTGCATGAGTACAAAGTGATTTACAAGAAGGAATTACCGTACACATTTAAAAAAAGTTTCAGACCCCCATTTTCTGATTGCAAGCTTCTCTTTCTCTCCTGAGCAATCTTAAATCTCGCCCTTCCCCCCAACCTTCCTAGTAAACTTCAGGCATCTATGTTGGGTTGAATTCCCCTGATGCAGGTAGTGTTGATTTTATTAGTTCATTTTTTGAAATGACTCTGTTTCTAGGGGGTGGTTTGGTTTGGTGGCTGCCTTGCCTCTTAAAGAGAGAATCGGGTAAAGAAAGAACAAGCTAAATGAAAACAATGGAGAGAGAGTCTCTGCTCAGATCCATAAGTGTTGTTTTGCATCAAGCTAACAAACATTGACTATATTAGGTTGATTCATGCAGCCTCTATCCGAAGGGGTGCTGTAACGAATGAGCACAAAGGATTTAATATTCTTCTGCTCCTACTGCTGGCTTGTGGCTAAAAATAGGACAAACGTTTCTAGTATTTCATAGATGTTGGCTTGACACATCTCCAGCCTTTTCCTCCAACCAGGAATAGGATAGGATACACAGGCTGGAATATTTTTTTGACCCACTAGAGGGTTTCCTTTAGGCTTCCCTTTAGTAGCAGTGCAGTGTTACCTCTGGAAAGCAGAGAGAGATCTTGAGGCTATTTTCAACACAGGCTCCTTCTATTATAAATTAAATAGATTGACTAATAAGTGGAAGCTGATTGTTCTGGATTTTTCCCATTTAATTATTTAAATACATTTTACTTTGCACACTCTTCTCTCAATCCCCATCTTCCACCCAAGAATTTGGTTTTACATGGTTGATCCTTTAAAGTCACCTAACCTGCCACTGTAAGATCGATAGATGAACAATTGTGAGTTCACGGTGGCATCAGAACAAGCAACTAAAATACCCTTTAAATGACCCTGAGATGTAATTTACTATTTTGGTTACGGTTTGAAGTTTCATCGATGTCTACAAAAATGAGAATTTATGATCGCACCAAAGGTAACGTGACAAAGACCGTGAACTCTGAAAAGAAATCTTTAGGGCCAAGAGATGAGAATTTCCAAAAGAGGAGCTGGTCGTTCCCAGTTCTCACTTTTTCATGTCATTTTAACACAAAAAGCTTCAAATGTGCTTTCAATTTTTTCCACTCTCCATTAGAGTAATCCGACTTTAGGGGATCATACAGACCACAGAGATTTTATCCATTACTCTAGTTTTAAAGATGGATCATTTTGTTTCAGTAAAATACTGAAAGTGTACATGTAGGTTTTATTATTATTATCCTTCTCTCATCTTATTTGTAAAATCTCAAAGTGCTTTAAAAAAGAAAGTAAATACAATTATCTCAGTTTTAGAGATGAAGAAGTTGAGGCGCAGAAATTTGATCACTGGTAGAGCCAGGAATAAACTGAAGTCTCTGGATCACCAGTCCTGTGACCTGTCCATTAGATCATACGACCTTCTATTTAAAAATTAAAACAAAACCTGTCTGGGATACAGCTAAAGCACTTCATTAGAACATCTTCAGGCCACCTGTAGCCCTTATGCTGTATTATGATTTGTTAACTTTGTGTGTGGGGATCCATGTTAGTGGGATTACACAAGGATGTAGTGGTTCACTCCAGCAGATTCTGTTGCACACTCACGGCCTGTGTTGCCTCTGGCCTAATACTGATGTGAACAAACGTGCACTCACCACTAGCACACCCCTTGTGTCAGGGTGTGATTTTCATTTCCGCTGTTCCCCATAAGCTGTACCTGTCTTGGTGTCCCACCAGCAGTTTCCAGCCCTGAAGGAGGGAGCCAGCCAGCTTTCCTGTCTACTCCCTGTAGCGTCTCCCTTCTGATTGACCTCTCTCAGCTTGTTTATACGGCTCAGGTCTGGTGTCTACTGACTCTGCCCTCTCTGGCTGAAAAACAACTAACCAGTTATCACTCAAGTGAAGGAGACTAAGGCCTCTATCCCTTTCTTGTCCCCCATGAAGCTTTTGCTCCATGGCACCCAGTCTGCTCCTTTCATGCTAGCAGCCTGGAAGCACTGTGGAGAGAAAAGTTAAAACTAAGAGTTGCCAAATCTTATGATTTTTGTTGTGAATCTCTCCACTCCCCGTTCTGAAAGCCTCAGGTGTTTGGAACCCAGAGATTAGGTGAAATTCTCATGTACCCTTGAAAAGCTGCTGGCCCTCATGGTTGAAGCATGAAACAAATGTTCCCAAAGGGAAGGTAAAAAAAAACAAACGAAGCCCTGGATTTATGATTTTGTTTTTTTAAAGCCAATCTCCTGAATTTTTGAAGGCTCATGGCTGGCAGTGCTGAAAACTTTTGCTGCATTAATGTACAAGCAGGAATGTATAAAAGAGACTACAAAATGATTTGACATTTACAGTTTTTTCCGTATTGAAAATAATCTGCAGACTGGAAATAGTGGGTGTCTTAAGATCTCCCCATCTCTTCTCAGAGACATCCGTCGGCACTGAAAATTGGACAAAATGAATGCGTCAGTTTCTAGGGTTGAAACTCTGTCTATTGCCGCCCCCCAACAAATACACTCAAAATTATGCATGTGATTGATTTTTTTTTTAAATTGAACACAGAGCCCAAACTTCCATGGCTTTGATTTTTGAAAAGTCTAGTTTGTTTAAGGTGATTATGAGGTGTATAATATCAATCCGTACGTTTATTCCTAGGCACCAACCTTGCAAACACAGTTGGGCATATGCTTAACTTTAAGCATGTGCTTAATTGTTTGCAGGGTTGTTACTGTAGACCAAGTTTCCTGAGGCTAGGAAGCATGTCTGGAGTCTCTAGTGCCACATGCAGAAAGAATTAATTGTGTCTTTGAATTTTTCCAGCAACCAGCATTACCGCACACTTTCATTGATTTAAAACAAGTATTTTTATTTTATCCTCGGTAGGAGAACATTTCAAAACAACTTAATCCATTGCAAGTAACTGTTGATGGACAGCTGCACATTTACCAGATTGACATTCTGCTTAACACAAAGGGATTTCCAATCCGTAACCACGAGGCATCCCTTCACATGCTCGACGAGACTGCCAAAACGTCCCAAAGCAATTGGCCACTTTGCCCCCACTGGCTAACTTCAGTTCCCAGAGCAGTTCCCCAGAGGCTGGATTACCTACACAGCACACTCACCCACACCCAAGCCACCAAACGTTGTTCCAGGCCACATAGCTCCTGTTTTTGAACTATAAACTATAATAGTTATATTGAAATAGGAATTTTGGCTGGTTCTGCCACATTCATTAATAGCCTGCTGCATGCCACATTAAGGAATGCACTGTACAACTCGGAAGCACGGTCTGTCTTGTCCAGCAAATATAATGTTAGCCCTTAAAACACGGGGCTTTTCATTTGTCTTAGCTATCAATGACTGAGTAAATTGCTGCTAAAGTTATTCCAGACTAAGTGGAAATTTACTAGCTGCAGACAATCTGCAAACAGAAGGAGAGACAAAACTAATCGAATTATCCATTGCAAATTATTGGCTGAGCTCCACTAACTTGAAATGCATCTTTCTCTCTCTCTCTGGCTCTACAAGTGGATGAGGACCCAAAACTCTCACTGTAGTCACTGGGGAAAAACTAGGGAAATCTGAGGGTCAGCCCTACATGCCTACCTCCTGCAGTGTGTGGTGATGAAAGAGTTACTTTTTGGAAAATATGCCGCAAATGCAAAGCCCTGTATCTGTGCTATTATTTATTTCTCAGGCAATTACTCCTCCTCTTTCTCCTCCACAGCACTTCTACTGCTGTTGAAAAATCTCCCTTCTCGCCTGGTGCTGTAGGCAGCACTGTGTGGAGGGTATGCTTGGGCTTTATTGCTAAGCAACAATGAGCAAGCACTGGATACCTCTGGCTGTGTTGCAAAATGGATGTGATGCATGCCTTATGTGGTGCATGCATGTTTCCTGGACAAAGTCTTTGATAGATTTCATTCACTCAGGCACATCAGTGCCATTGATATGGGGAGGTTACACTGATGGTAAAGGGAGGCAGAAAGTGGCCTTGCCAGTAGCCAATGAGAGGCTAACAATGCTTTAAAAAATTTTTTTTCTACACATTTTTGCCATTCTGATGCAGATGAGAGAAAGTGGAGTTCTATGTTGATATCATGATATTATTTGTACTATTGCATTTGGAGGCCGTGTTAAGTAATTTTCATCTGTCGTGCATGAATGCACAGTGTTTATTTAATGCTTTGGGGACAGTTTGAACATTTCGAATGTAAGCTGGCTAATTGAAAACAAATGTCAGCTGCTTTAAGATTGCTTTTTCCCAGTAGCTCCAGTGTGAAACTCTGATTTCCTACCGCCCCCTTCAAAATCAACAGTTAGCTCCCCCTGCATCCCAGCCACATCAAATCAGATACATTCTCCACATTGCTCTTGGACTTTCTCAGCTCTGATTAGGTGAAGACCTTAAACCAAGGGTCTCAAACGCGCGGCCCATGGGCTACATGTGGCCTGCAGAGTTACTTCCTGCAGCCTGCACGGAATTTGTAAAATAATTATAATTTATAATGTAAAATTTTAAGTGTGTTTATTTGCTTACTCTTTGTCTTTCTGATGATACCGCCATCTTGACTTTTAATAGCATACTACTTTATGTTACTCTTCATTTTTGACTATACTTTTGTATCGTTGTATGAAAAGGTTTCAGTGACGCGGCCCTCAGGCCAATATCCTAGTCCTCATGTGGTCCTTGTGATGATTTGAGTTGCAGATCCCTGCCTTAAACAGTTGAGGGTCTGTTATGGCACCTACCAGTCAGAGTCTTGCTGGTGGGGACTGGAGATTGGCCCACGCAGTGGTGGTAGTGGTATTATATCGGTTGTGACTGGTGATACAGGAAAATGTAACGTGCTGCCTGTTATATGGGAACTGAGCTAATGGCTTATCTTTACTTCAGGGCTAACTCTTCTTGAATTGGTCTCCACGTAGCGAGAGTGCCCAGGCTGTGGAATAATATTCAGGTCATACAGAGTGGTGGTTTTGTTGCCTGACAAATTGTGGTAGCTCAAATTTCTGATGCCCTCTGGTGGGCCAGCCAACTTGGTTAGGGCAACGCCACACTGGAATTACAGGTTTATATGTGTGGATGGCAGGGGTTAAAGTAAGGGGGAATGCACCGGAATACAGTTCCGGGGCCCACACTTTTGAGGGACCAGAGTTCCAGGGCCCCTAAAAATAGAAAAATCCGGCGGAACACATGTTCTGCCTTCCCCTGGCTGCTGGCAGGTCCTACGCCCCACCATTGTTAATCGCAATACTTATTGTGTGATGCAGTGTTTGCTAGCTAGTGACAATAATTGCTGTAGACATAAATGCCATATAAAATTATAAATATTTTTATGGAGCGATAACCGATGCATGTGGTACTGAGAAGTGGTTGCAAATGCCTACCTGGGCTGGGGCCTGCACATGCATGAAGGAGGCCCAGACAATGCAGGAAGGGGGCCCAGAGATTAGGAGAGTTCTGGGGCCCATCAAATTATACTTTAACCACTGGTGGATGGGACTTGGAGTTATAGGCAATGCTTGAGTTATAACTAGAGTTAACTTTGCAGTGAAGACAAACCTTCAGATGCATGTTCAAATGATTTCACTTGAGTGACCAAACAATAGTCAATTAGTAATGCCTTCCATGTACAGCTGACTCGAGTTGGATTCAGATCAATAACCCGTGCACACTTACCAGTTCCTACAGCCATCCAGTTCCATCATTTTTCCTTTTCTGATTTTTGAAAATGCTCCCTGTGTTGGAAAGAGGTAAGCTTACTGATCCTCTATCATCTGCCAACACGGGGAGATGTTTACTTTCATACCTCTAATTCATGGCACCTCATTTTTGTTCCCAGCTAAACAAACCTTTCCTGAAGAATAAGCTTAGATTTTAATGAAGGGAGTTCAGTGTGTGGTTCTTCTTTGAAAAGTGAGTCTAAAAATAACACTGTGAAGCTCAACATTTTTGTCTCTGTGACTTTCAGATCAAATTTAGCCGTTTAACAGCAAAAGGAGGTTTTTCAACTGCCCTAGGAACTCCCACGGGAATTTAAATGCTAGCTTAGTTCTTTCTGACTTGTAATAAAGATACTGCAGTGTGGCCAGAACTCAGGTAATAATTATGTTGGTGATGTGCAAAGCAGACTAAAGCCCACCTCATTTTCCTCATTGTGCTGGCTTTTGTGGTGCCGCAAAGAAATGATGATTTTTTTTTTAAAAAAAAGCCCTTGCTAAAATCAGCAGATCTGACACTGAATACACACAGGCAACAGGTTTTCTGAGGACGATGACACTTCTCCGTAGCCCTCTGCTTCCCACATCAGACATTTAAATCCTTATTGGCCACCACTGTCATAGTCTTTTCAGATACGTTGGGGCTCTGGTGTAGAAGCAGCTTCCTTTTTAAAGGAGGTATGCACACAGAGGCCATCTCTGTTATGCTGTAGAGTCATGCAAATGAAGTCATTTGTAAAATAAAATGAAAATGAGCAACTCTAATACCTGAGATAGACTCAGTTTGGATCTGTGAAATGGCTACCATTTTCTTCAGCTGATTTTTGGCTGAGAATATATATGGGATCAGAATATACAGTCACTGGTGCCTAGGCTCATTTCTGTTTTGAATTGGCCCACCAGGGACTTCCTTTTGCAAGATATTCCAGGCTCCTGAATTGTCATCTTATCACAGAAAGGGAAATAAATCCTGTTGTCACTTGCCCCATATCGCCATTCTCTCCAAATCTGCTCCAGATCTGGGGAAAAGTCTCTAATTGGCAAGAGTAAGTTTTTGAAAAACAACTTAATCTCTTCCTTAAAACACCCAAAGCTGAAGTTTCGTCCTGTTAAATACAACTAGCAGAGACAGCTGACAATTCAAACCACTGAATAGCTGCGATAGTGACACATGCTGTTGACTCATACAAATATGTCTCTGTTGGGAGAACCCCTAGTGTAGGAAATGTCTGAGTGCTCATCCTTTACAGTTATTAATGAGCACTGGTTTCTTTTCCACCACCTTAGTGGATCTATTTAAAAATGGAGCTTAATTCTCCTAAGATTCAGATGTCAAATTACACAAATCAAATATCTGACATGTTAATAGCTGAGGCGGCTCAGAGGCAATAATGAAAATATAACCTGAGAAAATACGTTGCCTGATCAGTGGAATTTTTTTCTGTTCCTGCTCTGTACTGCTGTGTCTTGCGTTTCCTTAGTAGCAGTTTTCTATACATCTCTTAATAGTAACCTGCATCATACAAAATGAAGAGGCATGTAGTAGGTGGACATATACAGTGTGTGGACGAAATGTGGAGTGTGCAAAACTCTTTTTTCTTTTAAAGGGCATGTAAACAAACCCTTCTTTTACAGACCATAAACCCAATCCACTACCTCACGTGCATTTAAAAAATAACTTTCTTTCGGAATCTAGTATTCCATACTTGTTCACTATGGGGTTTCTTGCATCGGTGTTAGATAAATTATTGGACAGAGTTCTGTTAGAATTCTGACTTTAGGGACATAGATTGCACAGTTCCCTCATTGCTAAACATTCTGTTAAATGACTCTGTGCCATAGAGCTTTTTGTATTTTGCTTTCTAACTGAATTATAAAATTATAACAGTCCTTGTCAGAACAGCTGCTCTAACATATCTATTCAAAAAGTTTGGCTGCTGAGAATCATGGTCAAGAACACGCCATAATTTCAAGATATGTACCATTCCCAGTCAACCGTTCTAAAGAATTTCCGAGTTCCAGCTGGGATGTGTTAGTATTTCAGCAAAAGTTGTCAAATGTCTGCAGACTAGATCAATATGCTGTGCTAGTGTGCTTCTGCAGGGGATGGTGGCAGGCTGAAGGGGAGAATGCTAAACTGGATTTGATCTTGGGAGGATTAGTCTAAATGAAGATGAAGCATTTCAAATCCTAAACTAAACCCATTTCTCTCTATCTCCACTGTCCCCACCGATCCCCTTCTTCCAGAGGGAATTCATTATTTCAGCCAGGTGTTTTCAGTCAGTGGTGTTCAGTGGAGGGCTAGCTCAGTGTGGTGTTGATGATGTTGATGGTTCCAGTTGTATGCATGGTGCTGTACTGCTCTGAAGTCCTCAATTAATGATTTAAAGACTTCAAGGTACAGAGAATCCACCAGCAAGTGACCCTGTGCCCTATGCTTCAGAGGAAGGTGAAACCCACCCCAGGCCTCTTCCAATCTGTCAATATGGGGTGGGAGAGTCCTTCCTGACCCAAATCTGGTGATCATCTAAATCCTGCATATGTGGGCAAGACTCATCAGCCAGATACCCAGAAAGAATTCTGTGTAGTAACTCAGAACTCACCCATCTAAGCTCAGTCTTGAAGTCAGCTAGTTTTTTGCCCTCCTTATTCCCTTTGGAAGGCGGTTCCAGAACTTCACTCCTCTGTTGGTTAGACACTTTCATCTAATTTCAATTCTAAACATCTTGATGGATAGTTTTTATCTATTTGTTCTTGTGTTCACATAGGCGCTGAACTTAAACAATTCCTCTCCTTCCCTGTATTTATCCCTCTAATGTATTTATAAAGAGCAGTTTATTAGGAGTGGTGTCAGAAAGGAAAGCAGGGTCAGGTTTACACTGCACAACAGACACTGGATGTATCGCTCATGGGCAGGCCATATTGCTGGGCCAGTGATCAGTGCCTACTCTGAGAGCCTTTACATTTTACTTCTTTGACTGGGTATATTTTTTAACAATCTAGTGCCTTTTTGGTCATGGTTTTGAAAATATTAAGAAAAAGAGGGAGGTAAATTGTGCAGTATTTACTCAGAATATAGGGTCCTTCCTGGGTGCAGAGCTCCTTTGAAAATTCTATTCCAAGAATCCAGAAGACAGGCTTATTTGTGTCCTGGCTCTGAGTTTCACACTTTTCGGAGGTGTAGATTTGATTTACTATCTACTTATAAAGTGTACCCTTGCTGGACGCACGGGTGTGGTGGTTCATTAAGTAAAGGCTAGTTGTTTTTCTGTTGGTTCCAATGGACAAGAAGTCTTCATGCTTTGATTTCTAGATCCAAGGATATATTGCTCCTCTGAGGTTATGAAAAACTGTACAACACTCACAAATTGGTGACTTAGTCTGTGATGCAGAAAAATTCAGGTTTGGAGAACTCTGTTAAGCAGATGGGGAGTTCTGTGGTGTGTGGGTGTGTGTTTGCGAGTGGTTTGTGGTGGTAATGTTGCCATTGACTATGAAGGTTCTGGAATGGCAAATTTTGAGCTTTTCTCTGTGATATTTTATGATGCATCATATATCTTGGCAGAACAAATTGGATCACTGCTTTTACTGTTTGCTTGTGGAATGTGTAACTCTTGGGACTGAAGGGCAACATTTAAAAATTTGCACAGAAATTGGAGTTTAGCTGTCAGGATTTGAGATACTTATTTTTTTTTGGATTATGCTTCTATTTATTGGCATCTGGAGGTGCTTGAGAGACCTAAAGTGGAAACAGAAAAATTGGATTCTAGGTTTTGAAGGGTTTTTTTTTTAATCCTTCTAAAATGAGGTTTTCCTTTGAGAGTTGGAAATTCAGTGATCTTACTCTCCTATGTCTGTGGAAATATTTCATGATAGAGTTAAACTACCATGTGTACTCCTAGAAGAGAAACAATAATAAAGTTTAAAAAGGAGTACAGTGAAATATTCCGAATTAGCAACTCTAGATGCTGGCCTTTAAAAGATCTTCTGAATTAGTTGGATTTGTGCTTTTCTTTAAAAGAAAAAAAAAGGGGGGAGGGGGATCAAATAACGAACACCCTACTCTGTTAAACCCCACATCAAGAATCAGTGGGACTCTTCCTGAATAAGGGATGCATGTAGTTAGCAAAGACTTAGAATTTGAACCTTTGACACTGTCCTTTGGTATGATAGAAATTTTAAATATTATCCATGGTTATTCCTATTCATGCTGTTGAAAGCATTTCATTTGCTCTCTCTTGTCCTTTAAGTTTTAGTATTTGCTGTAGGGGAGGGAAAAGAAAATGAAGACCCTGAATTTGAAATGATGTTTGGTTTTGACAGGAACATATTTTCAGGATGATATTTTTATGGTGGTGGGAGGGGAACTCTACTTTTCTCACCCTTTAAATTGGATTTAAGGTAACTGGTGTATGCGCGACTTTTATATAATGCTGCTGTCTTCCACCCTAGACTTGGCCAGATTTCACTGAGAGGTGAAATGATTCCTATTTTTCATAAGGGCTAAATTCTTCCATCCACTATATACATGAGCCTGTATTTGACCTCAAAGTTTGTGCAGTTGTACAGAAGAGCAGAATTTGGTGCAAGGTTTGTAAAGTAGTTTTGGCTCTTTCAGAATGGAAGAAACTATTGTACTGTAAGCTAATTCCTATTATTTTGTTTAATTTTTATGTCCTATGCTCTATACAGACCTGGAGTCTTAACTACATCTGTGGCAATTTTTGTGTGTGTGATGGTTTTTATATCCCTCTAAAAGATGTGCTCTAGTTCAAAAAGTAATTATTTGGGGAAGCTCTCAGACTAGCTGGTCATAGTGGTCCCTTCTGGTCTTGTTCCTAAGGGGGGCGAGAACCCACGGCTTAGGCCGCGCCCATGGGTCAGCGGCTCCCCGGCTGCCCCTTGCCCCCTCCCTGTGGTGGTGCAGCCTCGGCTCCCTGCTACCTCTCGCCCCTGCCCTGGGGCCGCGGCTCCCTGCTGCCCTGGAGCCACAGCCTCGGCTTCTCTTTGCCCCTGCCCTGGGGCCGTGGCCGTGGCTCCCTGTCGCCCCGGGACCGCAGCCTCAGCTCCCGGCCGCCCCGTGGGTGTGCCCTGAGCCGTGGGTCCCTGCCACCCTAGCTGTCCTCTTCCCCCACCCTGGGGCCACAGCTTCCGGGGCCAGGGCTGGCTCCCCAGGGGCCGACCGGCCCGGCCCAAAGCACTGTTCTCCAGCATGGGGGGGAGTGGGGGGTCTGCCAAGGCCTATTGGCCCTGGACCCTGCTCCCCCCAAGGGACAGCCCTGGTCCTGTGGCACTTCTAAAGACTAACACATTTATTTATTGCATGAGCTTTCGTGGGAGAAAATTCCACTTCGTCAGACACTTCTGATCTTGGAATCTATCTTGTTCCCTGCAGGGAAGGGCTGCCTTTTTTTTTTTTTTCTGATTTTTCTTAAGGCAGTCAGTGTAGCTCAGTGGAATTTAGATTAGGAAATCCCATGCAGGATAGGAAGGTGACAGTGTTTGGTGAGAATTCCTGGGGGAGCTGTGTACTCCTCTCCTTCAGGGTCCTTACAAATTCCCAGTTTTTGTCTGTCTGATCCGCGTTTTATGGATTGGCACATATTTCAGATTATTCAGTGTTAACACGAAGTGGCTTCTTTCATATAAGAATGTGCATCTTGGCTCACACACACCAGTCACAGAGAGAAATGTGACTTAGTCAAATAGTTTCTGCTCTACTGCTGTTGCAAAGGAATGGCACGTTTTCTAGGGCATGGGGTTTTGCTTTTTGAATGGCTACAGTTAAAATGGGCTAGGTATGTGTTCGTCAGTGATGTATCAGTAAGGATTGCTGCAGAAAACTGATGACTGGGACAGACTGAATAGTCCATGTGACACAGAAGCCCTTACAATCTTTATGCCACAGTGTAATTGATTATTAGAGATTTGTGTGGTTTCCAAGCCAGAAGGCATTCTTATTAAATCTGGCCTTTAATGGCAACCCAGTTACCTGATGGCAGAGTTACAGTTTTGATTCCTGAGCATATATTTGCTCCCTCCCTCCCTCTTTCTATAGTGCTGCTCAAGGTGACTGTCAAACCCACCGAAGTCTTCCTAATGAAAAGTAAAAAGTGTGTCAATCTATCTTTCTGTGCACGGAAATCTTTTGTTTTCTCTCCTAGCAATTGTTCCCTCTAGGACTGGTTGCATGATATTAAAGAATCTTTTGCTGTTGTTCAGCTAGCTTCAAAACTGCCCATTCTGCTGCTCATTGGTCTTGTTCTTCTGGACGTAGGCGACTGTGCCCAGAAAGACTGTGGCATAGGGGGTGTTTGATGGTGTCTGTTTTTTTACAGGTAGGTATTGCACAAGTCAGATTAGGGCAGGAAAAAGGAGGTGGTTGGAGGTGAAATCTGCACAAGAACAATTAGTAAAAAGGCTGCTTTTTGAGGCTCTGTCTACACTCGTTAATTTAAGTCAACTTAGCATGTCCACACTTAAATTTTAAGTCGACTAGGGGAGACCCTACAAAATCGACCTAGAGCATCCACGCTGGATGCCTAGATCAACTTCTAGGGGCTAGGTGGACCTGGGACTGTCCACGGTGGCAGGGGGCTCAGCCTCTGCCCCATTGTACCTTGGTACAATGGGGCAAAGGGGGACAGGGCCCTGGCAGGGCATAGGGCAGTGGGGAAGCCCTGGAGCCCCCTAAGTCAACTTAGGGCTACTCCACATCTACACTGGCTAAGTCGACTTTCTAAAGTCAACTTAGGCAGCAAAGTCGACTTTAAACTAGGTTTAATAAAGTCAACTTAATTTTTCCTTAAGTTGACTTAAGCAGCTGCTTAAGTCAACTTAAGGAAAGTGTAGTGTAGACGCAGAGTAAATTAAGTCGACTTAAGCAAGCTTAAGTCGACTTAATTTATCAATGTAGACGCACCCTGAGGTCACTAACTGGCAAGATCTGTTTCAGTGTGTGGCCCACATTGTATTAAGGCCGTATCTGCAGAGGTAAAAGTGGCACTTCCACCAACATACAGTACTTTTGTCTACTGTGAGGCCACTGTTCCCGCAGCATCTGAATCCCGCCCAGTCTTTAAGCTATTTAGCCTTGAGTAGGCAGGGGCCGTACTCTCCTGATGGGGTGCTGAGTTGCAGAAAGATGGAGTGACTTGCCCAACGTCACTCTGGATGCCAGTGGCCAAGCAGAGATTCTGACCAAAGTCTTCAGGGAGCCTCCTAAATACTGGACCATCCTGCCACTTTTTCTGGTAGGCGTGGCGGAGGGTGGGTGGATTATTCTGAATGGTAGTGTGGCCTCTATGCTTCTCTTTTCAGGCAGCAATAGAAATCTGGAGTGGTAGATCTGCTGGTCTGTCAGGAAATCCCATAGACCTGGATTTAGTGGTCTGTAGGGGCTGTCTTGCTTTCAAAATCTAGCACCCTCCCCTCGTGTAGTAGAACCACAGCATTTCTGATGCAGGCTGAGCATGGGCATTCACAGAGAAGGTCAGGTAGAGCTTTACTGTGTTTCCCTGATTTGCAAAAGAAATCTCATGGCCCTATACAAACCTTTCACAACAATGTATAAAACAAGCTGTAATGTAAAAACCTTTCAGCTTCTCCAAGATATCCTGTTATAGATTGAGCTACAGCAGGGATGGGCTGGACACAGCAAAAACGGAAAGAATTGTCTTTGTCTGTTCATACAAGTAACGTGGTGATGGATATTTTGCCTCAGAAACACGCACTGTACCAATTAGTGCTTCTAATCTAGACAATGTTCTGCTGATGGAGTTTTGCTGAGCATATTTTACTGGTGAAAAGCAACTGGCCAGTGTTCAAATAATAATAAATGGCTCCATGTTATGATATTACAGGAAAACCGTTATAGAACCATGTCAGCTTTCAGGCTGTCAGCTACCTGAGCGCACAACCCACTGACTGAGTGGCACTGGTTATGTGCTATTTGTATCATCTATTTGTTCGTGAACCTGTCAGGTGAACTGTCAAGGTAAAAGGTGATGAAACTGATGAAACACAAAATCAAATTTCCTTACCTATATTAGAATTTTAACTTGAAAAACCTAACTGTCTTTTCACATTCTTATTTTGTTCGTTTCCTTTTTTGTGCATCTTTCCATTTAGACACTGAAAATAAACTAGCAACATTTCACTTTTTAAAAAAGAGCTCCCTTTTCCTATTTAGGGTCTTTTGCACTAGTGCAACATTGGAGTGTTTGGGTTGCAAAAACTGAAAAGAAATATTTATTTAAATCACCATCGCCACAAAATCTTTGTCCAATGGACTTTCATGGGAAAGACATTTAGAACTGAGTAGGCACAAAATCAACTGATTTCTTTGGAAATGTGCCAGAGAGGTAGCTGTGTTAGTCTGTTTCAGCAAAACCAAACAAGGAGTCCTGTGTGCCACATGACCCTTTGTTTAGAAATGTAGTAAGCTTCCATTAGGGATCACTCTACAAACCTATGGAATTTAACAGAAAACGATAGGGTTTTTTTAATCATCCTGAAGAATTCTGTAGCACAGACTTAAATCCTTTGTAAATTTTGTAGGCCCAAATCTAACGGAAGATAACTTTCTATTAATCTCTAGTAATCTATAGGACTTTTCCATAAAGAGGAAAAAAAGTCATTAATCATTTTTTTGTCTTTGCCCTTGTTTTTTTAAAAAAATACAACACTTAAATTTTGGCCCCAAATCTTTCTGTCTTTGTCCTTTACGCATGGTTCAGTTCTTCTTTGCTTGGGGATGGAGCAGGCAGTAGAAGGAGGCTTTGTTCAAAGTGAGGGCTATAAACTTTCTGAACTACTACTGTGTGATCCTATGTATGTCCCTTATTGGACCTCATTTTCTGCTTCATGCAGTCCATCAGAAAACTAGGTGAAGCTGGGTCTACTGAAGACCAGATCCTGACTGTGAGTTGAACTTGGCTGGCTGCAGAATATATCTGTGCACAAATGAACTCTGGCTTTCAGTTCAGAAATGGATTTTCAGAGCCTATGCAAATGGAGTCTAAGATTTCCATTCTTTGCTCCCTGGCTTCTCTGATCGAAGAGCAAGAATCCTGTCTCAAGTATCCTGTTCAATAGTGTTGAGCACTCTTGACCCGCCCACTTCAAATGTTTTTAATTTGATTCAGGACTGAAGTATATAAAGAAGTCACCCCCTCTTGCTGCTCTGAAGATTCCTAGGTCATCTAAGGAGACAAATTATGCCTCAGGGACGGTTTACTACTGAAATGGCAATATTCCCACAAGCTATTTGAAAGATTCAATTTGTGAGGACTGGATTAAGTTTTTAAACAGAGGAGGAAAAATGTCTGGTCCCTCTCATCTGGTTTTACACAGATAATTACAAAATCCAGAATGGTTCTGGCCCACAGGTAGTGAGGGGGATGCTGGCCATCAGCTTCTTCAGAGTTGTAGGTTTTCGATTTGTAGTGTTTCTGTAATAGCTGTAAAATGAAGTAACTAAGGAAAAACCTGAGAAAATTGTCAACCTTTTGGACACACGTAATTTCTCGCTGGTCAGTTTTGAGCCTGGTAATGATTGCGGTCACATGGGCCATTGGTCTTTTAAATGCAATTTCATTCTATGCTTTGAAAAACACTTAGGATTTCCTTTAGTGTGAGAGGAACCAAGTCCTTGGATTCCCTTACAAACGGCTTCAGTAATTAATCCCATGAATTGGTGGTATCTCCATTACTTAAATGCAGACATAAATATAAATAGCTCTGGCTAATAATCTTGAGAATGCACAAATCTTTCTTATTTATGGTGAAAGGAAGCAAAAGAGGACACCACAACAGTTAAAGTTGTTTGGTTTCTAGAGTGATGTCTATTTAGATGGTCCTATGTTCAAGTAATAAATGTGTGCATATGTAGAATATCTTGTATTGTCTTTCCAGCCTGTAGCTGCCCCTCTGAACACCTCACAAAGGAAGGATCTGCAGTGTGAAGGGAGAAATCTGTGTTAGGAAAGGAGGAGGTGACATCTAAAGCTGTAGGTGGAAGAAAGATATAATCTGGGGGAATTTGACTTTTCTGTACAACTTCTTTCCATCGTGGGTCTACCTGTTCCAGTCCAGATCCTGCAGATTCACTGCGTAGGTCCCCCCAGACCCTTGGAAGAAGTATGCTTGCTATGCTGAGCTCCCTATCCCTTTGCAGATGTAGGCTCCTGTCTATGGACTTGGCGGGGAGCATGGGATCCCTTCAGAGAAGCTTTATCTCCGTGTACCACACTGATCCCTTTATTCCAAACAATGTAACTATTGTAGGTGTCTGTATCTTCCTGAATTATTATTGTCAAGTATCTTGAACCGTGCCATCTCTCGCTGTGAGGAAGTTCAAAAATTTTGCCCAGAAAAGCTATTGGGTCACTCTTGGCGATTCATCTTCACTATTGCAGTCTTCTCTTCCTGTGCTTTCTCCTGGACACCCACATTGCACCATACCAACTGCAGCTGGTAACCACTTTCCTTGTCTGTCGCTCTAGCCATATCCTTCTCCGATGACTCCCTTGGCTCCCCACTTCCCCCCCATATCCGATTCAAACTTCTTCTGATCCCCTCTGGTAATCTGGTAACTCTGCCTCTCCTTGTTGATTTATTCTTGATTCAGCTCCTGTTCCACAGGACCCTTTGCTGCACCCGCATGCCAGTCTTCACTGCTGATTTATCCACTTCTCCCATTGCTGTCATGGCATCTCCCATCATGCTGCTCCCTTAGTTTGTAATGTCCTCTCCTTAGCTGAATTATAAGATGCCTGTCCTCTCCTCCTCCAGATGCTTCCTCAAGAACTATTCCTCTGACAGTGCCTAAAGAAATTAGCCAACTAATAATGCTGAGGGACGTTTGGGTATAGCTCGAAAGTGTTTTTTAAGGGGAAAATGTAAAAAAAAGTGTATAAATTTTGATCGTATCCCACTCCTTGGCTCTTCACTTGTTGCTTGTCTCAGAAAAACTTCACCGTTTCAATGGGGATTAGGCACATAGGCATCTGTCTATATCTTTATGTGCCTAAATAACTTTAAAAATCTGTCTCTGAGGCTAACGTTGAGGGTTTTTGTTGGATATCTCTGATCTTGGCTGCCCAATTTGAGGTGTTTTAAAGGGGCCTGAAAATCAGGGGCACTTCCTGAAAATCAGGTGTGTGTTACTGTCTCAAATGGGCACATGAAAACACTCATCACTGTATGTGTCTGGACAGTGTTTAGCACTCGTAATCAGCACAACATTTCATTACTAATAATATGCAATGCTGTGTTAATAATATGGTGAAGAGGGATCTCAAGTGTTAACTGTTCTGTAGTTTTTCCACACAGTAGTTCCTCTTGATTTTGAAGCAGTGAAACAAATACTATTAACAGTTGATGTAATTAATTCTGCTCTTTAGTTGGGGCTTCTATTTTTATCAGTCCTAAATTCACTTAGTTCTATAGTAGCGGTGCTGGAGCGGGCCTCCTGTTCCTCAAAATCCCGAGTGTGAGGTGCTGCTCTAATTATATTTACAGTTAATTCACAGTTCAGTGAACAGAGCTTGGGGCCAGTTTCATGACTGCTCCTCTTCTTTATCAAACTGTTAATAAACAGTGAGAAACCTTCTGAGTGAACACAAACAACAAAAATTCAAAGGGAAGAGCATGCTCCTGTGTCGTTAACTGTGCATTATGGCATCTCGTGGAAGACAACTAGAAAGAGTATCTAGGACATAACATAGAAATCAGCGGTCACTCAAATGACATTGTATTGAAACATGATTTTAACTGGAAAGTAAGTGGCCTTTTTTAAAGCTTCCCTTTTGAATCTTGACTCATTACCAAGCTATTTGTTTCAAGGTGGGAAAAGAGAGAAAATAGTCTTGTATTTAAGTCACTAGCCTCTGGGATTCAGGAAATCTGGGTTCAATTTTGTTTAGCTAGAGAGTTCTGGCATGAGCTTGGAAAGCCACTTAAATTCTCTGTGCCTCAGCTGTCCATTGGAAAATAGGGATATTAATATTTCGAGTTACTGAGATCTCTTTGAGCTTTCGTGGGAGAAAATCCCAGTTCGTCAGACGCTTTGAAGATGGGATTTTCTCCCACGAAAGCTCATGTGATAAATAAATCTGTTAGTCTTTAAAAGTGCCACAGGACTCTGTTGTTTTTCTGCAATAGACTAAGACAGCTACCCCTTCGGAATTTGAGATCTCTTTGCATGAGTTGCAAACAGTCATGGTTCCA
The DNA here is from genome assembly GCA_007922175.1 of Pelusios castaneus. Lineage (NCBI taxonomy): Eukaryota > Metazoa > Chordata > Testudines > Pelomedusidae > Pelusios > Pelusios castaneus. Next base: position 1,517,752 of record ML685954.1, on the reverse strand, counting down.
TTTTTTCCTCTGCTCCTAGTAATCAAATTAATGCAACTCCAATATCAATACTACAGCATCCTTAATATGTCTCTTATACTGTGGAGATTCTATAAAATGTATTTAAGCCTTTATCCCCCAAATAAATGTGTTACCCTTGGTTAATCCAAGTAATTGAATGTTAGCCTGAATTACCCACAAGACTTTAGCATCGTCTAAGTCATAAACATCGAAGGCTTTCTGTTTAAAACCTGCATGGGAATGATTTTTCTCTATAATCTAAGATGTGAGTCTCTCTAGATATTCTTAGCCTAGTAGAAGAATACCTATTGTTGGTTTAGTTTGTATAACTAGGAAGGGGAGTCAAGCTAAACTGAGGAAAAAGCCACTCTTTTTCATATACAGGAATAAGTGTCCATATGGGGAGGTTAGACCTTGGTATAACTATATCAGTACAAAGGGTAAATTTTTTCTCATGTAGATAAGGCCTAAGTCATTGGGTAAGGGTGCGATTGCAGCTTGTGTAGACATACGTGTGCTAACTCAACTGTAAATCAGCAGCAACACAGGCTTGGGCGTGGCCTAGCCATTTGAGTAATTCACCTCTCTCAGGGTGGAACCCTGCATTTCTCCCACTTGGACTGCATTCCTGGCCTACAGCCCTATTCATTAACAATGATTATTGAGCAGGCCTGACTGTGTGCAAGTCTTGTGAGTCTCCTTTTCAGGAGTTGTGACCAGCAGTTACCCAAACAGCCTTTTCAAAGCCAAGTATTGTTTAATCTTAACAGTAGGAACAGAACGTGCCAGGAGAAAGGGGGTTTGAACACAGTAAAAGGTCTACTGGCATATTAGATACTCTGATGGGGTGCATACCCCATATAGCAATGAAGGGTAAAGGGGAGCTGGAGAGACTAATTAACCCATTCTGAGACATCAGGAGGGGAGACTGGTAATTAAGGATTAGACCCTGCTGTGGAGAGCTAGACTGGATGGTTCCTATAAAAGGAAGGACTGCAGGGCAATGAGGAGAACAGGCCCAAGAAAGCTTTTTGCTTTCCGAAGAAGGGACCACAGATGGTCCTGCAGGAAAGTGTCTCTGCCCTGAAGAGAGAGGGCAGCTCTCTGCTGGAATTCACCTCTTGTAATTATATTGCAAACAACACAATAACAGATGGAACATATAATATTCATAAAATATTCTGGGCAGCTCCCTCATCCTTCCCAATAGGATATCAGGGAATGGGTCAGATGTAGTGAAGACCAGGAAGCATGTTAGGAGCATAAACAACAAGTGAACTTGAAAATGGGGAAATGGCTTCAACCATTTATTTATTTATTTATTTATTTTTGTGCCTCCATGATACCAGATTTTAAATATTTTGCTGCTCTACATTGTTTTCTTTCCAAGGATGAGCTGAGTATCTCTTAGAAGATCGGATTTTGTTGCTGAATGACATAGTTGGAATGTATGTAGGCTGAGAACTTTCCACTGAGTAGGACAAACTCTTTAAAAAGGTAGGTCATGTAACTTGTTCTGAAAGTTGTAGGATGCTGTTTTAATTTTAATTTTACTTTTAGGTTGTTGAACCAATACAAAGAGAGGGAGAGAGGAAACAGGACGTATGCATAATTCAGACCAAATTCACCACTGGTGTAAATGAGAGCTAACCAATTGGCTACTGTAGAGCTGTCCCTCTTACGCCAGTGGTGAATTTGGCACTTACCTCTGGAATTTGGAGCTCTAGTATCTATATCTAGTAGGCAAGTACGTTCCCCTGATTATCTGCCTGGAGGATGTGAGGCTGATGTTATATGTCAAACAGGCTAGTACAGCTGGCAGTTTTTTCTTCATCTTTTAGCTATTTTGGGCAGGGAATCTGCCGATAGACCTCATTGCTTTCCTTGTTAAAATATCACTTAATTTGGTCAGCAGCAACAGTAAAAGTCAAATCAAGTAGTCAGTGCTGCACACTTATTTTTGTTTGCTGGTAACCAAACATACCCCACGCCCTTTTTTTTTCAGTTTTGTCAAGTCGTTACTTATTTTGTTTTATTACTCATTATTCATATGGTGGCAGCTCCCTCAGGTCTGAACTAGGAAGAACCCTATTTTGGTAGGTACTGTGCAAACATGTAGAAAGACACAGGATCAAACTTACAAAATCACATAAATCCTGATTCTAGCTTAATTCACTTCCAAAGTGAATTCAGCTGATTTGGAAAAAGGCACTCTTATTCCTGAACAACGGTGCTCACACATGGAGTTACTCTGGAACAGCTAGTCTGTTTTGAATCATACTCCATCTTATTCCAGAATAACTGTCCTGCGTAGACGAGATCCTAGGCTCCTAAATCCTATGGAAAGTCTGTGAAATTTAGGCTCCTAAGCACCCAAGTCACATTTGAAAATAAGACTTGGGTTCCTAAATCAGTTGGGTGCTCTTGAAAAGTTCATACATGGTCTCTATGGTTTATGAAGTCTGTGAGTATTCCCTTTTGATGTGCATTAAGTATCTGTAGGATCAGGACCTATTTGTTTAATCATTTTGCCATGCTGGTGATTAAACCCTTAGTCAAAAACTGCACGCTCAGAGTCTCAAAGGCTATGTCTACACTTGTTAATTTAAGTCGATTTAGCATGTCTACACTTAAATTTTAAGTTGAATTTGGGGGGACCCTACAAAGTCTACTTAGAATGTCCACACTGGATGCCTAGGTCGACTTGGAGGGGCTAGGTGGACCTGGGACTGGTCCACGGTGGCAGGGGGGGCACCTCTTGCCAAGTGCCAGAGGGCTGAGCCTTTGCCCCATTGCACCTTGGTACAATGGGGTAAAGGGGGACAGGGACCCTGGCAGGGCATAGGGGCAGGGCTCTGCCCTGCCCTGGGGGGGGCATGCCAGGCTCTCCCTGTGCCAGCCACCCTGGCAGGGAGGGTAGTGGGGAAGTCCTGGAGAGCCCTAAGTCAACTTAGAGTCAACTTAGGGCTACTCCACGTCTACACTGGCTTAAGTCAACTTTCTAAAATCAACTTAAGCCAAAAGTCGACTTAAAACGAGGTTTTATAAAGCTGACTTAACTTTTCCTTAAGTCGACTTAAGCAGCGGCTTAAGTCAACTTAAGGAAAGTGTAGTGTAGACGCAGAGTAAATTAAGTCGACTTAAGCAAGCTTAAGTCGACTTAATTTACAAGTGTAGACGCACCCAAAGGTATTTAGGCACCATTGATTTCAGTGGCAGTAATGTGCCTAAATACCTTTTGAGAATTAGGACCCCAACCTTTTCCTGTTCTGAGGTAACAATTTCCAAAGGGGTAGCCGTGTTAGTCTATTGTAGAAAGACAACAGAGTCCTGTGGCACTTTTAAAGACTAACAGATTTATTTATCGCATGAGCTTTCGTGGGAGAAAATCCCACTTCGTCAGACGCTTTGAAGATAGGAAAGTTACAGAGTGGTAGGAAATTAAATGCAGGGGAGTGTATGACATAGCATCAGGTCAGGCTGTAACAGCAAATCAAAGTAGGTGTTAGGATTCAAAACACTGGGGAACAGCACATAGAGGAGGGGGAGGTCAAATCACTTGATGTAATGCGAGAAAAATCCATAGTCCCTGTTTAACCCCAAGACAACTGAGTCAAATTTGCATATAAGTTCGAGTTCTGCAGACTCTCTTTGAAGCTGTGATTTGTTATTCATCTGTTTCAATACAGCTATTAACAAGTCGTCAAGGGAGTGAGCAGGGAGATTGAAGTGTTCCCCTACAAGTTTTGCAGTGTTGCAATTTCTGATGTCAGATTTGTGTCCATTTATTCTTTGGCGCAGAGACTGTCCTGTCTGTCCAATATATAAGGCAGAGGGGCATTTCCGGCACATGATGGCATAAATCACATTGGTGGATGAGCAGGTGAACGAACCCTTGATGGAGTAGGTGGCATGATTAGGCCCTGTGATGGTGTCATCAGTGTAGATATGAGGGCAAAGTTGGCAGCGTGGTCTGCTGCAGGGCTACAATGTTAGCTCTGTGAAAAGATATTTTCTAACTAGCATTTTTGGGGGGAAAATTAATGTGAGACTAACTCATGTGAGTAAGGGGAGCAGAGTTTGAGCCCACGCCTCTTTCAGGAAGAGGAAAAATAACATTAAAAATGTTTTCTGGAGATAATGCCTCTTCCTGTGTTGTAAACTTATTGTGACTGGTGCATTAAAAAAGCCTGCTCAGGATTTGAACATGCCACAGGAGAATGTGTGTTGCCATTGTGGTGTTTTGAAGACGATTTGATGTAATGCTTTGTAAAAATTCTGTGGTTGCATAAAGGCCCTGATTCAGTGAGCTATCCATTGACTTCTGTGAGACTTAAACACGTGCTTAAAGTTAAGCAGATGATTAGAGCTTTGCTGAATTGGGGCTCTTGACTGAAAGCTGTTTGATGCAAGGGCTGTCTTAATTTTATGTCTTGGATAGGTTGTCAGAGATTAATATAATAATGGTAATAAGCTGTTCTGTATGCTCTGATCAGAGAAGACTTCATACAAGAGTGATGGATCTTGCCACCTTCTGATCCAAAAGTGCAGACCTCTTTCAGTAGAGTTCCTCCAGACAGAAAATATCTGGGCTCAAATCTGCACTTGCTGAAGTCAATGGAAGTTTCAAGATTGTCTTGAAAGGTATTTAATCAGTGCTTTAGTTGAGAACACTTTAGTTATAGCGGGGTTTTTAATGGCCTCTAAAGGTCAGTAGCCACTAGAGGGTGTCAATATAACATACATGCAATTGATGCTGAGGCTTCCAGTGTTTTCTGTACTTGATAAATTGGTACTAAAAACCAGGGAGCCCTGATCCACTTTTGACACTTCAACCAGTAGAGGCCAGCAGTAAACTTACATATGACATACCAGAAATTTCCAGCTGAGAGATTCCTTGTAAACCTTCCTTACTTGAGAGATCCTATTGCAACGAATGGAACTACATGCACAGGAAGATGCTACTCACAGGGAGAAAGGCCAGATTGTGCCAGCCTATGATGATTGCTTGCATGAGTGTGGTTTGCAGATTGAACTGTAAAACGAGGGCTTGGAAAAGAATGCAAGAAGTCCATGTTTCTGAGCCATCCTGAGCTAGTTCATCTGTGAACAGGCTAAAGAGAAGAGATTTCATAGCAAAGGAATTGTTAATTACCGAGCTCCTGTGAATTCCTATAATTTTGAAATCATGTTGGCAACAAATCAAAAGAACATGTGGTGCCACAATGTTAGGGTATTTTTATTTATATCTGAGTCACGGTTGTCTCCATGGCAATATAAGAGATGAAGGCGGAAGAAAGAAATGAGTTATCACATTATTAAAGCAAATGACCCATTGGAAAAAAATATTGAGGCATGTTAATGATTAATTTAACATTATAAGGCTGCCTGGCAAGTCATTATCATTATAGTTAAGGATTTGTTAGTATTTCTTTTATAAATATGTTTTTGAAATGTTTATAACGCATCTATTTTAACTTGCATCCGGCTGCAACCTTGCATACAGGTTCTCGGCAGAAAAGCAAAATAAATTGTTGTCATTGGAATGGATTGCCAGTTCTTAGCTCTAGTCTAAAGAGCATCTCAGAGTTTTGTTTCTAGTGCAGGACTATTTCTAGTAGCTAAATCGTGGCCTGCTTTTAAAAAACTGAAATTCGGGAGGAGCTCCCTCCGGTATTTTTAAAGAGCTGGATAGGAGCAGAGCTATGTTTTAAAAGGCAGTTTAATACTGCAGAAATGTAACCTTTCAATTCCTGCTGTGCCATTATCACAAAATAAAAATAAATGAGTTATGTAAGTGATAAATATCTGCAAAAGCTGAATCTTAGTTAAAATGCTGTCTTTCCCGCCACCCCCTTTTTCTTTAAAGTGCATTTAACAGCCATTCTCTTCAAAATATCACTTCTGTAAATGGAACTTTGTATATGTGGGACCAAATTTGCCAACTTGCCTTTCTGCAATCAGTTAAGTAAATAAAAAGTCTTAAACTTAAAAGGTTATGTAAGCCTCTACAGCTTCTAGAAACCTCAGAATGGGTTTTGGGCACCTCTTGCCTCTAAAAATCAAGTTGCCTTTATTTGAGTGCCAAGATTTAGGCATCTAGGTTTGAAGCTGTTGGCCCAGCTGAGGGTCTGAGGCTAAGTTTATCCTGACGATGGCAAAATTGCCGCTGTCAGCATGATCTTCCAGGTTCGATTGAGCAACCTGTGTAGACCCGCTCAATCAATCTGAAATTTGCCTTAGCAACTCCGGCCCCGGAAATGGAGTATCGGCGAGCCGACTGGAAGGCATTGCTGGTCAGCTTAGCGTAGTGTGTAGGGAGTACTTAGGAAGTTGTAGGGAGATACACAAGGTACGTAAAATACCTTGCATATCTCCCATCGACTGCTACTGAAAAGTTCAGCAAGTGTAGATTAGGTCTCATTCTGCAGAGTAGATTATGCTCAGGCAAAACTCCCATCACCTCCTAGCTTTTAAAAGAGAAAAAAGAGATCCTCTGAGATTGCGAACAGGGGAAAGGTAGAATTCTTGCTATATGGAATCGTGGCAGATGCATGAATGTGTTAGTGTGTAGTGAATATGCTATGTCTTAGCTGTTGTGGGGCTAAAGAATTCTATAGAATTCAGGGCAGAAATCCCCAATATAAATAGGGGCAACTTTATCCATCTCAGGAAGAGCCACCTCTGGGGGTGGTGCGCAGCAGTTGTTTAATGGTGCACACAGCAGTACTAAAAGTACTCTTAGGAAGAGACCTGAGCTGTGTTTTGTTCCTTCCGAAACTGCTGGGAAATGTGAGTACGCTGAATGCAATTGCACGTGGTTGAATTTGACAGGCACAGGGATTTAGCAATCCATGAAAATGTTATAAAATCTTTGACTGGAAGGGCTTAGGACCTTATTTTACATCTAATTTAAAAGACTTTCCTTCCAGAGTGCAGCACTCCCTTCCGTCATGGTGGGGCATTCGTTCAGTGTTCATTCATTGGAAAGATTCAGCAACACACCAACTTTCTTTAGCTTCTGCATATGCCCTGGAGGCCTCCTCTCCAACTTCTGACTTAGTTTGATGCTGCATAACTTTCAACTTAGTATTTTTTTAAACAAGGTTGTGATGCTGGCTGGATTACGGGGACCATTTATGATCTTCTTTAACATCAGTATTTTCAAAATTGTAATAATTGATATGAAATAGCCAATCATAACGGTTCTAAAGATACCTGACATGATCTTGTGGTGCCACGATGTAAGGGTATTTTTATTTATATCCGAGTCACGGTTGTCTCCATGGCAATATAAGAGATGAAGGCAGAAATATGAATTTGTTTGTGTATATATGTCTTATTTGTATTGGAAGTTATGGATGTGTTTGTTGTATCTGTGGCCAGGTCTACATTATGGCTCTAAATTGGAGGAAGATACGTAATCAGAGTTCTGCAGAATATGTATCTCCCGTTAATTTAGTTAATCCTACTCACCATGGTGTCCTCTCTCGGCTCTGTCAACTCAAAGTGCCCTCTGGTTGACACAGCCTTGCTCCACTTGAGGGGGTGGAGTAATTACGTTGACCGGAGAGCGCTTCTGGGATCGACTGAGCGGGTCTATACTGCAGTGTAGACTAGGTCTGTATTTCAACTTGTGCTTTGTTTCTGGATAACACCCCAGGCAGGATGGCTGTAGCAGCAAGCTGCTTAAGGGCCCATTAAAGGAACTCACAGATATAATGGGCCCCGCAGAGAGAGAACCCAGGAGCTACGCCTGATGAGTCATCAAGATTTACTCGCGTGATCCTGGACTCCATCTTATTTCTGTAAATTTCCACAAGCAGCATGGCAAAGGCCAAGGGGCGTAAAAGGCAGCTGCATCATGCCCATTTTGACATCTGTTGTCAGCCTTTACCTACCTCTGAATCTACTCATCTACAATTGAAGCTGGGAAACAAAGACTGAGACCCATCCAGGTAGTGGATGGACACCAGAGGGACGACACATGCCATATGCAAATGCCATAATTCTACTGGAAACCTGATATGTCTGGACTTTCCAATCATTTGTATGGCTCTGATTGCTCTCATCATGTAACATCTCTCACTTTGTTTGTTTCTTTCCTTGAGCTTTTGTTACTAATGGATTGGCTGGCGGCATGGGCTGGGCCATCCTTGGGGGGGGGGTGAATGGGGTCCCCCAACAGCTGTGCTTCCCCCTGCTCCCCACTGCCTTGTGAGCCGAAGGCAGTGGGACAGGCCAGGAGCGCTTCCCTTGGGCTGGCCCTCCTCCCCGCCCCCAGGGTGGAGCACACAGGCATGGGGGGTGGGGAGGAGCAGCCTGCCCAACACCCCTGACCGGGGCCACATGCGGCCAGGAAGGATCCCTGGCCGTGGCCTCGACCGGAGTCGGCTGCCAGCGGGGGCCTCGGTTCCCCGGTTGGGGAGCCAGCCGCGACTGCCTAGGGTCCTGGCTGCGGCTGGGGCGGTGGAAGCCAGGGCTGGGGGCGGCCTCGGCTCCCAGCCCCCTCTGGCTGCAACTCCGGCTCGCCAAGCATGTGGCCTTGGCTTCCGGGGCTGACTCCCCGGGGGGCAACCGGGGTCCATGGGGGAGCGGAGTGGGCTGGCCCACCACACTCCCCACCAGCATCGGGGGGCGGGAGGGCAGGGCCCCACTTCGGCTGATTGGCCCTGGGCCCCGCTTCCCCCTAGGTACGGCTCTGAGTGTGATATTTTAGAGAAGTTCCAAACTTGTACTGACCTGGTAATGAGCGGGCTCTTTGGAGTCAGGAGAACCTTTTTGGTCAAGAGCATGGAGTTTTAATCATTTACTGGAGCTAAGGGCTGCTTGGGAGCCTGGGACTGAAATGCAGGAAAGTGCATTTTCTTTGTTTTGGCTTCTTGACCAGTCTGGGGAATTAAAAGCATTGTTTGTAGCTGGTTGGAAAGTCTGACTTCAGTGTCACTTACCAGTGTTGGGAGAATCTGTTCTCCTTTTGCAGCCTGCCCTTGGCATTTTCAGGTGGCTACCCTTGGCATGGACGGGTAACAGCAGCTAAGCTGTCAGCAGGGCAGATCTCCACAGACCGTGTTATCGTTAGACCTAAATTTACCCAGTTAAGTCCAATGACATCTCTGCAATCGGCTAACTAGTGCTCCGTAGGTGGTAGAATAACTAACTGGAGTAAAAACATCAGAGGAAATGAAATATAGACTGCAAACACCTTTCTAATTAGTAGCTTTATGGGAATATTTGACTGAATGATCATGAAGCAGATTTGTTTTGCATTTTAAGACAGTTTGGGGTATTAGTCATGGCTGAATGCCTGCCGTGTCTTACTTTCTGGGATTTAGAATATTTTACTCCCTGTCCCCTGTGCAGGATGCTGAAAACTGTCCTTGGCCTCCAACTGACCTTTGATTTTGCCTCTGTGTCAGTCAAATAAACATAAAGAACACATGCTCATTTGACAGCTGGTGCTGTAACTACCTCCAGAGTGACTGAATAGCTTGCTCTTTTATCAAGGAATCCTGACTTGATGGTTTAATTTGGAAATCTGGGGCTTGAGCTGCATGGAAATGGATGAGAGAGTGCAGGGTTTGTAATTCCTGGAGGTCTGTTTTTTTAGGAACACCAGAAAATCAGGCCTTTGCCTCATTCATGTGAGTTGTCCCCTGAAACAATGGGTCTGCTGATGTAAGCAGGATGAGAATAGTTTGCTTTTGCTGTCTTTGTACTATCTAATGCATTCTACTGATGAAGTATTAATGTGTTCTTGGGCTAATGTGGCTAGATTTATAGGAAATATAGGTTGATGTAATAGTTGCAGTGAGGCAGGGATGAAATACTTTGGGGAAAAATAACACCCCCCACCAACCTGATTGAAGTCTCTGAATAGTTTGGTTCAGGTCCCTTTTGTTTCTTGGTTCATTTTCCTGTACCTGGGTTCTTCCAACCTGTGGTAGGGTCTGGAGAAGTGGGGAAAAGGAAGTGAAGTGTATCTCCATAGTGGTCTTCCCCAAACCCATTTATTGTGAACACGCTTGTACTTTGGAACGGCAGGAGTACAGTCTCTGGATCTTGTGGCTTTGATCATCCCTTCTCTTTAGCTTCCTCTTGCACCGCTCCTCACTGTGGAGTCAGTCAGAACAACACTGGGCACCGGGCTGTTTAACGAGCCAGAAACTGAGTTGGAAGTTCATCTGCTTTGCTGACTGCAGAATGGTTTAACCTATCTATATGTAACAGGTCACTGTGAACATACGACGTGTTTGGTTACTAGGGGCTCACGAGCTATAAATGTACCTCCAGGATTGGTCAGGAATGAAAATTGGGGCTTAGAAAATTTGGCGATCAGTATGTTGTTGGGGTAGTTTCCAGAGACTCCAGTTAAAGTCAGTGCCCTGTTGTGTTAGGTGTGCTTTCTATAAGTAGAGAGAGGCTCCATCCCCAAATGCTAACAATCTAGTTAGCTCTAACGTTCTTGACCCAGAGAAAACGCTGGAGTATTTAAAAGGCTGCTTCCATGTGCAGGGAGGAGATGTGGTGAGGCTGATTGCTGTCAGAAGAAAAAGTGACAAAGCTGGTGTTCAAAGCCTTTCAGAAAGAGTGAGAGGGAGAATGATTTCCATGACGACAATTCAATTAGAGGGAGAAATGAAGCCTCTCGGAGGGAAACCTGAAAGAAGGTGTCAGTAAAATGAACCCAGAATGCGGGGCGGGGTGGGAGGGAGAAAGAAAGAAAATGACTAAGTGGAATCAGAAACTTTAAACACAAAAGTTTGGATGATTACTTATGTTGTGAAGCAACCATTTCAAAAGAGAAAGAAATGATTCGGAAAGCAGTCTGAGGCAAGCGCACGGCCAGGTGGTGGAATTGCACATGCTCAGAGTGGCAGGCAGATGGCTTGGAACATGTTTCACAGTACTTTGGTTAGGGCACCAGCATTGCGGAGGGGTGTCCCGCCCATTCTTGTTAAAATTGCACAGTTCCATTCAACATGCTCTCCATCCCACAGCTCTTTAGATCACAGTGGTGCCAACATGCATGAAGTGAAAATATTTAAGAGGGACATCTGGGATCGGTTTCCAGGGGCTGGATCTTTCTGTTTACCTGACGCAGCGGCAGGTCTGGTTCTCTGTTTTACGGTTTTCGGACCTCTTTGTGCTATGAAAGTTCTAATTATACTTGTTCATTCCAAAGTACTAGCGATAGCTCCATTGTGCCTCTTTCGTCCTTCGTTAACTGCACCTCTTTCCTAGACTTCAGGGTCTCTGCTTGCATGCTTTCTTCACTCTCTGGTATTGGCCCAGCTTTCCCTTCTCTTCTCCCGTAATCCCAGTTCTTTTTGAAGTTGACTGGCAATGCCCTGCAATCTGATAATTTGTATCTGGACCTGGGTCCAGTTTTTAAATACCTTAAAGTCTGGTGGTATTTGGATGTGAAGGTTTGGTTCTGGGCCATCACTGATAACTGACCGACTGTTTTAGAAACGTTGACGGGCTTACAGAATCCATTCTGGGCTGCTGGTAGGGAGACACCTGTGGAGAGGCCGCTTTGATAAAATTGAAGAAATTTTCAAACATTTTGTTCGCTGAATAAACTTCAATCAATTGTAGTGCATGTGGGATTGAAATGTACTTGGATGGGTTCTCCTACTACATACTGAGGCCTTGTACACACTACAAAGTTATTGCGCGATAAAGCCCTTTATCGCGCAATAACAAACAGAGCGTACACACACAACTTACAGTTATTCCGCGTTAAGTCCCTTCTTTTTGCGCAAAATGTAAACCACCTAAACGAGCGTGGTTGCTGCTAACGCGGAATAGTTGTTGCGCGATGGCCAGTGTGTGTACGCTTATCGCGCAATGTGAATATAACGGAAATGGCCCACAATTCAAATTCCATCCCTTCTGCACTTCCGCCTGTACTCTATCGTCGTGACGTCATTTTTCCCGACCTCCTCTTCTGTCCCGCGAATTTTTGAATTCACCACTCTCCCTTCTGCCTCGCTGTTCGGTGCTGCTGCCTCTGTGTGCTTCGCTCGCAATGTCGTCGCGCCGCAGCAAACGAGCTCCAGCCTGGACAGCAGCAGAGGTGATGGACTTGATCGGCATCTGGGGAGAGTCCGCCGTGCAGTCACAGTTACGTGGCAGCCGGAGGAATTTTGACATTTTCGGTCAAATATCCAAAGCCATGACCGAAAAGGGGTACGAGCGAGACACCCTGCAGTGCCGGGCAAAGGTGAAGGAGCTGCGGATAACATTTCACAGAGCCAGAGAGGCTAACCGGCGCTCTGGCTCCGCGCCAGCAACGTGCAAGTACTATAAGGAGCTGGAGGCGATCCTGGGCGGCGATCCCACAACCACCCCGAACTGCACGGTAGACACCTCGGAGACTGCACCCCAAACAGAGAAGGCAGCAGAAGGCGACGAGGCAATTGTGGACGAGGAATCAGAAGATGAAGACTACGAGGACGGAGAGAACGGAGCCACCGACCCGGGGAGCCAGGAGTTATTTTCCACCCAGCCAGAAACAAGCTCCACTGATTCCTTCTCCACGCCTACCCAGGAATCATCAGATGGCAGCTCTGGTAAGTCCCGTTCGCAATGTCCTCTATTCTAGGTGCTACAGCTCAGCGTAGACATGGTTTTTATGCAAGGGGTTTTTGTTTTCGGTGTCTTCAGTTCTGTTCCTTACAGAACTGTAAAGGTGTTACTAGCATTACTTAAAAAGGTCATCGATGTATGCCTCGATTTCCAAGTAGTCGTTCCCTTTCAACTCACTGAACGCGTCATCCAAATATTTCCAGAGTCTTCTCTTGAGATTACATGGTAGAGCATTCCTTTGCACTCCACCATTCAGGGACACTCTTCCTTTCAGACTCGCAAGCACTCCTGCGGGCAACATTGCTGCGCACAGTCCTGCAGCGTAAGGTCCCGGCTTGAAGTCGGCAACATGAAGGAGATGCATTCTCGCTTGCAGAGGCACTCTAAGCAGTGTGAGATCTGCCTCTATTTCAGCCATCTCGGGCACGGGATCAGAACTTGGTGTGGCAATAGTCAACTCTCCGTTGTACTAGCTCTGCAACCCGTACCAGCTTTGGGAAATCTGTTACCGCCCCCCCATAGGTCCCCTCTTGTGTATTGAAGGAATGTGTGGGGAGAACAACATCCTTTGCTCCTGACCGTGGCGAGAACAATAGCGGCATTCTACATTTTTCATATCTGAACAGGAATGACCTTCGGTGGACAGTCTACAGCTGCAGCTGAGCGTCTGAGGAGGATAAGGCGGAGGCCTCGCAGGAGCAAGGAAGACGTCTTCCAGGAGCTCATGCAGTTCCATGAGGCTTCTGCGAGGGAGACAAGGCAATGGAGGAGGCAGTGCAGGCAGGACAGGAGACAGAGCAGTGCGAGGAGAGAGCAGCAGAAGGATGCCCTGATAGGCATCATGCAGGAGCAGACCAACCTCCTCAAGACCATGGTCGGTCTGCTACAGGCTCGCACCCCCCATCATCAGCCTCATATGCCTTTCACTTCATCCACGCCACATTCCCCCCCCAGACAGTTTTTAGACCACCATGGACATCCATGGTGTAACCCTAACAGAACCCCTCCCCCAACATATGTAGTTGAGTCCCGCACCTACACCCACCTTTAGTCCCTACTCCCCTCAAACCCGAGTTTTGATCAATGTTAATTAAATAAAGTTGAATACTTGTTAAACTTAATCAGACTTTCTTTATTTGTTTCATTAATTTAACATTAACTGTTTTTGATTCAATGAATGTTTACAGGGGAAAAACACAAAATTTTTACAGCTTAATTTTTAACAGTTGAAACATATAGGAAATGGTTAGTAACTATATTAAAAGGTAAAATTTTAAACAACAGTACTAAAATGGGTTTTTAACGCATCCCTTATGCGAACTGCCCTTAGCTGCGCCCCCCGGATACCCCTCGTGTCTGGTTGCTGGTAGGCATTTTCCAGACGTTGTGCCTCAGTGGTCCAAGAGTTCCTGAATCTCTCCCCCCGGCTTTCACATATATTGTGAAGAACACAGCAAGCCGAAATAACTAATGGGATCCTGTCCTCGTGGAGATCTAGCCTGCCATACAGCGCTCTCCAGCGCGCTTTTAAACGGCCAAAGGCACACTCCACAACCATTCTGCATCTACTTAACCGGTAATTGAAACGCTCCTTGTCAGGATCCAACTTCCCGGTGTACGGCTTCATGAGCCATGGCATCAGTGGGTAGGCGGGGTCCCCAAGTATCACCACTGGCATCTCTACACCGCCCACAATTATTTTCTCGTCTGGAAAAAAGGTGCCAGCATGTAGCCTTCTGAATAGTCCAGAGTTTCTAAAGATGCGTGCATCGTGCACCTTTCCAGACCAGCCAGCATTAATGTCCATAAAGCGACCACGGTGGTCCACCAGTGCCTGTAGAACCATCGAAAAGTATCCTTTCCTGTTGATGTATTCAGAGGCAAGGTGGTCGGGAGCGAGAATAGGGATGTGAGTCCCATCTATTGCACCCCCACAGTTCGGGAAGCCCAAGTCATTAAATCCTGCGATGATCTCCCTCACGTTTCCCGGGGTCACCATCCTCCTGAGCAGAATACGGTTGATGGCTCTGCATACTTGTGACAGTGCCACTCCAACGGTCGAGCGTCCAACCCCAAACTGGTTTGCGACCGAGCGGTAGCAGTCTGGAGTCGCCAGTTTCCAAAGTGCGATAGCCACACGCTTCTCCACGGTCATGGCGGGTCTCATCCTCGTGTCCTTGCATCGAAGGGCAGGGGCAAGCTCCTGGCATAGCTCCATAAATGTGGCTTTCCGCATTCTAAAGTTCTGTTGCCACTGATCATCATCCCACAGCTGAAGGACGATTCGTTCCCACCAGTCTGTGCTCGTCTGCCGGGACCAAACACGGCGGTTCAGGCTGTGTTGCTGGTCCGCGAAACTGATCAGAATGTCCGTTTGGTTTTCAATGCTGTCATCATCCGAGACCGAGTCATCCGTGTCATGCTCCGAATCATAGCCAAAGGCAAACCGCAACAGAATCTGGGCTGTGTTCACAATGCTGAAGGCAGCATTCAAGATCACAGCTGAATCCATGGCGATTCTGAAAAGGCAGTGCCGAGAAGAAGGTTGCTTCAATTTGAAATTCGCGCTCGTTGCTATTAGCAACCGCTGGGTAGCGTCAGTAGCGGAATGCACCACGGGAGATGATACTGGGGACTCTGGGATACGTACCCACAATCCCCTTCACTTTCCTGGAGGACTGCGCTCAGAAGGGGGGGGCTTTGTTCCGTTAGAGCAAGCATAGTGTGTACGCGATCTCGCGCAACAACAGCCACGGGAGAATTAATGCGGAAGAGGATTATTGCGCGTTAAAAATGGTAGTGTGTACATAGCCTGAGTGGATAGCCTCTTCAAGAGCATTTAATTATGACTAGTAAAATTCAGGAAGACACACAGCAGGGAATAAATAACCTGGTCTATAAACAATTAGTGCTAGCTATATGTCTCTGTAATGCCGTGTTTACAGAGACAAGTGCACTGAAATTTCTGCTTGCCATCTTAAGAAAAATAAATGCTGTTTTTGGACAGCCTGGGCAGCATGATATAGTGTAATGTCTCTAATTCTGGAAGTGTTTGATGGGAATGTGCTGTAGAGAGAAATCTGCCTCACTGTAATAGGTAAAAATATGTTAGAATATATTTTAAAAAGCTTGTGAAGTGCTTTGACAGCTGTTGATGAAAAGTGCTGTATCAAAGCTAGCTGTTGCTATCCAGAGCGACATCCGTGGCACTGCTACACCAATTTTATATGAGTTGAGCCTCTGATCCTGCGTGCGCTCCACAAAACTATATTCAGCTACAGAAAAGAGGACTCACCCTCAGCCTCTCTGTTCCCCTGCACCACCATTGACCTCTAATCCCCACCTCATTTCTTGCAGAAGTTGAAAGGTGTATAGTGTAGTGGTTCCCAACCTTTTTAGTAACACGGCACACTTCAACGAGACAAACAATTCCGCAGCACACCTACTTTTTTTCATCTGAATGGATTGCTCATAAACATCACATTTACTTTTATTTACTATGGTTACGGTCTTACTAGAGAATTCTGCAACAATAGTGCATACAACAAGCTAAAGAAGAATCAAATGCATTAATGTTTCAAATCCACCGGAACAAAATACACGTCATCTCAGTTTTGGCCTTTGGCCCCCTGCGTTTAGAATCTTCCCATTTTAGAATCGAAAGACCGATACCTCACTTTTAGTTTGGTGATTAATTTTCACAAGTTTTGTGAGTTCTAATTTTGGTTGGATAGAATATTCTTTAAGATGAAACAATGTTTGTTTTACACTGATTTTCATTACTTTTCTACAAAATTTCACGGCACACCAGTGTGCCAGTTGAAAGCCATGGGCTTAGTGAATGAGGCAGGGGGACTAAGGAAGGACAGAATGGTTTCCCGGTTAAGGCAGTTGAATACTGCCCGGGGGATTGGATTTTATCCCTGTTTGTGCCCCAGAGTTCCTTTGGGATGCTAGGCAAGTCATTTAAACTAGACTTTTCATATACTCCCTCTTCCTTTTATGGGTACCTGACTTGGGGTCTGATTTTTGGATATGCTGAGCTCTCACGGCTACAACTGAAGTCAATGGGGCAATGATTTGAACACGAAGTGGTATAATGCAAAGTACTGTGAAAAATCAGATCCTGGCCATCTCTGATTTGGCCTCCAAAATTAGAGGAATCTTTTAATCTATGCCTTACTTTCCCATCTGCAAAATGGGAATGATGCCGCTCAACTCACAGGGATGTTGTAGAGACACATTCATCGATGTTTGCGAGGTGCACTAACGTGATGAGCACCACAGAAAAGTCAATGAGCAAATAAATAATTCTGTCTTTAGAGCAGGGTTTGAATAATGTGACGTAGCCCTGGCCTCATTTACACATTGAACATTGAGGAGAAAACTGGAGAGTGAATTCAGTGAGCACTGTCTCTCCTGTGCACTGAATGAGGCAGGGATCCTAGAGGAAATATAGGATGTATTCACACAGTCTTTAATTGTATCGCAATACATACATACAACGTGGCTGAGTTCAGGTAGTACAGGCATGCTGAATTTCTGGCATTTCCCTCCTTTTGCATGCTTGACTTTGCAAGCTTAATAATCTTTTAATGTGAATATTTTGTTTGT
Organism: Pelusios castaneus; assembly: GCA_007922175.1. Lineage (NCBI taxonomy): Eukaryota > Metazoa > Chordata > Testudines > Pelomedusidae > Pelusios > Pelusios castaneus. The sequence continues at coordinate 1,500,544 of ML685954.1, read as the reverse complement.
AATGTTGATAATCTGCAGTGCAGGCAAGCTCTTATGTCAGGATAACTTAAGTCATTCAGGGGTGCGAATAAGCCATTCCTGGAGCGATGTAAATGACAGTGATCTAAATGTGGGCGTGGACAGCATAGTGTTGTGGGAGAGCTTCTCCTGCAGATATAGCTACTGGCTCTTGTGGAGGTGATTTTATTAGGCCAATGGAAGAACTCTCTCTCGTCATAGAACAGGGGTGTCAAACATGCGGCCTGCATGCAGCCCATGAACCTCTTCTATGTGGACCGTGACTACACTTGGCAGGACCACACTCTCCCTCGCATACCCAGAACTCCGCAATGCTGCGAGAGTGTCAGGTCTCCTGACATCATGGAGTGCTGGATATGCGAGACCCACTCCATCAGATCACATTCTCTCCCTATCAGAGAGAGAGAGTGTGGTATCATGGAGCACAGCCTCGCATACACAGCGCTCTGCGATGCTGCGAGAATGCCCTAGTATTTTGATTTATGGTATGGACGGCCCACTTGACATTCAAGTCAAATCTGGCCCGCCATAGCAAATGAGTTGGACACCCCTGGCACAGTGCATCTTCACGCTATTGTCTGTACACCCATTCACGTTTCTGGCCGAATCCAATAGCATCTGCAGTGAACCTCAGGATGAGAATATGGCACATGGTACCTTTTTTTCCTGAAACGACATACATTGCGGATTTCTAGGATCCCTGAGAGCATCAACAAACGTAACCTCCTGTTGCTCTGGTAGCACATTTTGTGTAGCGTTTCCAGAGCCAGATGCCCATATGGAAGGGCTACTGACAAGAAGTTTGCTCAGGCAGGCCTCCTGTGAGAAATCAGGCAATATTTCAACATATTTACAGCTCAGTCTTTCAGGGAGGATCGAGTTACTCACCTCTGAATTAAATGCTCTCTGGCATTGACGGACGAAAATGCCAGACCATGTCAATAAGCACCAGCCTCTTGGAGTGGTGGCTAACGCACCATGGGCCAGTGTGCCACCTCATTCTTTTGATGGATAATCTCGTTTTCACTTTCATTTGCCTATTTGACTGTTGTTAAACATTTTGTTGCTCTGGTTACTTTCTGCTGCAGTTTTGTGTGTTTAATCACAAGACAAGAAACCCACAAAAAGCTGGCACTAATTGGCTAGAGAATGTTGTGCTGATTGCTGAGACTGCTAACGTGTAATTTGTCCAGGTTTTAGCAAGTGGGGCCATTAACGTTTAGGAGTTTGATAAATAGCTTGTAAAAACCCCACAAAATCAAAACACTCTTGCACAGCAGGGGACTGCATGATTTTTTTCAGCAGTCTCAGGGTGCATTTTTGTTCCGTAAAGAATATAATTAAAATAAAGTACTTCTGGAAAAGTCTCAAATTTTCCACATTAAAAATATGAGAACTGAAAGCTATCCTAACTGGAAAATGGCTAGTGCTCTGGGCTTGTGTCTGAGCTTCCTACCCAGTCGGTAATAGATGGAATTAACATTATTTAGAATATTGTGTGTTTTAAGCAATTTTATGGTTATATTTATCCCCTAAGGATCAAAAAGAACTAAAAAACAAATGTTCAGTTTGGATCAAGTGCCAGGAATGAGTTTGAAAATATAATATGCCACAATTTAATATTTACTTTTTCTCTGCCAGTGGAATATATTAGACTTTTTTTTAGTGTAAGCAAACATGGAAGGGAATTTTTAAAAAAATTGTTAGATACAGACACACTTCACTGCTTTTGATCCAAAATTAAACCTTATCTGAAATTCCTGCAGAGAAGAGGTTTGCAAGATTCTGAATGAAGATGAGGGAAATCATTATTACAATAAACAGTTATTGGTAGAGCAATCTCGAAGAAATATGCTCTCCAGTAAAGCCCTCTGCACCATAAATTGGCGGCCTCTGTCCTTTCTATTATACAGGTTTATCTCCTTTCCAAATCTACCACATTGTCTCTCCTAAATGCCCCCCCGCCACTGCCCATATTTACCATTTTTGAGAGCTGCCCCTGGAAATAAGTGAATATTTGTGAAGGTCCTACAACAAATGACAGAAACACTTGCCATTCATAGAATGCCCTGTAAACACTCTTCACTTTACTGTGCTTTATTAATCTCTGTCCCCCCTCCAACCCCCACATACACAATCATCCATGTGTTGTGTATATACCCATTTAACAGATGGGAGACTCAGGCTATGTCTAACCCTATGAGCCAAGGGTTTCTTAACTGGTGTACACAGGCTCACGGTAGCTCAGTGAGAGCTAGCATGGGTATAAACACATTGTAGCCAAGGCAGCATAGCCAACAGCTGGTGTACACACACACTCCTGAAATTGGTACGTACTCAGCACGCCCAGGGCAGCTGTCTCTGCTAGCTCTCATTGAGCTACTGTGAGTATACGTATGTGACTTGGGGCAATCATCCCCACCCCTCATAGTGTATACACAGCATCAGAAGTACAAAAGTTAAGTGACTTGACAAGAGTGACTGAACCAGAGGTTCCCGACTAAAAGGTGAAAATCTGGCCCCACTGAAGTCCAGTGGTAAAACTCTCATTGACTTCAACAGAACCATGGTTTCACTCCCTTTTTCCACCGGTCAAGGCTGCCTCCTTACAGCCATGGTCTCACTGGTGAACATGGCAGTCAGAGCGGTGGGTATCACTGCTGACACTTGGGTAGAGACCATGCTGTTTGGAGAGAGAACTGAATTTTTTCAGTGCAAAGCACTTGTAACTGGGGTCAGACTTCCAAAAGGGCTCCGCTCCCAGCCACTCCCAGCGTGATACCGTCAGCACGCTAAATTGTTCTGAAAAAATGCAGCCGCTTATTTTCGTACCTACGTGGAAGCTGAGAGCTCTCCTGAGAACTTATCTCTTAGGTCTAAGTTTTGTACTGTGGTCAATTAGAAGGTGTTCCGGGAATTATCCAGCATAAAACAATTGAAGTAACATCAGAATCAGGGCCATAGCCATGCCTTAGAAAAAGGACAAAGGCAATTTTACCCATACCCAGAGTGCAAAAAAGGGTAAGGAAAGGTATTTCAGTGCAAAGTTCACAAGACATTATAGACATACTGTGTGTTTCATTTGGAAAAAGAAACAAGTGTGACGAAGTAGGTGTCTCTCTCAGTGCTGGGGTTGAAGAGTTTTCTACCTCTCTCTTTCTAAAAGCATTAAATTATCCTGGAAACCCTTCAGATCTGAGCTTGCTAAAGTGCTAAAAAGCATAATAACAGCGACACAAACAAAGTGCAAAGCAGGGATCCTCTAAGCCTAATTCGCCTCGCAGAGAAGAGGGGCCGTCAGTTCCAGATGGCAGAAGCAATTTCTGCGAGGCTTGCCAATACGGAGCATGGACTGCTGTGCGGAAGAGCTATAGGGATTTAACTATGCAAGGGATAAATAGCAAACACTTCTTGTAAACTGTTGAATCAAACAGAGAAGTGACTTCAGGAGTTCTAGAATCTAGAGTTTTGTTCAGCTAACTTACAAGTGTTTCGAGGGTTGCGATGTACGATATCAGAATTTGTTTTGTGTTTGCATGGGGCATGGGTTTGCTACGTGATGCGTATTCTCTGCTTTTTATAGTTGTTGTTTATGGTTTTTAACCTCCCAGTGGAAGTGGTACAGCTGGAAACACAGTTGGCTTGTGGTGATTCCAAAGTGATGAGTTTTGGTCCAGAGGGTCAAAAGCCTTTAAAGGAAATGTATAGTGTCCTTGGAACATAGTCAGGCAGAGCCCTGATGCAATACATTCTTTCATTCATTCAAGTTTTGCAGCTAATGGGCTGAATTTCGCACTGACCTTAAATCCTGTCCAATCTCACTGGGGTTGTATAGGGTGCACGTCAACATGAAGGCTCACCTGTTTCTAATTTGTTTTCTCCATTGCTAGTACGACAGGGCTCTCTGCTTCGTCAGCCTTTCACCCTAGTTAACTTGTATAGGAGCACTGTCAAGTGTTGCATCGTTTAATTGCACATTGGGCCCTTGCATTGGATACAAGCTAGCAGTAAATTGAGACTTGCAGCTTAACGTTTAGGATGCCACGGAAACGGGCAATCTTAACTCGATGAGCCTGATTCTCAAAAACAAAACAACCCTCCCCCACACTTTACCTCAGTAAAAAGTGATAATAGATTGTTAACAGGCTTCATTGTACATTCCTTATTGACGATCAGGTTAATATGCAAAGAACGCAGCTAAAGATGCTTGCTTGCTGGCTGGGGAGTCTTCTCTGAGTAGGCTAGAAAGGGTGACTAAATTTCTAAATTATTGTGCACTTTTTGGTGCTGCTTGTATCCTGACTTGGTGTGAAAGCTTTTCTGTTACAATGACAATCTGTATTTTACACTATCACAGTTCCACAGGGGCACTCATGTTTTTCCAATATCGTGCAATACAAAGTCTAGCTCCAGAATGGTGGCCGTGTTAGTCTATTTCAGGAAAACGAACAAGGAGTCCTGGGGCACCTTTAAAGACTAACAAAATTATTTGTCACGAGCTTTTGTGGGTACAATCCCACTTTGTCAGATGAATGAAATAGAAAATATAGCATGTAGGCTGTAAATACAAAGATACAAAGAAGGGTGGGTCACAAGGTTCATTCAAACAGATCTAAAGAGTTAGAATGTTAGCCTATCTAAAGTCTAGCTGATAGCAATAAAAAATTTTAATTGATCATTCTGCTCAGAATGTAGACTCTTTACAGGAGCTTTCAGCAAGCAGCTCAGGTTCTCTAGGAGGCTGGTATTTTGTCATTTTAATAACTTCCTCCCCAAACCGTCTACTTTCTAACACAACCACCACATGTGCAAGGATATTCCTGGACAACCATTCCAACAAAGCACCTCCCTAATAGCAAAAATTTAATGGTTCTTCACTGGAGTCAAATGGCATTCATACAATAATTTATATTTAAAAAAATTACTTTGAGCTATAAAAAATGAAGATATAGATCCTCTTTCCCATATAGAAATCCAGTCATCCAGATCAATTTCTTTGTTCAAATTCCTCTCAAGGAAACAACTGAAATGAAAAGATTATCAACATCTTTTTTTCAATCAAAATTTTATGTATCTGAGAAATTAAATCTTTTGTTCTAGCTTGACCTTGCTCGACTCCTCAGATGTGGTTAAAGGTCTAATGAGAGCCACCTCATTCAAATGTCACCAAAAAATGCTTGACTTGTAAACATTGAAAATATAGGATCTCTATATTATTTACATTATTACATATCTCTTGGTATGATTTTAAATCTGAATCCAGGGACAGCTGTCTGAATTGAGGAATTGCAGCTCTTGTACACAATGAATAGTGACCTTGATACATTTTGTAGGGCTAAATGTCTGGTTATTAATGAAAGCTGCTATGACTTTCAGACTTTTACATGGGAAAGACAGGTATGCTAGTCCACATACAATTCACGAGGGGAAGTATTGCAACTGAAAATACAAATGAACTATTTGAACCAGCAAATGTTACATTTAAGTCTGAAAATGTGTGCAATTTTGAAAAAATGAGGCATTATAGTTTAACAGAATCTATTGTGTAAGAATTTGACAGTAAAGTATTCAGAACAGAGTTACAGACAGCTTCGTGGGGGTAAGCTTTAGGATAGCCATATTTTTAAGGAGGCTGATTAGAGCATGTAGGACAACCTTTCTGGACAGAGCCTTCATTTTCTTGAAATTACGTTAATGCCCATTCCCTTTTTGCCTGCTAGATTAAACTGGGTTTCTCCAGAGACACTAAACGTCAGCTAAGTCTTCTCTGGAAAAGACACAAGCTACCAGTAGTTAATTTGTAATGAAAGAGGTGTCAGGGCTCAAACGATTATTTATTTTAGTTTTACATTCATAATGGGAGCAGAAAGCCTAGAGCTGCTGGGGTTCAGTATTAGTAAACCCTGGCACAAATTAAGCACTGATTTTTACCAAGTGGTTGGCAACCTCACATGTGGGGGTATTTGAAACCAAGCCCTCTTTCCAACTTGCATGTAGGCACACTTGGATGCAGTTCATTCCAGTGGAATATTCTTATAGTGTAGCACTTCAGCGCATCCTTGTGTTGCATAATATTAAAAAAACTTGGGAATCTTCGCAAAGGACGAATGGAAAATTCTTGAAACTGAAGTGTAGAATTCTCGACTGGTATTGAGTAATCGGTAGGAGCCAAATCCGGGAAAGCTTTAGATGTATGTGATAATATTTCAAAATCAATACCTCACTGGACAGGGAGTAAATTTATGTGCCGCTGCACTGCAGAACTCTATGGGGCTAATTTAATGCCCAGTCCAGAAGTCCTTCCACAAGCAAAATTCTCATTTATTTGGATTTTACTGCATTCATGGGCCGTATCGGTCCATTTGTGGTAAATACTGAGTCTTCCTCCATACCATGGAAGGTGCCAGGTACAGTGGAACCAACAAGATTTTACTTGAAAAGGGGAGGAATTGGAAGAACTTTCTTTCTTTTTGGCAGTGAATGGGCTGAAAATGAGAAGGGGGTTTTTCTGCCCAGCTTTGTGTGCCTCTGAGAGTGGTGGTTTTAGCAGTAGCGGTAGCAAGACTGATCCATCTGCTCGTTATGTAGCAGTATCCACCATTGCCTCATTGCATTCATCATTCCTTGAGCGTTCAGGCAGCGGCGGAGTTACAGCAATGGCTGTGGAGTAGCTTTGTGAACAGGATGGGAAGGCTTGTCCTGTCTGCCTCCACAGCGGTCACAAAGGTGCGGTGTGCTGATTTCCAGGACCTCATGCCTCACTGAGAATTTTGCCTGAGGAAGGGCCAAGTTCACAGTTCAAGTGAGCAGCAAGGTTGTACGCTACCTAGAGCAAGGGTGGTCAACAGGCAGATCTCAGGCCAGATCCAGACCGTCATATGCTCTTGAACAGCCTGTGAAATCCTTTTATTTACTTACTGTTAGTGCATTTTGAAAGATGATTCTCTGGAGTCCGGATCTTGACTATACCTTGATCAAGGAATTTGGACCTTGACAAAAGAAAATTGAATACCCCTGACCTAGGACACTTGGGCATTATCCTTTGTTGCATCCGACCTCTGCTTCATTTTGCTGTGCAGAGGGAAAGATGTGATGTTGTGCGGTTCCCTGATGCAATCTCTGGCTGGGGTCCGGAGAAGCAATCTGGATTTAAATAAGAAAAGAAACCAACTCCAAATTCACTAAAAAATCCGTGCTTTGCTCTTTGAGTACCGGGAAATGTAACACTTGTGCTGCAGCTGTAATAAATCAAAGAAAAGAGGGTGGAGAACCTTATCTTAAAGCTTGTAATGCATGCTAGACTAGTCACTGAAAGGTCAGCTGGATTCATGTCCATTAGCAACAGACATAAAAATTAATGAGTCTTACTAATTGGAATTCCTGTGGAATTCAGGTACCGAACGAGAGTCCACTTTTTTATTTGTTTTATTTTAGCATTGAGTGTAGTGGAAATGACTTAGACATTCTTTGTTCTCATTGACAAAAAGACAAGAGAAGAAGCGAGACTGACGTATCGACCTGCCTCTGTGGGAATCTGTCAATGCCTCCCTATGCGACCTGTTATAAGTTGGCCCACTTGTGCCCCACGGCAAAGCTGTTGCAACATGATTGCACCAAGCTTGGAACTCACTCCATTAGCGCTGTGAATGATCATGTGGGGCCGGAGCAAGAATCCAGTTAGTCTGATCATTCTTCCTTTGACAGTAATTGATGCTAGGAACTTCTCATGTAGGTATAACATGCCCATGGTGTGTTTGTGTGCGTCTTGGAAATAAAACTGATCCTTAGTTGGAACAAAGATCTGTGTATAATCTTAGGATAGCGGACCCTTGTGAATTTAACTAATGCAGCTGCAGATTCTGTAATCCATCCATCCATCCACCCATCCATCCATCCAATGTACTTCTCTGCCCCCTCATCATTGTAATATCTGAGCACCTCACAACTTCTAATGTATTTATTCTCACAACACCACTGTGAGGAAGCCCAGTGTTGTTATCCCCATTTTACAGCTGGGGAGCTGTGAGGTAGAGGAGCTAAGTAACTTGCCCAAGGGAGGACAAAGTCTGTGGTCCTACTCTACAGCTCTAACCACTGGACCATCTCCAGAGCGCCACTCTTAGTGACAATGCTGTCAAGTGTAAAGATAATCATTGGTACCTGATCTCCCTGCTGCTGTATGAGCAGCTTCGGTTTTAGAGCATGAAGTTGGGTTTAGAGCATCCCATCTTTGTTTTAGAAGATGGAAGAGATTGATCCATCTCTGCTGTCACATACCGAATCCTGCAATTAAATGCCCAGCCAAAAATGAAGCTCGGGTTGCTTTATTTCATAGTTACTGAAATGCATCTGTAAAAAATAGATCTTCCCTTTTTACTTGGAGGAAATAATTGAGGGTTTTTTTGTTTTGTTTCTAGTTAACCCAATTAACTGAATGAAAAAATACGGTAATTATTAAAGCTAATGCTCCTGAGCAAAGGGGAGAACATATTCTGTGTAAATACGGTAATCTCCTGTGAATTCTGCACCTCATCTGTTCAAAGAGACCACCAGAACTGGTTGGTTCTGTCATCAGCTATGCAGCTGTGGGAAGATAAAATACTTGGTAAAAGGAAAGTGTAGCTGAAGTTTATGCTGAAAGCCAGATTGACCACTCTGGCTCATGGGGATGAAATCCTGTGGATCCATACTTTAGGGCAGTGGTTCTAAACCTTTTGTGGGTCGCAACACACCTAGCGACATATCGCAACCCTACAGGACACACCAGCCCACCCTCCCCGGGCTGAATCCAACCGTCTCCCCAGCTCTTCATGACACATTTGCCGCTGTGTAGTGACACAGTAATATGTCCCAACACAGTGGTTGAGAACCACTGCTTTAGGGATGAAGAGAGGGAGAATGTCACCTCAGTGGCATTTCTCCCTGCCCAACCTTTCTCCAGACTCTGCAGAAGCAAGTGAGGGGCTGTGTGGATTGGAAAATAGAAGTGTGGGTGAAGTAGTATTAACCTTGGTAATGCCCCATTGTGCTGTGGAGTCATTCTTAGTGTAGGCCGGGGGCACGGATGTGAAGTGTGTTTGTCACAGCACTGGTCCCTTGGAACCTTCAAACGATGGAAGAACCATTATGGAAAGCGGGGGGAGGGAAAGGGGGGCTCTCTTCAGGCATCCTTGTGCCTCAGTGAGGTCTACTTTTTTTTTTTTTTTTTTTGAGGGGGTGAATGTCGTCATGCTTCCCAGGAAATAGTACCAAGTCAATCTGGAAGAGTATCGAGGGTCCTTTGCAGCTAATTCCTGCAAGGACAATGATTTGATCCTGTATCCTTGCAAATCTTGAAAACAGGTTATTTTCCTTTGGTATCACATATTTAGAGGCTGCTAGGAATCTGTGTTTGGTTGTGGACTTGGAGAAACCTTAGTAGACAGGCATCTTTCCTTGCTCATTGTCAGAGTATTTTTTAGCACCCCTCCTCAGCAGAGCAGGTTATTCACAGCCAATCAAGTACCAGGTTGTGATTGGCAGTCACTGCTGAGGTTAACCAAGGTGTGGGTTTTTTTTTTTTTTTGGTGTGGCCTTGCATTAAGGGCACTGATTGACAAGTTCCTACTCCTCAATTAATCTGTCCTCCTGTGTTTGCATTTCTGTCTTGCACATCTGTGTCTGAAGGCTCTGAATAGGATGATAAAAAAGAGGTTCCTTTATCCTCTGTCTGTAAATATTTGCTCCTGAGCTTTATTTAAAATTCCATGGAGATGGAGAGGCTGAAAGAATGCATCTTAAAGAGACTCCCCCCTCTTTTAACCAAATAGCTCTTATTTTACTTTGCCTATTGGAAGTTTGAACAGAGCTTTAAGAGCTCTCAGAAGGTCTGAACTGGGGGTATGTTTACGTTGGCAGATAGCCACCGCAGTAGTTAAATCACTTTTGGGTATCCATGCTACGCTTCTTGTGTCCATGGTTCATGTCCCCACCAGGAGCACTTGTACCGATTGTACTATCAGCGTAGGGCAGTGGTTTTCTAACGTTTTTCCTTGGGACCCAGTTGAAAAAAATCATTTACACCCACGACCCAACGATTACATCTTTGAGCATTGCATTTCAGTCTTTGGGTGGTGGCAGCAGGGGGTGCCGTGACCTGAGTGTCTGCCAGCCACGTTGAAAGCCACCAGTGTAGGGCATTGTGGGATGGCTTCTGAAAGCCAGTAACAGTCAATGTAAGCAACACACTGTCTAGACTGATGCTCCGTTGACCTAACTACTTTGACGTTGACTCTGTGCCTCTTGTGGAGGTGGAGTTATTAAGTTGGCATAACGGGACAGCGATGTTGGCAGGAGTGAAATTTTGAAAGCACAGCCATTCCATGCCCTCTGAGGAAAGCAGATGGGCTGATTTGTTTCTTTGCTAAAATCCCTGGGCTAGCTGGTCAATCAAATTTTGAGGCATGTAGGCAGGTATGCTGTCATAGAGCAATATAAATAAACACCCCGTACAGGAGTTAAACCAACAGTAATTAAAGCTGAGCTTGGTTCGGTGGTTCAGAGAAAAACATCCTTTCTGTTGAGCCACAAGGAAATAGAAAATTCACAAAGGAGGAACTGTTTGGCTTTAAGTCTTTTTAGGTATGGCTGTCTGTGGTTACCCTGACTTCCCTTTAATCAAACAGCTACACAGCAATTCTAGCAGGGAGGAACCTGGATCCTGAAACGTGTTCTCATGGATACTTGAACCATGAAGGTCCTGCTTTCACCCTGATCAGATGGACCATGAGAATGTTCGAATTGTGAAACTTGGGTGCTGAAAATGAATGAAGCCAAAGTCATATTTAGGCATATGACTAAAAGCAGGTTGTTCTCCTCCCCTCCTCTCAGCAGGGCTAATAATTTGCAGCGCCTACTGAAATAAATGGGTGCTGCCTGTGTTCAGCACCTTTGAAAAGAGGCATATTTTATTTGGGTGCCAAAATTTGGGATTTAGGTGCTTCAGTTTAGTCGCCCAAATTTGAGAATGCTGGTCCTCGATTTGTATTTGTCGGCAGGAATACATACATTTGCTGGGAATTTCAAAGGGCCAACCCTTACTCAGTTTCAGAGGCAGTGATGCACCCAATTCCCTTGTATACATTTGCCAATCTGCGTCTAACAGTATGTTGGACTGAGATTGCTACGGCTTATTAATACATGCTACAAGATCTTGAACTGAATCCTACTTCAATATTTGATAGCATCTCTTTAAATAAAGATGTGACAGAGTTGATGGATTCCTTGCAGGTGTATATGATATACATTTGGAATGATAATGTTACAAACAAACTTGCATCCAAATTGCTTGTTATCCAGGTGTTGAAAAAAAATCAAATTTTTTGGGTGTGTACATTTATTAGCTATCAGAGAGAGTATTACCAAAGTCCATGTTTATTTCTCCTTTTTGGTAAATTTATGCACCCTAACAACTGCTTCAGATTTACTGTTTCTATACTTTGTACTCATTACATAGAGTTTAAAAACACATGCTGTTTTGGAACTCAGCAGTAATGGTCTGAGCGCATCTTGGATGGAAAATGTAAGATCAATTTTAATGCCTTATCAGTGCAATGTATGATTGCACCAACATATCCCAAAGCCTGGGGAACCTGTCAGTTAAAAATTAATGGAGTAGGAAGTCCTAACATAAAGTAAAGCCTTGAGTGAATTTCCATGGCTTCATGGACTGTTAATTCTTTATTAGGTTTTCCTAAGACTGAGATAAAAGGTCTTTTATCTTTTTTAAGGTTTGCATTAACATGTCATTGAGTTTTATAGATACATTGATCTTCATTTGGCTAATCTAGAAAGGGTAATAGAAATGTGTGCTGTATGCTATAGCAAAGACAACTCCCTAACACTTCAGGATCTTAGTTATTTTCATTTCTTTCATATTCTTCAAATGTTAAAATGCAGTCAGTGCCTTGACATCCTGAAATTCAGCTAGATGACCCATTTATATTGAATGTCCATTCAAGGTTGTTCTCTTTTCTTGTTCCCTGTCTGTCTAATTTGGCAGCCAGGTTGATGCGTCTCCTGCATGCGCGCACACACACAACCCTGTCTGCACTGGACTGGCTTCCTGCCATGTTTATTTCAGCTGTTCCAATATGAGGTGGAGCATATGATCCTTCTTTGGATTCAGAGCCCACTGGTGTCTGTTACGTCTAAGTCTGTTGGACTCTTGCTACTGCAGTTGATGATGGAGGATCAGGGCCATGTCTCTGCAAAAGTTTTAATACCCCATCTTTCAGAAGGCCATGGTAACCCATATCATGTAATCAGTGTAATACTGGATTTTGTACAAACAGCATCTACAAATAGGCAGAACTCGTTATTCCAGGGATGAAAGCCTGGCCTCACTGAAGTCAATAGAGGTGTGATTTTTTTTCACCCCCCGGGTATGCAACAGTAACAAATAATAAATAATCAGTCAATTAAAATTCTAATTTATTATCTGTTACTGTTTGTGTATAAGCATATAGAAGGGGACCAATGTAACAAATAAACTCTTAGGCTATGTCTACACTTATAAAGTTAAGTTGGCTCTGTTAAGTCGACTTAACAGAGTGGCTACACTTTTAGTCGACTTAAGTTGACCTTCTTAAGTCGACTTAACAGTAGACATAGCCGTCCACACTGGATTTAAGTCGACTTAATAAGGTCGACTTAGTGCTATTCCCCGTCCACACTGGCTTTGACTTAAGGCTTAAGTTGACCTTCAGAGGTGGTGTTATTAAGTCGACTTAAGGAAGCACTTAAGTCGACTTAAGGAAAGCCCAGGGTGGACATGGCTTTGTGTTGGTTGACTTAAGCGTCCTTAAATTGACCTAAGTTGCCAATGTAGATGCCCCATCAGTGGTCCCACTGGCCCCCAGGCACAGGTGTTTCAGTGATCTTGCCTAAGTTTCAAGTTGGTCTGTTCAACAAAACTACTTGCCAGGAACTCGTCTGTGACCTTGCAGTGCTACAGACTCCCTAGGCTTCCAGCCTGCCCTTAATCCAGGTCTTGTCTGAGCCCTGCTCTAGTCCACTTCAGCCATATGGTTTCACTCTCTTTATGCACCAATATTTTGATAAGACCTCTTGGAGTTAGCTCCTCTAGAGGAACTGAGGATTTCCTTAGTGCTTTCGAATTGGAAGGTTAAATTGCTAATCATCAAGAAGAAGCGAAGCAAACAATGAAAAGGTATGTAAAGCCACAAGCTCACTCTTCCCTACTGAAGAAGAGCAGTGTTCCATATATAAATGGCATTTTACCACCTTTGATCACTACAGTAAGAGACAAGTCATACAAAGGGATGGTTGTTTGGCCTTTCTGACAGCACCTGTCAAGAATTTGAAAAATATGTCAAACGTATAGTCTAAATGTAAAATAATGCATTCATGCATAAAAATGATACTTTGTTCTAATCTCCGGATTGTGTCAATCTCAAGGGATTGTGCGGAGGAGATCAGGAGTTCTCATAGGAATACAAATGAGTAAAATTGCTAGAGGCTGCTGTCGTTTTACAACTAAAATGTTGGGACGAAACACAGAAATGTGAGACTGCTCCGAAATTTTTGTTCTGGGGATATTGGCTTCGCAGAAAAGGCAAAGAGAGCTCTCCTTTCAGAGGAAATAACTTGTGGTGTCATTTGCTGTTCCTTGCGAATAAAATCTGAATTGATAACGTAATGATGTTTGTATAGGATTCAGTAAAGCTAGGCATATGCAAGTGGCTCTTAAGAGGGCACAGACGGCATATTGCTTTTGATGGTAGAGCGGTGTGAGCTTGGCTGCCTTAGAGAGTGCTGCATGGTGCAGATTTGAAACTATGCACACAGAAATGTTAGCTAAGATGCCACTGAACTGACGGTGTGTGAACTTCTGAAATGTTGGTGCTCCAATTTGTGGGTTTTGTTATTAAGCAATTTAAAAGATTGGATGATGTGTAAGGCCTGGCTCCTGAAAATGCTCAAGTACGTGCTTAACTTTAATCAAGTGAGAAGACCTATTGACTTCAGTGAGACTATTCGCACACTTCAAGTTAAGCACACGCACGAGTGTTTACAGGATTGGGGCTCAAATTGCATGGGGCGTGATCCAGCTCCCATTGTGAAGTAAATGGAAAGACCTCAATAAGAGTTGACGCCTTTCTATAGGCCCTAAGCTTGCAAAGATTTAAGCATGATCTTGGCTTTCTCAGCATAGTTAGATGTCCCAATGCTGAATGTGCATAGGGCCTTGCAGGATCAGAGCCTTCATTTACAAACTGGGCTGGAAATGTCACAAACACTTCTAACTTACTCTTCTTACCTCCAACCCTGAGGAGAACTGACACAGGCAGAGGAAGCTTCCTGTACATCTGAGGAGTGCAGATTGTTTTTAGCACTGTCCCCAGGGAGAACCACATGTGATAGAGAGTACGTGGACACGGCAAAACTGTATTATTTGCTTGGGTGAGCTAACCCACATTAGCAAACTTTGGCTGGAAAGCAATGAAGCCATGGCAGCTATGCTTTTTGACTCAGGTTATCGGAAGGCGTTCATCTCTCCTATATTTTGTACAGATGAGCAGCTTGAGTTAGAGCCCTATAGAGGTGTCTGGCGTTGAACTCCACCTGTCAGAAGCTGAGCTGCTGTGTCTTCACTGCTGTTTCAACCTGAGTTGAGACCACACCTTTTTTTCACGGTGTAGATATACCCACAATATTTTTGGGAATGCAAATGCTGTGAGATGTGGATGAGTGCTGGCAAGAACAAGGATTTTGTGTTCATTCAAGGCATATGTGTTTTTAAAAGCCATAGATGCATTGATTTGATTTGGAACTATTTTTATAGGTAGCCTTGGTTTATTCAAGTCCTTCAATTTGGAGCCTGTTTGCTCTAAGAGCTCCCAAGTGACAGGATGAAAAGCCCACTGTTTTGGAACTCCATTTACTCCTTTTTGGCTAGTACACCCCTCAAGCTTGCTGCCAGCATTTTAATATCCACTAACCTCTCACTTCTGCCCCATCTTTAGTGCAAATATTTTTTTTCAATACAATTAAAAGGAAAATTCCTATGGGTAATTTTTACCAGCTTTACGAAACTTTGCATCCAAATAAACTGCAGCTATGGGATACAGAAGTGTACATAGTCTATCTTTCACATACTCTAGATTTCTGTTTTTTTAAGTTCCACAAGAAAGGGTGCCTCAAGAAGGGGTTTGCACAAATAAAACCAACAAATAAGACTAAAGGAACTGGTAAAATAGAAATACCCTCAAAGACTTTTAAAAAGGGGACTTGCTGGGCTGTTCGACATATAGATTTTGGCTATAGATTTGGGTAACTAGCTGTTGAGACTTGTCCGCATGCTCAGGGTTTAACTGATCGCCATATTTGGGGTCGGGAAGGAATTTTCCTCCAGGGCAGATTGGCTTGGGCTCTGGGGGGTTTTCGCCTTCTTCTGTAGCACAGGGCATGGCTCTCCTACCGGAGAATTCTCTGTATCTTAAAGTCCTCAAATCATGATTTAAGGAGGTAAATAACTCAGTCATAGGTTGATGACCTATTGCTGGAGTGGGTGGGTGAGGTTTTGAGGCCTGCATTCTGCAGGAGGTCAGACTAGATGGTCGTACTGGTCCCTTCTGACCTTAAAGTCTATGAGTAACCCAATCCGTTCTTGTGACTCCCTGGGCCAAAACTGCCTCAAAGGAAAGTGTCTGGGTGTTGGTGAGATGGACAATGGGAGATCAGCCATCCAAACCAATGCTTCCTCACTGTACCAGTGGCTGACTGAGGCATGGTGGAGCACTGTGAATTCAACCTTAGCTGTTCAGATCAATATCTGTATGAGGAGAGTGACTTTAATAAAATGTCTCTCTCATCTTTCCTATCTCCATAACAGATAGACCCGAGCCAACATAAATCCTCGCCTTTCTGCTGTCAGTCTCCTGGCTTAGTGTGACATAGCTATTTTGAAGTGGAATACAAATATTCCTCAGCTGGCTAATAGTGTTGAGCATATATTTCAGAGATTTGCTTCTACAGTTGTTAATGGTTCCTTAAGTGAATGTGTCCCTGTAAGGCCCTTTCATTCAGCAAATATAGAGACAAATTCATTTTCAGGTGTTTATGGAATATCATTGGGAAAGAGGCTTCTTTGCTTTGGATAATAGCTTCATGGAACCCTACCCGAAATGCCCCCTTAGCAATGAGACTCTCCAGTAGCTGCGACAAATCATATTTATGGGGTCTCAAGAGGGAGGAACAGCACTCTGAAATAATGGCAGATAGGAGCAATAACTTGTCAGAATTCAGGAGAACCGGTGCACAGTGAAAGCTGGCTAAACGCTGGTGAAGAGCCGAGGAAAGGTCGTGTGTCCGCCCTCCTTGGTTGTGGTCTGAACTCTGCCACCAACTTCCTGCAGAATGGGCAAATCACTGAGTGTGAGATTGTTGCAAGTGCCTTAGGCTCAGATTTCAAAGGTATTTAAGTGCCTAATTCCCACTGAAATCCAATGCCTTTGAGGAGTCGGGCTTAAGTGATTTAAGAGGGCAACGGCCACTGACTTTCTATAGGATTTGGGCACATACATCCCTTCAGCCCAGTTTTTGAAAGGATTTAGGCATTGTGGAGCACTGAAGAGCCAAAATCACTTTTGAAAATGAGATTTAGGCTCCTAAATCAGTTACATGTTCAATACTGAGTGCCAGAATGTATAAATATCTTGGCTGCAGGGACTTTTGAAAATCCTGCAATAAATCTCTGTACTTTACTTGTGTGAAATGGCCATACTATAGCCCAGGACAGTTGTGAAACGTAACTCATTCTTGTTTGTAAAATGCTCTGTGATCCTTGGGTGGCTGCTGCTTCGCTAGTGCAAAATATTGTGTTTTAAGACTAATTCATGAAGCCTGTTTCAAGCAATTTCTTTCTTTTGCTAGAGAAGCATGTAGGAAGGATTTGCTGCATAGAACTTTTCCTTACTTCTGCACTGTGGCCATCCCTTTGACAAAAGTGTGTTGGTGGGTGTATTGGGCAATGCTAGGAATTGAGAAGAAGTGGATACTGAAGTGAAGCATCAGTGCAGTAGAGTAAAACCCGGTAATCAAGATTCCTCAATGGATTCACATTTGAATATGTTGCAAGTTACTCACGGCAAACTCTGCTGGCCTCTTGGAAACTCTCCCGTCCTTTCCATCTGCTTGTGTCCTTGCTTACCTCTTTCTGGACCTGAAACAACACCTCTACCGTATCAACCAATCTTGCTTATCTCTTTCAATTCTTTCGGTGCCTTTCTCAGCTTACCATCCATCCACCCTTGCTCTAACATCTCCCTCTCTGAGTTTACATTACTATGCGGTGTTCTTATTTTAATGGGGGGGGGGGGGGGAGGAGGACATTAGACTTGTGCCAAGTGTAGTTAGTCCTCCATCATTCTGACTTCAGACAACATCTCTTCGCTCCTTCCCCTTGCAATTTGTCAGTTTTAAGCCTGGTGCAAAAAGTGTGTTTGTGTGTGAGACCCCCTTTGGCTAGGTCCACACGGGCAAATTAGTTCGAATTAAGGAAGCTTAATTCGAACTAAGTAAAGCCATGGCTACACTTAATTCAAACTAATAACTTCGAATAGGGTGTTAGAAGTAAGAGTTAATTCGAACGAACTAGTTCAAATTAACCAATGTGGCTATGTTAGTTCGAACTAATTTCTTAGTTCGAACTAACCGGCCCATTGAAATCATTTATTCGAACTAAGCAAGTGCCATGAATGGCACTTGCTTAGTTCGAACTAATTTTTTCTAGTTCGAATTAAGCTAATTCGAACTAACTAAAAATTAGTTCGAACTAACTAATTCAAACTAATTTTAGTAAGTGTAGACATAGTTTTCTGTCCTCTCCACTCTCCATGTCCCAGGGTACAGTCTGGCCCCTTATCAAGTTGATTTAAAATACTGTTTAATTTACAATAATCTCTCTCTGAGTCATTTAATTCAACTGATGAATTGGTAACATTCAGCCACTGTGTTAACCATTCTAATTGTAACTGACAGGGGAAAATGGGAGCCAGAAGTAATCTGTGACTTTTTAACACCTTTGATTGTAACTGAAATGGCAAGTAAACCAGTGATGGTGCCAGCACCATTACAGTCCCATTAAAGCTCTCAAGGACATAGTATTGAATCAGAAAAGCCACTTTCTCCAGTTATTTGCATCTGGCGTGGCTTCTACTCTACCATATGTGACATTGAAGAAAACTATGTTCCCATAATACAGGGATAAATCCAGAGCATGAGCTAGAAAACCTTAGCTCCCTGGCTTCTGTCAATGAACGGAGGAATTAGAGGGATAATGAAAAAAATGCAAAAGGAATGTAAGCTGATTTTTTTTCCTCATTGCATTTCTTTTTGTTGCACTGGGGAAAGGGAGAGTGTTTTTAATCTTCAAACAGGCTTCTACCCAACACTTAAAACAGTTCCTTTTCTAAAGTTCCAAAGGGGGAGCCGTGTTAGTCTAGTTCAGCAAAACAAACAAGGAGTCCTGTGGCACTTTTAAAGACTAACAAATTTATTTATCGCATAAACTTTTGTGGGAGAAAATCCTACTCTGTCAGATGCTTGAAGATGGAGAACATACAAAATGGAAGGAAAACAAATGCAGGGAAGTGTAAGTCATAGGATTAGATTGTTATAGAAAATCAGAGTAGTTGTTTAAATTCAAACAGCGGAGAACAGCATATTAGAGGGAGTTGAGGTAAAAAGAAAGCAAGATCTCCTGTTGTAATGAGAACTCCCCCCTCCCTGAAATCCTTATTTAACCCTAAGGCAACAGTGTCAAATCTGCATCTGAATTCCAATTCTTCAGTTTCTCCTTGCAGCTTTGATTTGTCTAAGAGATCAGAGTAAGTGCGGTTCTATCTTAGGGCATGGCTCTAAACATGGATCGTGTGGTGTATCCTAGGGATGAAAGCTCGAGGGATGTAGGTAACTATAGTGCTCAGTAGGTTTATGGTATAAGGCAGATTAAAGCCATTAGGAGAACTATCCAGATGATGTCACAGCACACTTTCTGGCTGGACTTTGTACTCACCCACAACCATTTCAGATTTGAATCTAATTTATATCTTCAAGTCAGTGGCACTGCAGGGGTGAATCAGTTGAAGATGCACATTTACTTTATTTATTGTATCGCTCTGCAACTTCTCTCATAGCTAGGATGTGTTTGGTATGGGTGTGAGACCAAACAAATACAAACTCCTCTCCCCAACTAATAAAGCTGTAGACGAGCATCTTCCTAGATGACGTGTGGCAATGCAGAATAATGAACAGCGAGCTAGAGGACACAAGGAGCCGTTTCCTTGGAGACGGTTTTACCTTTCCCTGGGTCCAATGTTCTCTGCCCTTCCTACACTGGGCTGATATGAATCATGTGCCTTGTTTCCTTCTGTTTCTCTAAACTTTTCTAACTAGTAGAGACTAATAGAGATATGAGTTAATCCTTGGGCCTTTTGGGGGGTATTGAATTACAGATCTGTTTTGCTCCTGCAGATTCCCAATGTATTTCTGTCAACAATGGTAGAACTGACAGAGGATGCTAATTCCACCCTGCGTATTCAATCAGTCATTGGAGGGAGCATATGAAAACAAATTGCTAGCCCAAGTTAAATTTAGATTTATTCAGCTGGAGTTAATTATAATCTTTATTTAGTCTCAAGCGATGCCGTCTTATCGTACACTTATTGTAGCTGAGAAAATTAATTTTTATTCTACCATAAAGGTGAATGTAATAATCTGGTTTCGAGGAGGGGATTACTTTAATAAGATTTATAGGCAGTCTTTCAAACAGTAGGGCTTTGTTACAATCTGTAGGTGGCCTTGCTCTATGCACACGTCTATCAGCATGGGCGCCAAAGGTAATGCCTGCATCATAATACTGAACACCCGCTTGCAAACTGCCCTGTCCAACTTTGTGGTTTGGCTGAGCAATGCAAGCATGGTAGATAATGTGGTGCTAAAAATGATATGCTCTCTTCACTAAATGTGGCTGTGCTGGGGGTTTCATCTGCCTGTGTAACTGTTGGGTTTTCAACTAAAAAAAGCTCAGCAGACAAAATATTTCTGTGGACACAGATGATGATTTCATGCATTTTTTGTCTTCTGGCCCTAGCAGCATTCAGCAAAGATAAGCCTTCGATATAAGAACAAAAAGAGAGACTGGTAAAACTGAAAGTTCCCAGATTACTGGCACCGAAATGTGGTCTAGCCATCCGATGGGAGTGGGCAAATCTTATGTCCTCACACTGAAGAGCAGAATATTGTCCCAAAATCCGAGGGCAAGGTTTTCACAGGTGATTAGTCGCTTGGTCTTACAAAAAATGGAGGCACCCTAACTTGAAATACTGTCAAGATGCCTGATTTCCAGAAAGTGCCGAGCACCTGCTCTGTGGAAGAAAATCAAGCCCTTTGAAGGCGTCTTAAGTTGGGCACCCAAAATCACGGGTCGTGAGTGTGTTTCTGGGCACATACATTTTTTTCCCCTTGCCTGTCCCCTATTATTAGTATCAGAACCATATTACTATGGCTTTGAAATAACACAATATAGAAGAGCCGCTCATTTGGGCTCCCTGTTGCTCTTCTAGTTCTCTTTTGCCATTGCTCTTTTTTGTTCTATTACTTTAAATAGAATCAAATACTGATCCTGATCTTCCTGAAACTCGTTTAAAGCGCAAGTGATTTAATAGCTGTTGTGTCGCATCTCCTAAAACTGGAACCGTGTCCCATTTTGGACTGCTACTGTAAGGTGATTGATGCTACAGAGCTGAATCTTGGAAGTAAAACGGAGGGGTGTTTGGTGGCATGAAATATTTCTTTATCGTGTTCCAGCAGCATCATAAAACGCTGCTAAAATCAAATATTCTATTTTGTTTCAGGTTGGTTCTGGGACAGAATCTAGCCCTGTCTACTGCTTTTTATGGCTTCCCGTATAAGCTTTCAGACAAAAATTGTCTCATTTTGTTTGAATTATAGTAGGATAGAATCCTAGGAGTCATACCATTGTGTCAGAATATGCAGTGTATGCCACCAATATGATGAAATCAAGGAAGAGGAGAGACATGCCTTTAAATTCCTGTAAATCAATATTTGAGAGAAATAAAACATCTGCGTAAAAGGTGACAAAACGTGCTATAATGTAAATGCAAGTATATTTAAGCCTTACATCCTTTTCCGCTTTCTGTCATTCCTTTAATTGCGCCAGCGTCTAAATCTCCCCAAGAATTGGGTTTGTCTTGGGAGAAAGCAAAGTTGAAACCCTCTGTTGGAAAATGAGAGGATTCTCTGCTGGTGTACGTCTCTTACTAATCTGTGGAGCTGGATAATTTTTAGGAGTGAGACCTCTGAAAGGTATTGCCTTCTGATGCCACTTGATTTATTGACAATTAGTTCCTTGATGGCACTTGTCTGAAAATTGACGTTTTTCAGCAAAGAAGCAAACAGCCCGACCCTTCGGCTTTCACCAGAACAAAGTTCACTTTCAGCTCCTGAAAATTGCCATTTCAGTTTCTGTCCATAGCATGTCAAGCTGTTCTATAAATAGCAGTGCAGTAAGGGAGCTGCTAAAAACAGTCCTTGGTGACTAGAATAGGCATTGGAGCTATGGATCATTTTGAATCTTTTTTTTTTTTTTTTAAATTTCCTGCTATAAATAAGACAGCTTATCCTGCAGCAGGATCACCAAAGAGCTTTCTTGTTAGGTAAAAGAATGATGATGTTTATACTTTAGCATGTAGCTGGCAGGGCTGGATCAACCCAAGAAGCACCGGTGGCTCTAAGATATAGAGCTCTCGAATTCGATAGCTGTCGTAGGATTCCAGCATTGTTGCTGCGTTATCACCTGTTGTGTTCGCTGAACCATCTCATCAGGTGGCTCTGCAGGTTCCGTGTGCCCACCATGCTGTCCTTGGCATTCTCCCCGTACCCCACCTTCTGATGGCTGCCTTGCGGTCCCATCCCCTGGCATGTCTGACAGCTGCTGATCCTTTCTTAGGCTAGTCAGCACATAGGCAGCGGCCACACGTGACCCCATCTTTGCTTCATCTTTGTTTGCCTACTTCACTCTTTCTGCCTGCCTCTCTGACTCCATCCCATGCCCCTCCAAGTCCTGTCATCTCCTGCAGCTGCTTTTGCACCTAGCCAGCCTTGCCTATGACTTCCTCGCAAAGACTATTTTCTCCAACTCCTCCTTGTCTAAAGAAACTCCTCAGCTACTCCTTGGATGTAAAGAAATGCAGAAGGGAAGTGGTTAACTTTTCTCCCCAAAGAGAGAGACAGGCCCTGGCTCCCAACCGCAGGGACAATGGGCTAGCTAGTTTGTAACTTGGCCTGTGTGACTTCCCCACAGGGGTTGTGAGGGTCTCCTCGTTCTCTGGCATGAGCTTCCTTTCTGCAAGTAGCTAGGATGGGATAAGCTGGTTTACCAGGGAAAATAATCGGTATAAAATTAGTACTAATAATAGTCTATGTATAGAACGAGACAGGGCTTGTGATGGTGGTGGGTGGATGGGGTGCTGTCAGGACCCTTCACCACCGCCACACCCCAGGGCCTCTCCAAATTCCCCCCCCCCTGGCTCCCCGACACCACCCCGCCCCCTTCCCTGCCTACTCGCCGGCTCCCTGACCCCCCACCCCTTCCCGCTCCTCTCGGTCTCCAGCCCCTTTCTTGCTCCCCTGCCCCTTTCCCACCCGCCGCTGGTTCCCCCTTCACCCCCGGACCTCTTCTCCGCTCTTCTCTTTGCCATGTCCCCTCCCCGCCTCCTGCTGGTTCCCTGACCCCCAGACCCCTTCCCCGCTCCTCTCTCCCCGCACATTCTCTCCCTGCCCGCCGCCAGTTCCCTGATGCCCGGACCCCTTCCCCACTCCTCTCGGCCTTCCCCGCCCGCCCACAATTAAATCCAGAGCTTTAATGTTGCACTCACGGTGGTTGTATCTCAGCTTAACTGTATGCATGAAAGCGGGACACGGGGTGCTTTTCGTGCTTTTTGCTAATGCATTTTATTTTTATAGGTTCTTGTGCATTCAAGGAAAAAAATGAAATATATAGCAAAAAGAGATGCAATTTTTTAATAAATGAGAGTGATTTAAATAAGTAATAGAAAAAAATCACGCAATCAAAAGTAAACGAGTAGAATTTTAAAAGAGATGAGAGTGGAGCAAAGTCAAGAGTGACTAGATGAAGAGATTTGCCTTATAACAATCTTCAATAAATGTATGTAGCCTGGTTAAATCCACAATTTATACACGACGGCTTAAATACACAGCGTATACAAGGCAGCCTTTTCAGTGCTAAATTTTGGTGGACAGTGTCTGTCATCTGGCATGTAACAGGTGTAATTGTTGCTGTGGCTGCAGCATTGTGCATCTTCTGTAACCAACAATGACACACATGAAATTTGTACCCTGAGATTTAGATGCAGACTGTAAGCTGTTTGACCTTAGAATCTGTCATTGTGCCTATTACCTCTTCACCTTTATGGAACCACTTTGGATTTAATCAGTTGGCTTCTGTTTGGTTTTGGTATGATTCCCAGAGGATCAATATTTACTGGACTTCTGCCATAAAATAAAAAATGTTAGTTTAGAAGCTGTGTTTTCCCCCCCTTTTGTTTAGTTTTATAATCCATTTGGGCAGTACTTTTATTATTAATTAGGGATGGATCTGACCCAAGACTTTGTAGTCTATGCCTCTTTCCCCTCCCAGAATGTTTTGTGGTAGGAAAAAAAAAATGGAATTAAAGCTGGACAGAGAATGACAAGTTCATTTTCTGACTATTTTCAGGGTTATGAAATTTTGTTTTCCTTCCTTCTTGGAACAAAATCAAACCCATTAGAAGGTTTTTGTGAAACAGAATTGTGTTGAAACCTCTCTTTTTGGATAAAAAAGATCAGGCTTCATCGCTCCGTTTGGAGCACCCTCCAGACCTGAGAGAGTATCTCACCGAAATGTTCATCAAAATTCATAGGTGTCTGTGAAGTATTTCAGTTGAAAAAAGTATTTCATCAACAGGCTTCAAACCAGTTCTAAATGGAACCCATGTCTGAACAGCTTCTCATTTGGTTCTGCAAACTACAGTTAGAATTGATATAGATTTGCAATCCCCAAACTGCCTGACTTTTTCCTATTGGAGATAGGGGTGAAAACCATAAGCCTTTCATTTGATTAATTGTCCATCCCCCGAATTGCAGTGATATATATATATATATATATATATATATATATATATATATATATATATATAATACACACATTGGAACTTGGATATGCAGAGCTCATGGATTTGATTGGGTTTTGCCAAATGAAAATCCAGCCAATAAGATTTTGCAGAACCCAAACTACAACCTGGCCTCATCTCTACTACTAATGCCTGATCCAAAACCCATTTACTTTAGTTTGCTTTGGGTCAAGGCGTTAAGGCAAACTTTAGAAAGGGTATTAGAGGAGCAATCCAGCATTAAGTACTGGTACGTTAGGTCTAATAGTGAGAAATGTTACCTTCATGGTGACAATATGTATATTTGTAACTCTAACAATAACGATGCATATGGTAACGAATTGCTTCTGAGAGAAACTGAAGAAAAATGGCTTAGTAAATATTAGAATTCTTCTTCTGTTTTCTTTCCTTTGGTTTGCAGTGGCGGAGAGCCGAGGAGGAGTCATGGATAGCGTGCAGAGATTTTCAAATCTGCCAGTCTATCTCCCCATTAGCTCTCACCTCTCCAGTGCTGATGTTTCCTTCTTCCTCAAAGAAGCCAATCAAGATATCATGAGGAATTCCAGTTTGCAGGCTAGGGTGGAATCATTCTTTATATACAAAGCCAAAAAGCAGCCACCCATATTACATGCCACGTATGGACCCTTTTCAGTGGAACAAGCTATTCCCCAAGACGTAATGATGTCTTCTGCACCTTTTGTTTCCACGAATGAATTCACATTTAATTGGAAATTAAAATCACACATAATCGACAGCTCCATATATTCCAACAGACCTAAAGTGCAAGCCTTGTTCTATATCGCAGGAAAGGACTGGGATGACTACGATTCTGCAGAGAGATTGCCCTGTGTGAAAATGTTTGCTTTCCTGGAGACTAGAGAAGTGGTGGCTACCTGTAGGTTGAAAGGTCATCTAGGACTGTGTGTTGCTGAACTGGAATTGACCCCTGGCTGGTTCAGCTCACCTTCGCCACTGGTTTTGGAACACGAGGAAACAGCAGCCTTGTTGGAAGGGATTACTGTGGAACTCTTCTATGAGATGTATGCAACAGATGGGGAGTGTTCTCCTGAGCATGCAAAATGGGAAAATAACATACACGCAGCCCAAGATAAGGCTCACAAGGCTCTGCCGCCCGTGGAGAGGATTGGTAACATCATTGTTTACCCAACTGAAGACAAACTAAGACAATCTTCACTGAGGCTAGATGAGAACATCATGATCCACTTACCACTCAACCCTGTCAAAGAAGGTGACATAGTAACCCTTCATGTGTCCCTTACTGATGACTCTCTAGCAGATCAGTTTACCTTAAGGTAAGTGGGTTTTTTTGGGGGGTTTTTTTGGTTTTTGTTTTAGAAATACCGTTATGTATTTGAACAATCCAGCAAATCATATAGGCTGAGTGCGTCCTACATTAGATCCACTGATTTCAGTGGCTGTTCGCCTGAGAGACAATTTCAGATTTGGCCTACAGTTTGGATTAAAATGTGTTCTTTAATTATAGAATCATAGAATCTTAGGGTTGGAAGGGACCTCATGAGGTCATTTAGTACAACCCCCTGCTAAAAGCAGGACCACTCCCACTAAATCATCCCAGCCAGGGTTTTGTCTAACTGGGCCTTAAATGTTTCCAAAGATGGAGTTTCCACCACCTCCCTAGGTAACCCATTCCCATTTAATAGCAAAGGAGAAAACAAGAAATATGTTTTTCCTTGGTTTTCCAACCAGCTTTATGCGTGAATTTCAGTTTTACCAGAAAAACTGTTGTGTTGCATTGATATCCTGATTTCAGGCACTCTTAACAATACGAGGGTTAGTGCTAGATATTTGTTGCTCTGCCCTTAACTGTCAGTGCTGGTTAAGAACTACACACAGACAGAACTTGGAGAAATGGGAACCACGCTCAGGGAATAGAAAGGCCAAGAGAGGTAATTGGAAAGTGTCATGCTGAGAGAGTGTTAAACAAGAGGGAAAGAAGGAGTTGCAAATACACGCTGGCAACTTAAAACAGATCCATTTTTCCTTGTAATTTTTAGATCAGAAAAGGTGGGGGTACTGTATGACAGAAGCGTACTATTCATGACAAAGATTCAAAGTGAATGAATAATAAACTTTATGCCAGCATTTTTCTTCTTCTAAGCCCTTTGTCACGCTTTCTGGATTGACTCACGCATGTGAGTGCTTACACCAGGGCAGACTGTCAAATAGAGGGCAGACACCCAAAGCCAGTCGTGTGTTCTATCATTATATTTCACCAAGTAGAAACAAATGTGGACTCCTGGATCACTATAATAATCTTGCCGTGGAGTCACAGACAGAACCCTTCGACTCTCCAGTTGATCTTGCCACCCAGACAAACTGGTCTTACTGATAACTGGCTGCTTACAACAAAAATCACAGCATATTCAGGTTGCTTCCAGTCCCAAGAGACCCGTCTCTTATCCCAGTTCAGTTGGTACCCTAGCTCTTACACCAAACATCATGCCGGTAGCCAACCCTGTAATGAACTATCTAAAGGTTTATTAGCTAGAAAAAAGAAATGAGTTTTATTTACAGGTTAAAGCAAGTGAATACATTCTTACCATCTAAATCCTCCAAGTGACCATGTTGTAGGGCTATGTCATTTTGAAGCATCTTTCAGGCCAGATCCAGGAGTACCGTTGGCGATTTTGGTCTTCAGTTTGAGATCTATATCCCTGTCAACTTTCCAACTGCAAAGAGATGGAAAATTTTCCTGTTACTATACTTTGTTTTATTTCTTTCATTCAGCTTCTAAGCCCACAGGACAAGCGTTCTTCCACGTAGCCTTTTCAAGGTGCAACAGAGCCATTAACCAAACCTTTGTATTGCAATGTTCTTTGATGGCCCATTTGACTTTAATAGCCCTTTTGTGTGCATGGGGACAGAGCCGGTGCCTGGCTTCCCGAGTTCAGAGCAAATATTTTGAAAGTTATAATGCAAACCTTACTTATTTTCTTGTAGCATGGCATACTGATCTTACAAGTGAGGTGAACATGCAGCAATTTACAAGCGTTTCACAGAATACAAACACTAAATACGTTCTTATGAGATTAATACTTATTTTGAACCAAATTAACAGGTGAATTGGCCTGGTCTCCAGCTACGTGTTTATTTCTTAGCCAGTGCCTGCAAGCGTGGCAGGAGCTGGCACTTGGTTTGCTAGCATCACCACACTTTACAAACATTAATTCAACATATAAACATAATGTAATATCCCTATTACTATAAAACAAGACTATTGCAGTCAGAGTTGATCAGTGCCTATTGAACAGAGTGAATGACCATCCCTGTGGCCCATGGGTAAAAATGTGTAATAGATATAAACTTTCATGCTTCAGGGCCTACACTAACCAGTATATGCTTATGGTCAGGAAGAAACTTCTCATAAAAGCAAATTATTCTGTAATTGTTTAGTTTTAGGTTTCTTGCATCTTCCTCTGATGTATACGATATCGGCTGATGGTCAGTGATGGAGACACGATAATGGACTACATAAGTCAATGTCATGAGGTCAGATGGCAGTTTCTAAGTTCTCATGAATCCATCCAAACCATGTAAGATATGGAGGAGCTGAATCAGAGACACTAAGTAATTTATCCAAGACTCCAGTGGGGCGGTCTATGTTAGCACTGACATTCTTGGATTCCAGTTTGTTTTTTTAGGCTGAATACAAAAATGGAAACTCCCCAAGGAATTAAATACTACTGAAAATCTTGCCTGGCAAGTCATTTTGGGTGCGTCTACACTTACAAATTAAGTCGACTTAAGCTTGCTTAAGTCGACTTAATTTAATCTGTGTCCACACTACATTATCCTTAAGTCGACTTAAGCAGTGTGGACGTGGAGAAGCCCTAAGTCAACTCTAAGTTGACTTAGGGGGCTTGAGGGCTTCCCCAGTGCCCTCCCTGCCAGGGTGGCTGGCACAGCCACAGCCTGGCATGCCCCCCCACAGGGCAGGACAGAGCCCTGCCCACCCTGCCCCTATGCCTGCCAGGGTCCCTGTCCCCCTTTGCCCCATTGTACCTTGGTACAATGGGGCAAAGGCTGAGCCCCCTGGCACTTGGCAAGGGATGCCCCCCCCTGCCACCGTGGACCTGTCCAGGTCCACCTAGCCCGTACAAGTTGACCTAGACATCCAGTGTGGACGCTCTAGGTCGATTTGGTAGGGTCCCCTCTAAGATGACTTAAATTTTGATGTGGACATGCTAAGTCGACTTAAATTAACAAGTGTAGACATAACCTTTGTTTGCGGTGTTTGGATTTCCTTTGTATCCAAAGAAGGAGTGGGTGTTTATTTCAGGAAGCTAAACACTGAAGGAAAGAGGCAGAATGCAGATCTGTTACCTGCCCACTGATGCTCCTGGCTGGAAGGAGCAGAGGCATTTTATGTTGCTATGAGTATTTCAAATGACATTCACTCTTTGCCTATGGAGAATTTATTCAACTAAAGTTTACACAGTTAGCAGGAAATTATGCTGAGGGAAATGAAATCACTAGAGCTCTTACATCTAATTTATGCAGTTTTCCTCTGTTGACTCTCCCTGTTTTTTCAGACCATTAGTAATGTCCATAAAAACCCAGAAGGTTATTATATCTAGAGTATCGGTGTCTTTCCACCAGAGAAAAATATATTGAAGTGAATATGTTTGCCTTGGGAAATATGTTTTTGCCCAGTATATCCTATTGTTTTAAATTGTGTCTTTTACAAGTGGAGTGTAATGCATTCCATTCTAGCTCATATAAGGCTATAGATCAAAATCAAATCATCTTTAAGATTTCAGTGTGATGCAGACTTCATTGCTGAGACTGTATGCAAAAAGAATGGATGTGTGCAATTTTATGTGCTTCTGTAGTATTTCATACCCTCTGTTGCCCAGTGTTTTATTTTGTGCTGAATTTTGTACTAGTAAATACTGAATTTCAGTCCATAAAAAGAATCTGATTCTGCCTTTTTGGGTAAAATATCAGGATCTTAACCTTGCTCTGAAATCACAAAGCTTAACAGTTTCTTGGCAAATGGTGAGGAAAAAGAATAGTTATTTGCTGATGGACGTTGTTTGCTCGTAACAGCATCAAGAAAGCTATAAACATTACAGCTGTCATTCAGGGAATGTGTCTGTTTTAGAAAGTGCTCCAAACGTACCAAAAGAGACTGTTAACCAAGTCTGGAAAAGTCATAGCTTTGTTATCTTGCAAATGGCACCTAAATTTCTACTGATGTTTTAGACTCCGTTTGCCAACACAAACTCCTTTATTAGCATGTACAAATTTTGCATTTTCCAGTGAACGGATCGTGTTAAGAAGTTGTGTTTTGAAAGCTGGTCCCTGTGTGTGCCACAACAATTTCTTTTCCACACAGCTCGCTCCTGGAACAATTATTATTCCACAATTATTCCCTTTTTAAACTCACTCCCATTTATTAATGCCATCCTCATTTTGAGTGGGATGACATTGGAAGGAGAGCCAGAAAGACACAGCAGAGCGCTTTCAATCATTCCCCAGTTAAATATATTTTTGTTCTTTTTTACGTTATGGATGCCATGTCTGAGTAATAAGAATAATCTATGGCTTTGTAGGAGTCTCTTAATAAATGGAATTTAAGATTGATTAAAGGCTTCAGCTTTGCTTTGACCGTTGATCAGTCTCTGCAGACGTTTTTTGCTTTGTACACTGCAAAACAGACTGTGGAGGTTTAGGTATAACTCTGAAAGACCGAGAGACACACCCACAAAAATTGCCAGTGTAACGTCGAAAACAGAAAGCACAGAACTTTGTAAACTGGGCTCCCATGCCGCCCTTCAGCCCATTGCATTGGTTCAGTGGTAAATTCTCTATGCAGAATGCTGCTGGTGCAGGACACGTTCCATAGCGGTGCTGTGGAGTAGTTCCATTTCACTGGGGAGATCCTACACAGCGATGCACAATTTCATGTGATAAAGCTGCTGCGAAGCTTCCTCAGAGAAATAAACTTTAAACTCCCAAACTGAATTGGTTTTAAGAGGCGTGCCGGAGCTCAAACAGGAATTATTGTGGGTAAATTCTGTGGCCTGTGTTACTCAGGAGGTCAGACTAGATCACAGTGCTCCCTTCTGGTGCCTATTCATATTAAGCAATTTGCAGAATCCTGCAAAGGTGGTAAGCGCATTAGTCCAAGAATAGCAGGCTGAATTCTGCACATACGTCTCCTATGGCTACTTACTCTATTAACGTCTTGGTAATGAGTCATATACATGGAATTGTACATGATAAGTTATAAGGTGAGGAAAAATGGCAACCGAAGGAGAAAAAGGGAAAGTATTTTTATTTTTTTCACAAAAGGAGTCTCCTAAGTGGAGGAATTTAAAAAATGAGAGTGGATAGAATGATTCTTACTTGACTGAAAAGACAGAAGTCTCATCAAATAGATGCACGTGGAGGTGGTTTAATGCTTCTTTCCAGGAGTATACAGTTATCTTAACATTCTCTCGGGACAGTAAAAAGGGAAACATTTTTTGTGTCAAAGAGGAGCATTTAATGGAGATAATGGATAATCGCTTCTTGGTTCCGAGAAAAGAAACCTTGATGTTGTTTATAAAAACTTTTAGCACAATGGTGCTACTTTCCAAGTCTCTCTGTTTTAATTTCAAGGAAGATCATAGAAATAAAGCAAGGCTGAGTACTAACAGCAATTTGTTGGGTTCATGGATAAAAGGTAGAGTTATTTGCATACATTACACGCACTAAATATGAATGACCGATTATACTTTAATCCTCTTTCAGAATGGAAGCAGATTGGGGCTATTCCAATAATAAGAGGAAGGGACAGACATCAAATAATTAATCCTATACTAGACAAATGAGACATGCTGCAGGTCGGATGCAGTCATCATCATAGCTAAGAGGAATGGCAGGAATATATAGAAGCTAAAAGCCTGGCAGATATTTGGTGCCTAAGCAGCCCAAAGAAAAGAGATCATATTTTTTTCCCTCTCTCTGCCACACTCTGCATATTACAGCAGGGTAAATTACTTTTTGATTTTGGATGAATTAGTGCCAGGTGAAATACAGGAGTGTTAGCTTTTACTAATCACTCGCTAGCAGAACTGATATTAAGAATTTATATTAATAAACATAAATCCATACAGAGGAGGTTAAATGTCTGCATACGAAGGGGAGAAAAATCACACAGGACATTAAAATAGAATTTACAAGACTTCTTTGTTTATAATGAAAGATCTGTGGAGACTTGAAGGGTATTATAGAAGGCGAGGAAAGGATCGGCAAGAGCCAGTCTCCTGTCAGTGGCTGCAAAAAGGGGAACCAAACAGAAGGTTTCAGACCTTCAAACAGATAGATAAAAAGGAACACCGCACAGCAAAGTAGTGGGGACACGCTGAACATGGCCTTGATCATTTTAAAATGAAATCATTGTGGATCAGGTAGTAAGGCAGGAACACGCAACTGCCCAATTAAAATGACCAGTTATTTAAGCCCAAGAAATAATATTAGCATAGACATTCAGCACAAATAAAGTGGGGCGAGGGAGAGGATTGTCTCAAATTTTATCAGCAATCTTCTTTATTAATAAACAATCACACAATTAAATTATTCCAGGAGACTACTATGGGAAACATGGGAATGTTTGAAAAAAAAAAATTCTAAAAGCATAAGATATCATTAAACTTAAGATGCTGTTGACCCAGACCATGCCTATACGGGAGGCCGGTGCACACCCCCCAGACAACTACATTAAAAGAGTGCTATTGAGATTGCCAAGTAAAACATTCACAAGCTGGGAAACGCCAGACTGAAGGTTGATTGAGAGTCTTTAATTACATCACATACTATTTTTACCCAGGACCATCGCCTCATTCAGTGCACAAAACGGATGGTGCTCTCTTAATGAATGCTTGTTCTCACTATTTTTGCTGCCTCTTCACTGGTCGGTGTGTGTCCCCAGGCCTTATTTACTGTCCTCTGTTCAAACCCTAGTCTGAAGACTATTCTTAATTGGCTCATGGGCTTCTCTGTGGTGCTCAACATCACTATCATGTTGGAGTGACTCACAGATTCCCCCCCCCTTTTTCCAGGTAGGGCATTTATGTACAGAGATACACAAGTTTCCACCAACTTTTGTTGCCCAATTGGACATACCGAGGACTTGATGTCTCAGAATGTGTAGCATTATGTGGTGCATTCTACGGGCAGAGAACAGCTCCTGTGGATGTGGGTTGCAGCTATGAGTGTTCAGTATTCCTGCCGCAAATCAGACCCCACGGCCTCAAACCAGGCAACCAGAAACGAGGAACGCACAGTTAGTGATCACCAGGGACAAGTTTAGTTTACGTGACTTGCTCAGCCATCCCATAGGACCTCTGTGGCCAAGACTGGGATATAATTCATTGCTTATCCATGCCACTGTCCTTTCTCTTTCTTCAGTCCTCTGTCTGCCTCATACACACCTTTCTTTCTGACACATGCAAGAAATGAGAGAAGGATCCTACAA
This sequence comes from Pelusios castaneus, assembly GCA_007922175.1. NCBI lineage: Eukaryota > Metazoa > Chordata > Testudines > Pelomedusidae > Pelusios > Pelusios castaneus. The sequence goes on along the minus strand of ML685954.1, from coordinate 1,467,766 downwards.
ACAATGCCTCCTTTACTACACAAGCCTGATTCATCCAGAGAACAAGTCCTTTCTGTGCTGTGAATGAGAGCTGGTCCTGGGGGGGAACAATAAAGTAATCATATAGTTAAAGACTGTGTCATAATGTACGTACATATGTGGGCTGAATTAAGGCTGTACAATCTTAATTCTGGCATTTCCTATCTTTTGAGTGCTTGATTTTTGCAGTCTGACTGTTCTTTTAACGCAGATTTTTGTGTGTGTCATTTCTGAGGTGTTTAGAAAAGCAAATGAGAAAACAGAAATCCTAGGAGATGGCATCATAGAGACACGCCATGATGCATGAGCAAGGTTGGCACCTGGTCCCTCCGTCACAGACTCTGTTACTTCAGCAAATTGAGTAGCTGATAGCAATAAAAGGTTGTCATCCCCTGTGTCGACTAGCACCAGGTGGGGATGAAACATGTACTCTAACGAGGGTTTCACAGAGATTATCTGATAGCAGTGGAATGGTGAGATTCAGGAATGCTGGGTTCTACTCCAGGCTCTGGAGGGGAGTGTGTCTAGTGCAGGTCTTGACAAAAGTGACTCCCAGCTAGGTGCCAGCAGTTTTATTTTTGGTCGCCAGAGGGCACTTCTCCACTGTATTTAGCAGCAGAGCTAGGAGCCAGGCTACAAACCCCAGTTGCCATGGTGCCCTGGCACCCAGGTTTTGTCAAGCCCTGGTTTAGTGGACATAAACTCATCCACCTATTTGGCCTCAAGCTTAACGCCGCTTCAAGCTGGGGGGTACAGCTGCACCATTCTCCATCCCTAGTTCTATCCCCCATGATTCTGATCTTAGTCCTCTCACTTCTCTGGTCTCACTGTTCCATTCGCCTTGTCTAACCCACCCCACATCCCAGTTTCTTGTCAAATCGGTCCCCTCTGCCACCTTTGCAAATTCCCTTGGTTCAGTCTTGCGAATCCACAAATCTCTGGAGTATCAGGTAGGACTCTTGCATGTTGATGGGGAGTTTGAGAGCATGGTTTACTGAGGTGTTTTTTGTCCATCCTGGTGACACAGTGACTCCACCAGCCCCTCCCATAATATGTATTACGTACTGTGGTGTGGCATGGAGACACGATGTTGTGGTCATAAAGAACCGAAACCTGATCTTGTGCCCCTTGACTTCGATGATGCTCTTGCAATTTTCAGTGGTAAAAATTCAAGCCCTATCTCAGCAAGATTTGAAGATGGATCTGTACAACAAAGCGTTTTGTAGCCACATTAGGTACTAGAGCTTGTAGTTTAGACGTGTGACAGCAAATTTCTTAAATGTTTTATCAAACGGTTGTTTTGTTTTTTCCTTTGGAGCTATCCTCACTGGTAGCCAGTCTTCCTTACCACTGAGGATCCTCGAAGGGGAAGGAAAAAGATTTTTAAGAACTTGTGAAAATGACCCGAAAGATTTTCTCCCCCTAAACATGACAGTAATAAAACTTACATAATGATAAATGTCCAAATGAGGATAAATGACCCAGTTCATTCTACCAAATCTCAAAGAACTCCCAAACCACCGGTTAGCAAAGCCATTTAATGGAATTTTAGATAAAGGTCAACTCCCTGCTGCAATGAGTAGCGTGGTAATCATGGTTCATACAAAAAACCCGCACAACAGCAGGGAGAGGTTGCTTTTTCCCTATTCAGTAGTGGCTCTGAAAGAGACTCAGAAATAACCACAGTGAGGTGGCAGTGGAGTAATATTACCTGCAATAACTCTCTCTTTGGCTGGCTTCTGTCCTGCAGAAAAGCAAAAGAACTATGGAGTACAGGCATATGCAAATACAGAGCCTGAAGTGGGATTTTCTCCCCTGAAAGCTCATACGATAAATAAATGTGTTTAGTCTTAATGGCTATGTCGACACTGGCAAGTTAGTTCGAATTAAGGAAGCTTCATTCGAACTAACTTAAGGCTTGGCTACACTAGGCTTTCATTAGTTTGAATTAAGGGCTTCCTTAATTCGAACTAATAAATTTGAATGTGCTATTCGCACTAAGGGTTAATTCGAATTAACCAATGTGGCCGTGTTAATTTGAACGAATTGCTTAGTTCGAACTAACCGGCCCATTGAACTCAATGCAATTTGCTAATTCGAACTAAGCAAGTGCCATGAATGGCACTTGCTTAGTTCGAACTAAATTTTGCTAGTTCGAATTAAGTTAATTCGAACTAACTAAAATTAGTTCAAATGAGTTAGTTCGAATTAACTTTAGTAAGTGTAGACATAGCCTAAAAGGGCCACAGGACTCCTTGTTTGTTTCATCACCTTGTTAAGGTGCAGATTTAAGAGAGGAAGCCTGCTGTGCCTCTGTTCTCCATTTGTAAAATAGCACGTCTCTATCTCCCTGAGAAGTTGGCAGGATTAAAGACCAAGGCTATATGAGTACCTGCAGAAGACAGGTGTTTTATATAAAATAACTTGGTATACTGTGCATGCCTCTACATACATAACTGTACAATGGGAAGAAGAACAATATTTATGAAAACTTTAATGTATAAGCTGGCCCCTCCGTATAGCGAAATAGATAAGGGGGCTGTATATAATTACAGTGATGTTGTACGAGCTGCACTGCATGAGACAGGTGGTGTACTCTGAAGCACATCATTTTACAGTTGAGTAACAAACCATTTGAAAAACAGGATTTATAACAGAAGCCCTGACAGCCTTTTGCCTCCACTGGTGTTAGCAATAGCTGTTATAATCAGCAAACAAGGGGAGATGTGAAAAACGCTTCCAGTGTACTTGTGAGGTGCCAATATTCCCTAAGACTTGACACAAATTTATCCTTGTTGACAGTAATGGAATGAGATTTTACATTTTTAAGTAGTTGGGATTTGACAAGCCCATTCTTGGGTCCATCCTTCTCTTCCAAAGTTTCAGGATGACAGCTCCGGCTAATTATCTCCAGCCAGCTTCAGCTTAACTCGATATGTTTCGAAACGTGAAAAGATCTCGAGAGTGATGGCAGGCAGAGGTGGCAAAGTGCATATCACGGACAGCATACCGAGGGGATTGTGCAAGAAACCCTTCAAAGGCTCAGGAGGCATTTTGGTTTCTAAGGCGTTGTAGTCTTTGTAAGCCTCGCTGGTGGCGTTGTGATGAGGGTGTGTAATGCTACAGCATGAAGGGCCTCTTAGGAGTAAGATGGAGGGAGACCACCCTGGAGGTGATGGGCTTGATTCTTCGGTCCCGTAAGTTCCTGCTGCTTAAGCAAGGTGATTTAGACTGGCTGAAGATTCCTCCTGGAGAAGTCCCTTTCTCTGGCTGCTGCGAAGCTGGCTTGACTGCGTGCTTCCTTCTTTGAAGCTTTGGGATGGTGGGAATATCCCAATATGTCTGGGTAGGAAGGGGCGTCAGGGAGTGGGTAAAGGTATAGGGTCATGGGGTGAAGCTCTGCTGTTCTCACTTCTCTGTTGGGGGAAAGGTCTTTCCCCAGCCATGTAAGTGAAAGCTGCCTCCTTGACATTTACTCTGTGACCAGTTAGCTGAGAATTGGGAAACTGCGTCCAGCTCCCTGACAGACTCCCTCTTCCACTCAGCATATGCATTGCTTTGCTGAGGTGCAGTCAAGAACGGAGCCTGACTGATTCAGGCCCTGATTCAATGCAGTGCTTAAGCATGTGCTTAACTTTATGTATGTGCTTAAACACTTTGCTGGATAGGAATGGGAAGCTCACATGCCTAAAGTCAAATATGTGGTTGGTGGATTTTCTGAACAGGGTTCTTTCTGTGGGAGCACTAAATAGTGGGTGGGATCTAGATGAGCATTAGTGTAAGATGTAGGGGAAACCGAGTTATACCCTCACCATTGAAAGAAAGGAGCAGGGTGTTCTGGATTCATTTAAAATAAAGATCTTGAGTGAAATCCTGCCTGCCCTGAAGTCAATGAGATCAAACCCTGCCGATGACCCCATCTGTAGGATTTCACCCTTTAACTTGAACCTTTTTTCTAGGCCCACTCCTCCAGGCCTCAGCTAAATCCTGTCTCTTCTTGTCTAATGTCTCAAAGATCCAACCTTTTCTGTAGGAACAGGTTACTAGAACTCTTCTTCAAACCTTTACCTCATGCGTTGCGGCTGAAGATGTCTTTGGGCAAGGCGCTGTAGTAAAACAATGGGGCAGTTGATTGTGGCCCGAAACTATTATGGCAATTTAAATAATAAGGAATGGGAAGTAAAAGCTGCAAAAGATGGAACTAATTGGGTGAGATTTTCACCTACACAACCAGTTCTGAGCTCAACAGCAACTCAAAATGAATCTAAAGCTATTTTCAGTTGACATTATTGATTAAATATTCAATAGTGCAGAGAGTGATTTAAAGATAGCCAATTGTGAGGTAAAATTTTTATGTGCCCAATTACTTTTTTTTTTTTAAACCCTCACAAAGCTTGTGATGTATGAGGTAGGATGAAAGGGTTCCTAGCTTTGGGAGAACATTCTGACTTGCAGCACATCTGTTGGGTTCATGCCATTCGTGTGCCCTAATGACTCTCAGCCAACTTGGGGTTCGGGATAGGGATTTTCTGTGAGTTGAATGCTTCTTTGTTGTGTGCTGTTAGCCAAAGATGACACGGATCAAATCCCAGGGCAGGTTCTCATTAGCTGAAGATGCGGCGAGTCTCAGTCTTGTTTAAACAAATTGAATTGCTGTCGTTAGTGGTCCTTTGTGTAATGAACAGTACTAAAACAAAGTAGAATGCATGCATCTTTACATTTGCTTTATTCGCGAGATAGACTTTTGGATCAGATTCTGCTGTCAATTACGCAGCTGTAAATATGTCATAGCGGTACTGGAAACAATTGCCTGCATTAAATTTAATTCCTAATGCTTCATATCCATGCTGGTGCCCCTGAGCGTATTTTGTCCCTTTGTTTCCTGGGTGTGGTGTTTTCCACAGATGAATGTAGGAAGGACAATCCAGTGGGTAGGACACCAGCCTATGGGTTGGGAATTCGGTTTCCATTTCCTGTTCCATCACAGACTTCCTGTGTTATCTTGGACAAGTCTCTTAGTCTTTCTGTTCCTCAGTTTCCTATCTGTAAAATTGAGTAAGAGTACTCTCCTCCCTCACCAGGAGTGCAGGGAGGATTAATAAACACACTAAAGATTGTGAGGAGCTCACACAGGGTGGCAGAGGGAGCCATATAAGTGCCTAAGACAGAAAGTTCTGAGAAAAATATTCACACAGTACATGGGTTCATTTTAATGTTTAAGAAAAATAAATACACCATGGTCTGTCTGTTCTTTCTTTCTTTCTTTCTTTCTTTCTTTCTTTCTTTGTGACCATAAAGAGCTGGAAGTTACTCTGTGTGCAGAAATCCGAGAAAGGATTTGATATTTTTTACCACCTCTTTAACGCTTCTTATAAATAAATGGTAGAGAACTAGAGTGGCTGGCTCAAATGCTTCAGATAATGCCTGTGGACAGTATATGGGGGGGGGGGGGGGGGGAAAATTAGTAAGGTTATTGGATCTAAGATGAGCCAAGAGAGCTGCATCAGGAGAAAACAATGACAAATGATGGTGACATCTGGTGGCACAATTGCTCTTGCGGTTGAAGCCATTTCGCTTCTTTGTAGCATTGCGTTTAAAATCTTTGAACGGCATGAACGATGGGAGGGCGAAACACAGAACAACATGTGGGGCATGGCTGAGTGGTGTGGAGGAAGATTCATCCCTCTTATACAGAAATGTCATTTACAGTACCTCCTCCTCTTGATAAACAGCGGGGATTTGCTCTCCTCTGCGTGCAGACGCTTTTGGAGTTGCATGGGAAAAGAGTGTTTACCTCCTGGCGGGGCGGGGGGGGGGGGGGGTGGAGTTGGGGAGCTCTGCCTTTTGTCCCTCCAGCATAGCAACAGCTGAGCAAGCCTCCACCATGCATTCGGCATCCTCCTCCCAGCTACCCTGAATTGTACCGTTGTGCAATGCTATTCTTCCAACGAATGGAAGTATAAGTATTCGCAAGGTGAAACCCGCTGCAGTAATCTTTGTATGCAGAGCTCCCCAGCTTTGGCCAAATGCTGGGTATTCCCAGCAGGGTAGGAAATGATCAAGAGAGACAAATCTGTCGTCTTGGAGGAGTTGATTTAAATGTACGATGTCCCAAATACCACTTGCTACAATCCACACTGGTAGAAAAGGTTGAAAAGACGGCATTTAAGTGAGAACAGCAAGGGCCAACAGGAGCGCCTGCTCCACCCAAATCTAGTAGTTCTATGTTCTGTCATGGGAAGGAAGAGAGGCCAACCCAGACCCCAATTATGTCTTGCTTTATTTGGCCATTGTGACAAACTATCCCCTTCTTACAATCAGTTTCTTCTCTTTGGGTGGTCCAAGCTTTTATATTGGATTAATGAAAGGGAGAAGGAGGAAGGCAGTTACATTGAAGAGCCATCACTAATTGCGCTGGTACTAGAAAGCGGTGAGTGGGAGAAGCTAAAAGCAAAGAAAGAACACCAGGGAGATCGAGTGCTCGCTCCTGCCTTTTTTGCACATTCAAAACACAGATGAACTTACTGAATATTTGGGGCAAGTAATGCAGGAGCCGGGGCCTCAGGCAGGATGCGTACAAATTCTTTTGTAGAAAATCTTTAATATAAGAGATGATGATAAAATGCTCCAAATAATTGCAAAATCCAGAGTGTTCAGCTGACGTTTGTCCCATGAGAAGAGGGGGCTAGCTGGGAAGCTCGGATCTGGATCCATTTTTTTTTTTAAATTTTGTTTTGGGTTTTGGCTCTGGCCCTCACTGGGATAATTTCCATTGACTCTAGTGAAGCTACTTGAGATGTATGTGATCGACAGTAACAGAATTTGGGAGGGAGAGAGAGCTATAGAGAGAGAGAGAGTAAGAGAGACGTTCACAGATTATTATCCATTCACATGCCTGATAACTAATGGGAAATATACCAATGCTTGGAGTAGATGTCCTTGGAGTGGCTGATAATCTGGGCCATTCATGTGTATGTTATGTATTTTGAACCCTAATTTTTAAATGGCACATAGTGCTATAGCATAATAAATCAAACACAGTTCTAGTCACAGACTTGCTACCGTTGTTATCTGCATAACAGAGCATAAGCCCCTAAACATACCACAGTAAATTTTAGTGCTCCCTTTGCCTTTTAATTATGTTCATTTATTAGTATTAGCAGAGATACGGCTGCTTGTGTGTTGCATTCAACTTGTATTTCTCAAAACAGAAAGAAAACATTAATGGAACTGTGAGTTAGACAGATTGTTTTTGCAGTCTTAAACTGGGCAAGCAATAGACATCAGAGCAATGAGAATGTATGAAATGTGAAAGGAACAGCTAATTGTAGCCAACCAACATTTGTTTGAAGGTGAATATATTTATTTAGTTCTGGCATGAATTAAGGAATGGACTCATGCTAAAAATGTTTTTTTTTAATGAATTCATTCAAACTCTCCTTTATTTAAAGATGTTTTAAAATAATGAACTGCCATTGGAAATATACATCAAAAGAGGGATACCCGATATTGCCGAAAAGATGTGTATCGATCATTCCATGAATCCAAGTTCATTAAAGTAAGAGGTTCACTTTGCACCTTTTCTGCATGGTACCTTTTCACCTGAACTCTGTCAGAGAGTTTTAGGAGCATTAAAGGTCAGGTTTTGCCAACCTTGCTCACATGTAAAAATAATTTACTCAGCAAATAATGCCATTAAGGCCAAGGGGAAAGGCATTCCTGGATGAGTAAGAGTGGAAGAATCTGGTCCCAATTCAGTAAGTCTCACAACAAACTTGGGAGGTCGGGGGTACTTTGATTCACTCGGGGTCAAACAGCATCCCCAACCAGAATGCTAGACTCTTGATCTGCAGTACATTGCTCTAACTACTAGACAACACTTCTTCTTCTGGTGGGAATAGGGGGGTTAGACTGCATTCTTTGTGTTGGCTCCTCGTACGTAAAAAGCTAAACGTGCCCTTCAGCTGTATCACTGTGCCACCTCGTTGACAAAATTCATGTGTACGGTAAGAACCTATTTTCTTCTGGATGGTAATGTATGGAGTAGAGTCGTGGTTCTCCACCTGTGGACCGCAGATGATGTCCAAGGTTCATGAAAGGATGTCGTTACCAGACCAGAGTAGTTTTCAACCTGTGGTCAAGCCACCAGGGGTCCACAGACTTACTTATGCTTAAAATTTCAAAAAGGGATCTGCAAGTATTGTTTAGGGGTATGCAAACGAAAAAAGCTTGAGAACTGCTGGAGTAGAGAATGACCACGCCATGTGGGAAGCAGCGGGGGCTGTTGTCTGAGTTGTGTGTCCTCTTTTAGGAGCTAGAGGGCCATAGAGTTGTAGATCAGGACAGGGGACCAGAAGAGTGTGGGGTTGTGGGTCAGGGAGGACTACGCTGGTCCAGGAAAAGTCCTTTTTCACCTGGACTGGGCAGATCAGTACCCTCCCACGCACATGAATGGTGAAATACCAAGCTCAGGATCTGCTGTGGGCATGACATTAGTGGCTCCTGTCTTGTGGGAATGGGAAGGAATTTTTCCCTCACCATCAGATTGGCCAGGGTGGAATGGGGTCATTTTCATCTTCCCCAGAGCAGGTGTGGGGAGGCTTCGTTGGAGCTATGATGTTACATCTCATGATGATGTAAATGTGGGGTGGCTGTCTGGTGCAGGTATTCGTAAGGAAGGGATACAGGGATCAGATAAGATGGGTTGGGAAAGGATTTAAAGGAGATATTCTTCAAAGGAGTAAAAACAGGAGGCTTTGGGGCTGATCTGACTGATAGAGCTGGTAGCCAACGGACCTCATGCGGCGGGCTGAGGTCCCAACAGCAGGTTGGTTGGGGACCAGGATGGATAAGGGGAGAGGTGACAGACCTCCTTGCCCTCTGTTATATACGGAAATGATTATGGAATTACCTGCACTGTGCACTTTTATCTGCCGGGTACTCCCAGAGGTTTAAGAACAAAACGTGTGGTCTAATTAATCCACATCCAATGTCTCCTGTCCTTTTTCCAGCATAGTTGGACAATAGGGCCACTTAGTCTCCAGGGTGCCAGCTATTGGGCGGACCCTGAGAGTTGTGGCAAGGTTTCGTGCCTCACCTACTGGTTCCCCCTGAGTAGTATGTCTTTCACAAACAGACTGCTGCATGCTCACCTCCCTGCCTGTATCTACCGCAGAATAGCTAAACCTGATCTCATTATCGATCCATCAGAGTCGTCTTCTCAAGGTTCCTCTTCCATCAATGCACAGTCTGGATAGTCTCTTAGATTTCTTTCTCTTCCACCCCAGCTCTTGCTAAGTCCTGCCCTTTCTTCCGTTACGGTATATGTAAAATCCCTCTTTTTCACCGCTAGTCTCCTCTCTTTCTCAGTTTGCTCCCTGGCATCCTCCTTCTTCCCCCCTTCAGGTTTATGCAAAATGTCTCTGCTAAAAAAAATCTCCTCTAATCATATCATGCTGCTCCTACCCAGCTAAGATCTCTTCGCAGGCTTATCCTGATCTTTCTGCATTACTTCCTCATCCTTTAACTCAGGCACAACCCCAATCCTGCCTTAGACTGCCCTCTTCATATCGTATATCCCCTCTGGCTCTCTCTGCTGCTTTGCCTCCCACTTCTAAATGAGCCGTGATGAAAGAAGCTGCCTGGTAACCTCATCTCCCACTGAAGTTAAGGGGCATGCCACACCTGTCAGGCACTGGACCCTCTCTCAGCTTCACACCTCCTTTCATGCCACCTTCTTTGCTTGGAGCAGCTTGTCATTTCCTTTTGCCAAAAATTCTCCCTCACTAGCTTCAAATCCCTTCCCTTCTGGGATTCCCTTTGAAGCTGATCTGTTTACTGACAATGCCCCATGCCTGCTGCCGTCTTACCTAACCTCTTCTCATCGCCTGTGTCTGAATTAGACTGGAGGTGGTCTAGGTCAAGGTTGCTATATTATGTGTTCCACAAGGTATCAAGGGAATTTACAGGAATATATAAATGCTAAATAATACAATATGTATTTGATTAAATATATATTTCAGATCACGCACAGATATGGTCTAAAATCTTCTGAAGCTAGTTTTATTCAAAGCACTGCTATTGTAGGTAAACTTGCCAAGAGGTAAATCTTCCGTTGTTTTTATTTAAGTATGAAATAAAAAATTCAAAGGGAGGCCTTTTTGCAAAGAAAGTTTTTTTTAAGGAAAGCCAATAACTCCCCCCCCATCTTTACAATTACTTTTATTTTCTCCAGACTGATATCTCCGGATACCAGAAGTCCTTTGTTTAATCTTAATCTTTTTTAAGATCGACCTTCTTTTCACAATTAAGGTCATTTGTCACAAAATGAATCTCATTTCACCCTGATAAAAATTTTTCTGCTTGAATTCTGTTTGCAAATATTTGTATAAAGAATTTCATGAACCTGGCAAGCTGAAATACAGTATTTATTTGTGCCGCTGTGTTAGGCACTGTACAAACACAGAATAAAGAGACAGATCCTGCTTCAAAAAATTTACAATCTAAGTGAATTCTTTAGGAAATTCAGTATCAAATTCCTGGAATAGTTTTGCAGACAGTTTTCACTCCTTTTTTTCCAGCTGTGTAATAGAAGTATCTGAGTTATAATGTGCCATGAATTGGATGCTTAGCCAGAATGATTGGCACAGTGCTCTCAAACCTATTTTGGTTAAGCTATTTGAAAGAAAGCAGATATTTTCTGCCTAGACGTGTAAAATTCTACTTCCTCAAGGTGAGTTAAACATATTGTGGAAAAGGAAGGGTGAGCAGAAGCTATGGTGGGCTGGTAAATTTGCTGGATAATTTTGCAAGCTTTATTATGATATTTTTGCTCATTTAAAAAAAAAACACAGATGCTTCTTTATAGTTGTAATATCTATCTCTAGGATATAGTTACACCTTCCTTTTAGGACTAAGCAAATTCATTGTCTGTTTCTGCTGTTACTGATGAATAGCATCTTGATTGACAAGAAAACTGAAATGACTTCTGTTGAAATCTGTACTGCTCTCCTAAAATAATTACATTCATTATTCCCAGGATGAGTAAAAGAGTTAGAATAGTTTAAAGTTTGGTCTCATTTCTTTCTTCTTGATATGCTTATTAATCACCTTGCCATAAGACAGTCCAGGGAACTTTGTTCTTACTATGTGGTTTGGCCTGAGAAAGCAGTATTTTTAATTAGTGTTTTCTTGAATTTTGGGGACCCCAAATAGATAAGTAATAGATTAGACCTTGACTAGAAAGTAGAAACTTATGAAGTTCCAAAGGGTAACCGTGTTAGTCTATTGCAGAGAAACAAACAGAGTCCTGTGGCACTTTTAAAGACTGCGCCTGATTCTGCTCTGATGTAAACATGCACCGATTTTGTGTAATCTCCCTGAAGCCACCCTGCTGTAAGTGGAACCAGAAGCAGATGAATATCTTTTAACCTGCACAGGCAATATTGAAACCATTTGGTTGTTTTTCAGAGTTGACTCCAGTGACTCCAACCATGGATCCACAAAGCATATTTCTTTTGGGGTATTCTGTGTGGATTCTCCTGAGAGTCTGAGTAATGCTTTTGATGCTCATGTTATATGATACATCTTTCATGGCTGAGAAATCTTATATGTTCTTGTTAAAGGGAATCTCATTGACCATAATTGAAAACCTGGCACCACTTCAGTTTCATTAAAGGATAACTAAAAGCGATGTGTTTTCCTTCCTATGAATCAACTGCAGCCTCTGTGAGCTCTAGACATAGTTTTATTAATAATATGTACCATCTTTTGGACCTGGTCCATAGATTCAGGTATCTGAAGCTCATTGGCAATCTGCTCTGTAATATTTGTTTTGGACGAGTAGAACCAAAGAAGTACAGGACACTTAATGTTCCACAGGAAGTGAGTTCTGGTGCACATATTATGGGCCTCATTCAATTATAAAAAAAAAGTCCCACTTTCATAGAGCAAAATATAGCTGATTTTTAAAAAATGAATAAAGTTCTAAGGAAGTGACTTTCAATTCTCCAGTGTGTGATGTTCATTCTAATATCTTGGGAGACAGTGTAGCTCAGGGTGGGGCAGGCCCCCCCCCCCAGTACAGTGCAAGGACGTGATGTGGGGTAAAGTGGCCTGGAAGATGTATTTAATAAGGTGCCAAGGTTGCTTCAGGGCTTGGGGAATAGGGATTCCTAGATACCATTCCCCCTTCTTCAGTTGAGATGTTGAAGTGTACGTAACATCTTTGTGTTAAATAAATGAGGAATCCCGTGGCACTTTTAAAGACTAACACATTCATTTATCCCATGAGCTTTCGTGGGGGGAAGATCCTATTTCATCAGATGCTTTGTGGGAATCTCCTCTCACGAAAGTTCATGCGATAAATGAATTTGTAAGTCTTTAAAAGTGCCACAGGACTCGCTATTTGTTTTGCTGAACTAGACTAACACAGCTCCCCTCTGGATCGTTGTTTTAGAATTTATGCGCCTCTAAAACAGATATTTATTGCTTGCCTACTTCACAGGGTTGTTCCGAAGCTTTATTAAGGATGATAAAACATTGGGATGCTTAAGGTGTTTTGTAAATGCATAGGGTTGTTATCGTTATTTCACAGGGGCAAAATATGCCTCTGCTGCTTAAGGGGGTATGCCACCTGTGTAGAACATTACCATCAGATGTGCTGCAGGGAGAGCAGAACACAGAGAGGAGCAACGTTTGTTGCATTTTTTGAAAGGTGTGGGCTGCGTTCTCTTCGCTCCTTTCCATGCTGTGTGGAAATGACCATTGCCCTGCCCTCATCCCATGAAGATGTTTTCTAGTGCTGTTCCAGTAGCCCAACCATAATCCTTAGAGCTGAACAAAGATCAGAATTTTGGACTTCCAGGAAATTCTCTATGGTAAGCTTTTTGGTTTTGCTTCCAAATCAGGACAAAAAGTTGAAACACTGAATTGTTCTAGAGACAGAAATCCCAAAACATTTAGATTTGGAAATGGCAAAACATTGAACTGCAATTCTGTATGATGCTGCCTTGCCTCATGGGAGCTATAGTTTGGAAACCTGGTATCCCTTTCTCCCACTGTCGGCCAGATTACATCTCATACTAGCATGATTTCTGACATCTGTCTCACATACTGTGACACAAAGTCCATCCAGGGAGCCTGGTCTATTATGAAGAATGGTGTCCTGAATTACAGTTCCCAATTGGTAAGGGTAAGATTTTGTCATGGTTATTTGTCGTAAAAGTCTCACAGACGGGTCACAGGTAATAAACAAATTCACGGGAGCCCGTGAGCTGTCCATGATTTTTACTACAAATACAAAACTACAAATAACCATGACAAAAATCTTACCCATACCAATTGCCAATATGGCACAATAGGAAACTGCACTTTAATGTTGAAATGACCTGAAAAGAATGATTTCTTTTTTTTTCTCATTGAAAACTTTTCCTGAAACTACATTTTCTGTTGAAAAATAATTTTGACAGAAAATTACCCCCAGCAATAATGATTATCCAGTATGTGAGCATAGCAGAGGGGATAAACTCTGTGTACTCTTTAACAGGAGCCATGCTAAAAGGGTTGTTGATGGGGCCCCAATGTTACAGAAATGTTTATACTAGGATTTTTGTCTACATGAATCGTGTGTCAACAACACTAGCAAAGGACGCTGGGCACATAATCCATTAGAAAAATGCTGCCCCTTTTCCGGTTCTTGAATTATTTGAGAAACAACTTCTTGTTTTTCTCAGCTTTCTTGGAATTTTTTTGTCTGAATAGCCTCTGCAAGCAATTTTTGGCTTGTATTTTGTTTGCTCCGGTAGGTCCAAAGCCTTGGAGAACTGTGGACCAGTGGGTTATAACTGGGCTACTGAAGTTAGAGAACAGAGCTAATCGTCCAGAGGTTTCATACCCGTCCATTCAATGCCTATACTGTTTTGATTGGGCACATGGGTCACATGGCATGTTCTTGTTCCCTGATTGGCTGGGTCCAACCAGTTAGAATCAGAGTTCCACCTGAAATACTCAAGATGACAAATTTTAAAATTCACTGTCTAGAAAAGTTCTGCAGCATTTGCACAAAATCAGCTGTTTCCATGAATGTCCCTGCCAGCTAACTTGCTTGAAAGAACACTTGTAGAAAGTGAACACAAAAGTGTGAACCCAGCTGAAGTGAAGTTTTTCACCAATTTTATTATAAACTCTTTGGGAAAAGGGAATGACATTTACAATATTCTTGTTCAGAACAATGGATTCCTTATCTCACTGGCCACCAGGCACAACTGCAATAGCCATCTGAAATGGTAATATTCATAGAAAACAATAACTATTCCCTCAGCTCTGCAGAACAGCAGATACGTTAAGACAGCACAGGTATATTTTATGCTCTCCGGTCCATGGTCAGTCATGCTCAATAACAGTGAGAAAATTGGATTTGTCAACTAGTAATCCCTCAGTGATCAATAATTAGTTGTAATTATACACTATTTAAGTGCTATGGAGAGGGAAGTTTGTGGCTGGAATGGGAAATTAAGAATGGCAGATGTATCAGCTCATTTGTCATAGGAGAAAGTAATTTAAAGAATTGAAGTTACACAAAGAAAACAGAGCTAAATTGCTTTTCAAAGTGGCACTATGTCACACAGCTCAAGTAGGAAGATCAGCTGCACATTTCAGTCAAGAAGTAGGTTAATTTATGAGTTAACTGGGTTCACTGACCATAAATAAGCACCATAATTTGAGTGACAGAGAAGTCTGCTTTGTTGATGTTTTTTTTTTAGTTCCCTAGTATGTGTTTCCTCTTATGGGAATTTCTTTCTTTCTTTCTTTCTTCATGGGCTTTGGCATGGAATGTCTTTTGGATATTTTAGATGCTTCACAGCCAGACCCCAGTATACATGTGTGTATAGATACCTACCTGCTGTACATTCCATGAGAAACTCAGTCTCTATTTAAATATGTGATCAAATGTATTAATTAGGCATGGAAGAGTCATCCAAAGAAAAGTTGGGTAACTACTGTGCTGCTGTAACAGGGACATGCATATTCCTGATTTGGATTTAGATCTTCTCTCTTTATTTTCTACTGGTGATTCTTAAAAAGTGAACAATATGGGCTAGGTTTTCAGAGAGCTGAGATTTTTCAATGGGAGCTCTGGGTACTTAGCACCTCTGAAAATCCATTATCTTGAATTTAAATAAAGAATGGCCAATTAATCTACCACAGGTAGCTCTTCTCAGCGAATGAACTAAAGAGGATCTCTGACATCCCATCTAGGTAAGAGTTATTTCTGCTCTCCAGCCATGTCTGATCATTGTTCTCTTTGCAGTTATTAAAATGACATGAACCATTTAACCTCAGGAAGTGGGAGTGAGGGTAGACCTATTACACAATTAGATGTGAGGATGTGCTGATATAATTTATGGTATTTGAGGGACAAGTGCTTTTTACGTTTCTTGTATCCCTGTGGTACATGACTAAGATTAGCAGATTGTTGTTCACATCTCCATGATGTAGCCATAGTAACCTGGCCAGCATCCAATGGAAGTGACAGACTTTTATTTTGAATGAGCCTGTGACATACAGAATTAGAGGTGCATTTTTTGGTTCTTTAGAAATCCATAGCATGTCCTGTGGCTTTTCCACAACACAGCAAACTGCAAGATCTGAGCTCTACTCCCTGGCTTTACCAAAGACTTTGTGTATGACCTTCAGTGAGTTGTCTAACTTCTGTGCATCTGTTTCACTGTCCATAAAGCGTGTGTGTGAAATAATACATTCCTTACTTACGACTCTTCCTTTTTCTGTTACATTAGCGTCTGACATATGTTTCCACCATTGATTTCCTTCGACTTCAATAGGAGTTGAGGGTACTCAGCACCTTCTCACTTTCATGGGTTCTTGTGATAAATATATATAATTCTGGATTTTACAACTTTGAAAATTTGAAGTGAAACTGCCCAGTTTACATTGTAAGAAATCTCTCCCATAGACCATTTACTCCTACCTGGCAGAAAAGACACTTTGGATCAAATTCTGCTTTCAGTTAATTCGCTGTAAATGCAGAGTAACTCAATTGCTGTGTTTTCAGATTTTGGTGCTCTGTCTCTGCTAAATCAAGTAGGATTACAACATAACCAAGCATGCTATAACAACTAAGAAGAGAAATAAATTATAGATTGATTGGCTTTCCTTATCTCTGTAGTTTCTGGCATCTAGGCCTGCCCCACCAAAGTGAAATCTACCCTGGCCTGAGCTTTTCTAAGGGACTGATTTTGACCTCACTTATTTCAGTATAATTAAGAAGTAACTTAGCTGAAGTTGTATGGGAACAGGGGGGATCAGAATCAAGCCCAGGACCTATGGTTATGCCAGAAGAATTGAGAGCAGTGGTCAGTATCAAATTACATTATGAATACACGAGTTGGGCCTCGTATAGCTGATATAATGAACCTGAAGAGCTGAAGGCTTGGTTTATTGTAGTACTGGTCCTGAAAATCTGCCACTATAGGTAGGCAAGTAAATGATGCAAGATAAAAGCAATAGCAGGAGCCAATGCAAAGGAAGCAGACAGGAGATAAAATGTAACTGAAAGGCCCAGGTGATATAGCTTGGAGCTACATGTTCTTCCTCTCTTGTCATGGAGACTGCATGTTTTGAAAAATGGGCAGTCATGAAAATTGAATTCTGTGAATCTCTGGAACAATTATGAGTATTTTAATTTACTTCTCAGACCTCTAAGGAGAAGGCATCTGCATCTATTTGTCCCTCTATCGGGAAGAAATAAACATAAAACCAGTTTTGTTTGTGGGTGATGTTTTTATCTTTGCTCTCTAAGGAACAAGGATTTTAAAAACAATTCTCCATGATCTAGCCAAGATGGACATGATGGGAAATGATGCTACCCTTTCAGCAAATGGTGATGAGAACAGCTCTTCAGAGTTACCTAGCATATGCGCAGCAAATCGACAACTGTTTAGCTCTATTAGGTTGATCGGTCTGATTTGGGAGCTTGGCACAGAGGAATTAATTACAGTGGAAAGATGGTGCCCTAGAAGGAGCACTATACGGTAGACATACATGCTGACTCCGGGGATCAGAGCTTATGTGCAGATTTGGCCACACAAACGAAGGGAGTAGCCAGTTGGGAAGAGGAATTGCACTCCACGCGTGAATCTGCCCAACATCTGTACCGTCTAAACTGCCAAGTTTGCAGCAGTAGGCATCGTAAGGAAGGGGGCAGAGAAAGAAGCATATGGCACAGCTCACATAATAGTTAAGATATACTCTGGAGCTGTTGTCAAGGAATCTAATCCTTTTTTGAAGCCATGCCCTGAAGTCCTTAGGAATTTTCCTGAAGGAGGGCTCTCCAATTCCTATTGTGTTTTAACTCTGACTTTTTTTTTTTGGAAAGAAATCCCGATTGTATCTCAAAATGGATCTTTTTAACTTCATGGAGGCCCCTTTGATTTTAAGGGAGCAAATAAGAGAATCTGCATCCATTTCATAATTCTAAAGCAAATATTTTACAGAGATGACGTGGCTTCAAGTTTGCATCACCCACCTCCTCTCTGAAAAAGACAGATGAAGCAATGGGAGAAAATGCTGGAGAGAATGAATGTGAAACCAAAATATTATAGGGCTAATTGTATTAGCTCATAGCAGAGAGTCGGGAATACACATTGTATATTGTGTTCTCCCTTTTAGTCATAAAGGCTTGTGTTAGTCCATGCTAAATTATGAAACAATGGAATAGAAATACAAAACTTACTTATTTAAAGAGACTCGCCTCATGCAACTGCCTTTATAAGCTGAAAATTTTAGAGGTATGATTGTGACAAAATGTAATTTAATCTAATAGACCTAAGGGAACCTAGGAAGTTAGAGGTAGAGTTGATTCAGCAGAGTCAAAGGTATCCTGCACGTATTTAGTAAGCAGTATGCATTTCTCTTCTTTACAGTCTTTGCTCTTATTGTTGGAGAAGTAGGTAAATAAGAAAAACGTAAGAAGAGAGCACAGAGCCAGAATTAATTTGGTAACTCAAAGCCTGTCACCAAGCTTAGGAGGATGTGGAAAAGCAGTGCTATGCAATACAGAATTGTTACTTCTGCCTTAAAAAGAAGGCAGAGATAATTGGGATGAATGGTGCTTTGTGCTCTTTTAGTACTTCTGACCAAGGCTTTACAGACATTAATGAATAAAGTTGCACAACCCTGGTGTGGGAGGTTAGTATTTCAGGGGTGGACTACACTTCAGAACGTTGTTGACAAAAGGCAGTGGTGTTGAACACTGAAATGCTCCTCCCACTGATGTAACTCCTCCGCTATGCCAACATAATAAAATTACCTCAACGAGAGGCCTAACAAAGGTCAATTTATCTTTGTAGTGTACACCTACAAGAGAGACTCCTGTACTGTCTAGCTGGCAGTTGGTGCAGTGGCCTCCCTTGTCTGATTCAGAGCAAAGTTGGTTGGTTGATTTTGTTTATTACTATTTATCTAATATCCCAGATCACTTTGAACCAGGCAGAGTGAGGGCTTTATGCTGGGTCTCCTAGATCCCAAGCCATTGCTCTTACCTACACCTGAATCAATAAGCTTAATTTTCAGTTAAAAAAAGAATGGACTTTTTGGACACAATTCCATTTTGGTTGAGGTTGAAAATTTTTGGGTTTTTCCAACGAAAACACATTTTGAAATGTTGTAGATTGCAGCAAAACAGAATGGTCATCCTCTGGTTAGCTCCAATATTATTTCCATTTTATAGATCAGGAAACTGAGGCACACTGAGGTAATTTGCTTGAGGTTCATCAAGCCTGCTTGACTTCTCCACAGATAACCTGGCTTCTAGTCCTTTGTTGGCCATATTGCTTCTACAGAGGTATCATACAGTGTGCTGATGCAGAAATGTCTTTGAAACTTTCAAATGGGTTATATGTCTAAAAGGGGCATTCCACCTTTTGTGCTACAAACCATCATGGAGCATCTTTTAGGCTGTACAGCATATGTGCATCAAATGGACACTTGTATAACCCTATCAGTTTATGCTGTATGATTTCAGTTGTTGGATTGCCATAGGGGATTGGAACAGAAGAGTAAGGTAATATAAACAGAAAGATGACATCCCACAAAAGCGCCATCACTTATTACCAGCTGGTCTCATGGTTCAAAGGCTATGTCTACACTTGCAAGATAAGTCAATTTAAGGAGGCTCAAGTCGGCCTAACTTAGTCCCTGTCCACACCAGGCTTTCATTAAGTCGACTTAATGAAAGGTTAGGTCAACTTAATAAGAACTGCCAGTTAGGTCGACCTAACCCTTAGCTCGACTCCTTAGGTCGACCTAAGCACAGTGTGGACTCGTAAATCCACTTCATTTGGTCGACCTAAGGTCAGTTAGGTCAACTTACTAAGTCCCCGTTCCGGGGAAGCACTTTGTTAAGTCTAACTAATAAGGTTGACTTTAGGTTGACTTTAAGTCGATCTAACTTTTTGTAGAGTAGACATAGCCAAAGAGAATTAGCAAATAGAGCTGGGGAAACTAGTGTCCGTTTCAGTGGTTACAGTTGTACCAGCATAGCAGAAGAATTGGCAACATCAACAGAGATGAACTCTGTTCATCTGATTCTCCCATCCATCACCAGTGACTTCAACTAATGGAGTAACCATGAAGATGAATTGGTCCCAGTGAGTGCATTACCAAGAAGAACTCCTATTTCTTCATAAGATCTATTTCAAATTTTCTTTTCCCCCCTACAACAATTCACACAAAGAAGAATCAAACACAGACATTTTGCATTCTTTAATACCTTAGGGTTTCTGTGATAGTTTCTTGTGGCTTCTTTCCACTGGCTTTTAAATGGCATCCTGGCATTTTTTAAATTGATTGCAGTAATAATTAGGTCCATATCTTGAGGTCCTTACTCAGACATCACTTAGGGCCAAATTCTATGGTTCTTAACCATGCAAAATGCATGTTAAGTATTGATTGATCAAGGACTGTGGAATTCGACTTGGCTGGAAATTGCCAAATCAGGACTGAATGAAAACTCAATGAAAACTCTCTTTGGCCCATAATGAAATGCTGTATTTTAATGACTTCCAGGCAGGTTATTAAGTGAAAACAAATTTGACCAATTGAAGGGTTGTGGGGAAACAAAGGTTAATGGTGTTTTTCTTTGTAATGGTATCGGGAACCAATGTATAGTCAGCTTAAAAAAAGAAAAAAGGAAGTACACTGAAGTGCACTTTTAAGCTGATTCATCCCACTGTTCTTTTCTTTTTATATTGTGAATATTCTGTGGCATTGACTGTTTGAAGGCTTTGCTCGGTGTAAGAGGAGCCCCACGGTTGAATAATAGGGACACAGAAAGTAAGGCATAGTAACATGTTTAAAGAGGAGTGTTTATAGAAACCTGGGAAATTGTGCTTTGACCCAGGCTTTGAGAAAAGCCGCATGTGTTTTGCTCATTGCTGCTCTCTGACAGCTCACATGTAGAGAAACACTTCTCACCATGAAAGAACTGCCAAATGCATTTGAAATGAAAGTTTCTGATTAAAATGGGCACGGTGGAGCCTCCAGCTGCTGGCGGCCATATTGTGGAACAATTACGGCCATTGAGATCCCAGCACAGGAGCTGTTACTTTAACAATCCGGAGATCTTTTAAAATATTTAAACCAAGATATTTAATGGTTTAAATATTCAAGAGTATTCTTCTTCTTCTGATGAAAGCAAGATGGAAACTGATCAAGAATCAGATTGCCTGTGTCACAGATGCAGATGTACAAGCAAACACTTTCCACTTCACTTCATGAGCTTAGGTTGATCTTCACAGAGGGGATTTGAGAGGGCTCAGGCATGGTTTGTGTGTTATATCCTGAAGTTCCTGCTATAGAAAGAAACTTGCCATCTCTCCTCCACTACACTTCTCATGGAAAAAATCCAGACCAGGGAATGTGGGGAAAAAATCACCAGTTCCCCTCCATTGAGGGTGGTTTGGATCTGCAGTGGGTTCTACCAGCCAGAACCAACTGATCTTGGAAGGAAGGAAGAGGGGACAGGTCCCAGTCTGCCACAATCTTTCTGGGTAACCTTGGGCAAGTTCCTCTAACCCCTCTGTGTGGTAGTTCATCACCTGTAAAATGAAGATAATAGGTCTTAGAAGATGAAGGATTGAGGATGTTGAGGGTGAAGACATTAGATTGTGAGTGTGGTAATAGGGGTCATGTAAATACCTAAGAGAGCCAATGGGTCCCATGTCTTTGACCTTCCTTCAGGGGCTCTATGCTCATTCCAGATCTGTGGTAGTGTAGCTTGCCTCAGGAACCCCTGCTCAAAAGGAGAGGGGGATTTTCATGGCAGGAGATCTCCTGCCCCAAAGGTAATGCAGCAGTGATCTCTTCTGATTAGACTGTGCAATTTGCTAGAAACTTGGATCGCAGCAGGTGGTAAACTTGATCCAGTGTCCCTCTGATGTGAACCTAGCGAGTGACAAAATCTCAGTCAGGCTAGTCCATTTAGTTATTCCAGAAAGAGATTTTAATGAGCAACTGTTTTCTCAATGGCAGCAATGAGAATAAGAATTTCCACTGTTTATTTGCTGGCTGGAGCAGTTAAACACAGTCTCTATAGCAAGGTATTACTATTTTTCAGGCCGTTCTCACTATTTCAGTAGCTGGAAGGACATTGCAATCTATGCACTGATAAGCCTCCCACAGCAAAAAAACACAAATGCTCCTCACCAATCTGTTGCTTGTTTGTCTCAACAAGAGCATTTTCTTTTAGTCGGCTACCATTGGCATAACCATGGCCAGTAGAGTTTGCAAACAGATGACATCTAATGAGGGTTCAATGATTTCTCTGTGATATCTGTGCATCCTCTGAGACTATTTTACTCTTGATCAACAGAATACAATGAGAGATAAAAACAAGCCATGTTGCATTCAACAAATCCATATTGTTTAAGCAAGTAGTTTCTTGTCTTGTCACCTTGGAAGAAGTAGGTTTTTCAGTAAACAAAAGGGAAAATCTGCTTAGTATATTTTTGGTTTTGATTTAAGACTGTAACATCTAGCAGGCTCCTCTGTCTGACTGATGTCAGAATGGTTACCTTTTAGGAAGCTGTAGTCCAAAATAGTGCTGCAGATGTATTCCACCTTGCTAAATGGATTTGAAATCTTCAAAGATACAGAGGCTGTTAGCTGTCTGCCAAGTTCAGGAACCCCACTCTCCAAGGCGTATCAGCAAGCTGCATGTTACCACAGGTGTCTCAGAATTACCTAAAGAAAGATAGAGGGTGTATCATTGCTTTACACAGATATTTCCCATCGGTGTCACTGTGAGTTGTTTTGCACAGTGAGATCAGAGGCAGGATATTCTGGTGAAGGAGCAGTTGAAGCACTCCCCATGCAACACCCTTTTTGAGCCTTGTTTATCTAAAAGATGACAAATCCCTTTTCCTCTCCAAGAATGGAGGGGTTCTGGCTCCTGGATTATCAATAATACACAAGCCCTTCTCAAATGAAGGCTTCCTTTTCTTTCTCACATCACTTCTTACAGCAGGTTGGTATTGGGCCAAGCACTTCAGCTCAACACTATCCTGTTAGGAAAGGCTTTCACAAGATATTCCTCTGTCAGCGCTCAGTAGAGCCCTGCTCATTTTGGAGGCAGAGGGAGCACCTCCTGGTATCACAAACATCTTCAGTAAGGACAGCCAACAGAAGTCATACCAGTATTGTTCTTTAAGTGCCATAACTGATGATGGACAACAGAGTCCTGTGGCACTTTTAAAGACTAACAGATTTATTAATCGCATGAGCTTTCGTGGGAGAAAATCCCACTTAC